>JAPKLY010000144.1:628896-658471 GCA_026898435.1 Prunella vulgaris | reverse complement strand
AAATATCTCACAATAAAAATCATTAAATTAACCCACTATGTCAAAAAATAAAAAGTGTTGAGAATCGTGAAAAGAGGCAAAATTTGAGAAGATTTTTCCTTTCTTAAAGTAGAAGTTAATATAAATAGATGCTCTGCTTTTCAGAATGGATCAACACTGCATCTTTTTTATTTAATTTTTGACAGGATTAACACTGCATTATTATGGTGAAATTTGTAACTGTTTTATATTTAAAAGATTATCAACTTTGTAATAATTTTTTTGTATAAATAATTCTAAAAATCAAACCGACTCTCCAATAATTTTTTATATAAATAAACTTGAATAATACAAAAGATCGCTTTCTTATTTGGAAAGTATGCTCAAATGTCTTGTCCTTGTGGGGGAACCAATAAAAATCCCAATTAAAAGTTTTTTTTTTTAATAATAACATCCCATGATTCTTTTGAATTAATGATCTATTAGCTTAAAAGTCACATCCCAAATATATTTTGAAAATATTCAAATAACAACAAAATTATAATGAAGCACACCTATGTAAATTGTTTCACGGTATAAAATATTTTTCCTCCGTCCCTCTATAAATTGCTCGTTGCTTTTGGGCACATGGATTAAGATAAAAGTGAAAAAGTATAAGTGATGTAATGAAAAAAGTAAAAAAATATAAGTAATGTGATGGAGAAAAGTGAAAAAGTAATAGAAATAGTGTAAAAAGTATTGAACAACATATAGTGGAACGGAGGGAGTACCATATTAAAAATTCGTGTGTCCTTATTCGGGTCGGGTTGGATTTGGACATATATTTCTTTAATTTTCGCAGCTGTAGTTTCAAAAAATATTTCGCCCACAAGTGTGCTACAATTTGGCCAAATGCATGTTACTATTAGACAAAATGTGTTACAATCAGATTAATTTATTTAAATTTATTTATTTGTTTTTTGAAAAAATAACATTTTTTCATATAATCTAATAGAAAAATATGTGTTACTATAAAAAAAATATTATTTTTTCATAAATATTTACAAAAAACAATATATTTTGTTATAGTAAACAAATTTTGCTCTTATATTATATAAAAATAAATATATATAAAAAGAACAAGATTTCATAAAATTGTAACATACATTTGTTCCCCGGATTGTGCCAAGAGAAAATGTACTTTTATAAAAATAAATATGTGTTTTTAATTTAATTATCATCCCTTTAAATCTAAGTATATTAATTCATATATTAACACACATTTTTATTATTTTATACGAGTTACTATATAAAAAAAATAATTATTTATGAAAAAATAATATTTTTTCTTATAGTAACACATATTTTGCTCTTATATTATATTAAAAACTATTTATGCTATTAAAACAAGTGAATATATACAAAATAACAACATTTCATAAGATTGTTACACACATTTACTCTAATAGTAACACATATTTGCTCCCCAGTTTATTTTACTATATGAGCAACCATATGTTACTGTAGGATAAAATATATTTTTTTAAGAACAATTACTTTTTTTTTAATTAATCATCATCCTTTAAAAGCTGGATATATTGATTCATGTAATAACAGACTTTTTTCTATTTTGTATGTGTTATTATAAAATCAAATAATTATTTCTATACAAATAAATATATAATTATGAAAAATAATATTTTTCTTATAATAACATACATTTTGCTTTTACATTGTATGAAAAAATATTATTTCTACAAAAATAAGTGATATATATTTAAAAAACTAATAATATTTAGTCTAAATATAATACACATTTTGCCTAATAACAATATGTATTTGCTCAAATTGTAACACACTTGAGAGCACAAGTTTAGAATTTCCGCTTGTGCAATTTTTTTTAAAAAATGCACAAATCCGACCCTATCCTGTTAAGGATCCACGAATTTTATATATATGATATATTTTATACCGTGAAACATTTTATATAATTTTTGTCTATGATATAGTCTCATACGAAATTCATCCTCGTTAGAACACAAACATGAGCTACTAAAGCACTAGTATAAAATATATATGAGCACAAAATCACATTAATGAAAGCACTAGTATTTTTAGAAAGATTGGCTATTATAATAAAAATAAATCAAGTATTCCATTAGAAAATGGTAGAGATCAATTGCACCATGCAACGTGGTCACAAAAATATTAATCACTTAAGAAATAAAAAAAAATAAAAAAACATATTTAGGGTTTAGGGCGATTGGATACAATGTTTTTGGGCTATAAATTTTAAATCAATTTACCTAAATTCACTCCTTTTGATTAGATAAAATATTTAAATTAATAAATTTGAATTCTTAGTGTTGACTCCAAACAAATTGAGAAAATTTTAGGTTATTTCTTGCAAGAGAAGTTTAACTAGAACCGTCAAAATGGGTTGGACCCGTTGGGCCAGCCCGTCCCGCCATAATAAAATGAGGGTTGGGCCAAACATTTCTAAGCCCGTATAGAGGCGGGTCTAAACGGGCTAGCCCGTTTGGGTTGCGGGTTTGGCGGGTTGGCCCGCGGGTTAGGGCGCGCCAGCCCGCCAGTGCGTATATATTATATATGTATATATATACACATTAATATATATATATTATATTATATTTTAATTAATTTTTAAATTTAAAAATTTTATTATACATTTTATTAATTATTTCCAAACAAAATAACAAATTATTGTGCTCCTCTCACAAAAAAAATAAAACTAGTAGCTACGTTTCAAACCGATGTTGCCATAGTTAAACAATGGTGTCCCTTCACGTAATCCTCCAACTCTCTTTCGTAGTTAATTATCACTGTCAAAATAATTTTTATGATGTACTGATTGATAAATTTTGAGAGACTTTATGGTTTGTGCTAAGCTTATGTCTTAACATTATTAATTTATTTTGAGAACTTTATTTTATGAGATTTGTAATATATTTGACAAACTTTATTTTATGAGATTTGTGATTCTCGTGGTGAGATTTTAGTTTTACATTTATTATGTTACTATTTTATTTAATAAATTTAGTTGAAATATTAGTTCATAATATTTTTTTTAAAAAAAGGAAGAAAATTGGAATGGCCCGCTAAAACCCGCAGCCCGCCATTAAATGGGTTGTGTTGGAGTTTTTGCTGCCCGCCATATTTTCAGCCCGCCTCGCCCCTCCAAAATGTGGGCTTTTGCGGGTTTAGGCCCACCCCGCCCCGCCGGCCCGTTTTGACAGCTCTAAGTTTAAGGGTATAAATTTTAAACCCACAATATAAAACCGCTCCATCTGATCAAGATAAATTTCACTCTAGTTCAAATGAAAATAAAAAACATATCATTTGAATCCATAAATTCTTAAATGCATTTATTTTCTCCATAAAAAAATAAATCCATTTATTTTCAAATTTATAAAAATAAATGGCTCTTATCAAAATAACATTAAAATATATATAAAAAAAACAATGTAAGATGCAAATGAATTCTTAAATCCGTTTATTTTTAAATTTTTAGAATTTCAAATGACTCAATCCAATCCAAGTATTATTACTTTTGTAAATCATCACAATTTCAAACACAGGGAGATCCCATTCCCCTATTCCATCCAATCCAAGCCCAAACACATAAAACCGAGTATCAAAATAATTACTTATCTGAAATAATATTTCACAGATTGCCACACTGGCCAAAGAATCGATGCATGAATATAATAATTTAATTAGATTAGAATGTAGTTTGAATATACATATGAGATAGACCGAAGAGTTGAATATCAGAAGCATAATAGGACATTTATGATGGACACAGCAAAAATTGTAAACGAAGTATGGCAGAGAAATGCCTGTTTATAAGACAAAGGGAATTAATAGAGAAATCGGATCGAATAACATATAAAAGAACTGCCTAAATATCCAAACCTGTATACACCTCTCGTCTCCTACATGAAGTAGCTTAGTGACTTTTTCTTTCTTGATCCTCCTTCGCCATAAAGCTCGTTCCATTGTTGAAGCTCATTCATGTTTTGCGAGTCAGATGAAACACTCGCGCATACCTACGTTTTCACCAAAAAATCCTTCAGCAAATTGTAGAATATCTGGTATGCTTTTGATGGCTCATTTTCACAAGTCATATATAACTCGGATATTGTATGCAGCGACAGTAAGAACTATTCCCATGAATAAAGTGCAATACAGTGCTTTAAGTTCAATATGTTGGAAGCAGTTTCACAGCTCAAATTACATGATTCATTATTATGACAGCCAGAAACGTTACCAAATCAAACACCAATACTCAAGTGATGAACATTGAATTCCTACTGGTTTAAAGAGATGAGAAAATAAGAATCAGTTGGTGTGTGTGTTCACTGTGTGCCAACCCGGACTTTGTTTCAAACCCAAATCCTAGTTTGTCAAACACAATTTTGTTATAGGATTTCAAATCCTACAGAGTTTCACCCTGGACTTTGATTTCAAATAAACCTTTGTTTTGTTCCAACACAATTTCCAATACAAAAACAAGCATCCTTCATCCATTATTAAATTAATATTGTTATATACTTAATTCAACACACACTGTCCTCCTTTTTCCATATACTATATGTTTTACAATAAAATAATCTGACTATTACCTACATATTCAGAATCTTGTACCATCAAAACCATGCATAATCTACACTCCCAAAACACAAACAAAATTCAAATACACCTTTTACTATTTATGAAATCCATATACTGGATTTCAAATCCAATGGAATCCCTACACAAACACATGAGTACAGATATGGGACACGGCGGTCCAGATAAATTGGCAAGAAACAAATACCTGTTCATGTGCAAATTTAAAATCATCCATATTCAAGGGGCGGACATCAGCACTACTGTGCAATGCTGGCAATGGTTTATCCTCTGCCAGCGCCAAAGCTTTCTCCTACAATTTTGGGTATAAGTTTTACCACATTAGCTTGGCTGCTATACAAAAGAAATATGTTCAAAGAAAAATACGAATTTCTGCGAGAAGCAGGTTCCCTGACAGCAACAACTTATGATTTAAATTCTGCGAGAAGCATTTGAAAGATCAGTCATACCTTCTTCTCCTTCTCCAGAATTTCTCTTATAGGGTAATGGGCAGCAGTCACACACAGATTCTGGAGATGAGAAAATTTTCCAATTGTCAAATACATTACAACAATCAGTAGAAGTACAATGAACCCCCCCAAACCCCCCCACCCCCAAAAAAAAAAAAAAAAACCCAAAAAGAGGAAGAAAATAGTACGAGGCAGAAGCAGAACTTAAAATGTATTGCACAAACCTTTAGATCACTTCCCGAGTACCCTTCGGTCATGCCTGCAACTGCTTCAAGATCAACATTTGGAGCCAATTCTTCCTTAGCTAATATCACCCTCAAAATTTTTTCCCTATTTTGAGCATCAGGCAAGTTGACCATCAGCCTGCACCAATTTATGTATAGCGCAGCTAGTTAGGGTTTCACTTTCCATCTGATAAAATTGAACACTTCCTCCATTTTAGTTCAAACAACTATTAGGTTGGGTGAAAGGCAAACCTCCGAGGAAGCCTCCTGATTACAGCCTCATCAAGATCAAAAGGTCTGTTTGTGGCTGCAAGTACCAATACGCGCTCTTTATCCTTTGTACGCAAACCATCCCAATTCACCATAAATTCATTCTTCATTTTGCGCATTGCTTCATGTTCTCCAGGATTTTCCCGTCTCCCTAACATACTGTCAACCTAAATCCACCAAGATAAAAAAAAAATATATATATTAGGACCACAGGATGGAAATAGACGTGAAAAATATAGAAGAAGAGTATTATCAACCTCATCAACAAAAACAACACTAGGCGCTATTTTGCTGGCCAAAGAAAAGACTGCTTTCACATATTTCTCTCCTTCACCGAACCACTAAATTCCAAAAATATATCATTAGTTGGACCTTTAGGAAAATAATATACCAAATTGCAGGTCAAACAACAATAGTACCTTAGATGTGATGCTGGACATAGATATGTTGATAAAGTTCGCACCAGCTTCTGTTGCAACAGCCTTTGCCAACATAGTTTTACCAGTACCAGGAGGACCAAAAAGCAATATTCCCTTACAAGGCTGCCAAGAATGACGTAATTAGAAAACAAGATAAAATGCTTCCGAACTGATAAAAGTTGATTATACATCTTACATGCTACATATACAATTTATTTACCTTTGTTAGCTGCCCTTTGCTGAACAACTCGGGCCTTTGCAGAGGTAGCATCACTAATTCCTTCAGAGTTTCTTTGACATTTTCCAGTGCTCCAATGTCTTCAAAAGTCACTCCAATATCACCAGGTGGAATTACCTCCGCAAGAAGCTTCTTCTCAAATTCATTTTCAGTAGTCACATCCTAAAACACAAGCCATCATTCTCTTATACTACATTATGTGGAATTACATGGGGTAGAAAATCAACCAGACGAAATTGAAGGGCAACTTAATTTATAGATTGCAAGCTTCACCTTGAGTGATTTCTTCAAACTTTTGTTCTCATTTTGAATGCCCTGTAGTATGTCAAGCCCATAGCTGATACTGTAACGTCCAACCAGAAAGAGACATAGTAAAAATTATCACCAGTCATCTTCCATTCTCAGCCTAGTGCCATTGTTGAATAATTAATTTCTTTAAAATAAAGTCACCTTTCATTTGAAATGACCATTTTTGAGTCCTTGAGTACAGCTTCAGTGCAATGCATAAAATGATGGCTCAAAGCCCAGCCAATAGTCTTTTCAATGCCTATAAGTATCAGAATAAACATATTAAGAAACACGAAAGATGAAGCTTAAAAGACCTAATTTATCAGGTAGTCTGAAACTGACTTTCATTATTCAAAGCTTGGTCCTTTATGCATAGTGATTCCAGATCAGGAGAATCAATCCCAATACGATTTAGAACCTGTAAGTACAGGAGCATAGAGAAAATTGGGTAGCATTAAATCAAGTTTCATGACAAACAGTACAAACTACAAACAAGGCCAACAGCATGTGGTCAGCACTGATGTGATGAGAAGGAAGAAAGGCAGTATGTGTAATATTAATTATTTAAATCAACCAATGAAGTTATACTATAACTGTCTCTGCATACAAATAAAAAGAATTCACAATATTCCTTGAAGATAACCAAAAGATATGGAAGCACACACATTTAGGAAGATACAAGTTTTATATCAAAAGTCACTAAACACTGCCATGCAATCGACTTAATCATCAAATTGTTATTTCATAACCCCAGCCCATTCCCATTATGGTCAGAACAGGCTAAAAGAGTAACTAAACAAAACCTTTGGAGGATGCTCTTTTGGGTTTTAACTTTTAAAGTGACTTAAAAAAAACCGATTTTTAACAACTAGGGGATTTTTTTTTTTAGGTGTGTGTGTGGGGGGGGGGGTGGGGTTGAGTAGAGTAGGTCTTAACTTTATGATGTAACAAAAAATGAGAGTAGAACTGATATTGGGTGGAGTGAAAAATATAATAATAGTTACAAGTTCGATAGGTGGGTGTAGGGTTCTAATTTTAAAACCCAAACTAAAATGAGTTTCAGATTTCAAAATCTAAATTCGGGTCCAAAAAGAACACTTTGGGATGATTTTCCCAAAATATTTGGAACCTCAGGTCCTCTGAAAACACAACCAAATACATTCAACTTACTCAAATGCCTTATTTTCTAATTACATCATAATTTTTTACCAATATGTTCTTTCACAATATCAGCTAAAACAGCCAACATACACCCAAAACTCTCTGAAATTTTTGGTATGCGTAAAATGGTGTAAAGTGTAAGCTGAGCAAATAAAAAAATGCACAGCACTTAGTCCATTTCTATTGGTACACACGCAAATCAGGAAGCAGATAATTATGAAGCATCAAAAGATGAAGTACCACAATGCTACAACGCAAAAAATTTAACATATTTTTTTCTGATACACTGGAGTGATGCTATGACAACAAACAAGAACAAGCCAGCATTAGCCTCTATTAGTCTTCATAGTAAACAAAATAAGCAGAGCAACATGATGTGAATATAGGACGGAAGTTACACACCGTGCGAATGCCACAAATATTTGAATGTGATTTCATTGTTTCAATATCGCGATCCAACTGTTGTTTCCAGTCAACTAAGACTGTCTCATCCTGTCATGTTTAAAGAAGATTCACAACTTCAATTATAAATTTAATAAATAAAGATCATATACAAACCAGAATTTTTATTACCTGGGGACTCTGTATGGTTACTTTGTTTGGAAAGAGACGGCTGAGCTGCTTCAGTATCTTTGGAGTTTCTTTACTTCTATCATGCAATCTGCCAAAATTATCCTGCAAACAAAACATGTTACCCTCAGAATTCGGAAAGACGAGAAGCCAAAAGATATCCTCTTTTAGCATTTGAATGGTTTACATATCACAAATTTTAGTCATCCAAGCTATAATGCACTGCTCAATCGTAAAGTAAGGATATAATGATATGAAACATATAATTTTACCGGTACAAAATGCAAGCTCCCAGGTAAATTAGCAAAAATGAAGGCAAACAAAGGATAACAATAAATAATATCCAAGTTCACTTAATTGGACATACCGGGAAAGCAAGGTCAAGCAATGCAGTTTGGTTGCTTCCAAATTTTGTGAAAAGCAATCCACCAGGATGAGACTGAATTCAACATATAAGATTAGCCTCTGTTTTACAACAATAATTTTCTATGGCAACCTTGGGAAGTGGGAAGAAAAAAGCATAAAGAATTAAAACTCACTTTCTCCTTTCGGCTGTCAGACTGAGTATGTGAAGCTATTACGACAATATTTTCTGGTAAAGTTTCAAGCTTAACTTTAAAGGCTGCATAAGCCTCAGGATTTCCAACCATGGACTTCTCAATGTCTTTCAAAAACAAGATCAGTGGACTACTTTTACTTTCTGCGGTAGCTACCTACAAAGTTGAACAATAGTAAGTAAAAGATGCACGAATTGATTCTGCTAGTTAATATCATATGTACCATTTAAAACTTACCTCAAACAGTTCATTAATGGCAAGCTTTTCAATGTCATCTGCACTGGAGCTCTCAAGACGGAGTAAATCAGCTGCACAGAGGGAAGAAGTCACCACCAAAAAAAGGGTTGATTCATGATTGTACGTTGATGAACTACAGACTCAAGAACAGAAGAATTTACCTGCACAAAAGAAACCATGATCTTCTTCACAGAGGCCACCAAGATCGTTACCTTCTGGAATTGTTCTATCAAATCTGACCCCAATTTTGGAAGATCCATTATCCTCAAATGCAAGTAACACCTTGCCTCTGTACCCATAGGTTGGACCCCTGCACACAATACATCATCTCATAATCATATCCAAACAATAATGAGAAGATAACAATGATGAGCCTGCTACCAAGGTGGAAAAGGTGTATGTGAGACAAAAGAAGATGACCAGGAACTAAAATACATAAAGAGTGCAAAAGATCACGTGACTTCTATTTGTTTCCATATTTGCTTTTCTTTAGTTGTCTTACTTATTTTGTTGAGAGATTTCTAAAGCCCATGGGCTCTAGGTTTGCATTAGGATAAATATGCTGTGAACATTGTTTTGAGATTTCTATGCCAGGTCATATTTTGAGTGCTAGGGCAATTCAAATAGAATACTTGGGTTTCTAGAATTCCTCTTGTTGAGGTTTCATATTCGGCCTCATAGCAGAGTCAATCACCACATTCCACAACATGGTTTCAAATAAGCAGAGGTTAGAAAGATTGGAGATGTCTATGGAAGCACTGAGTGAAGCAGTGCAGGTTTATCCATGCAATGCGGGAACCACTCTAGCATGAAGATGTCAGAAGTGTTGAGTAAGGTGTGCCAAACATGATCCTTTAGGGACTACTTGCCGGAATTTGTGAGAATGGCGAATCGTGTTCCGGATTGGCCACAGAATTCTTTTACATCAAATGTCACCACTTTTACTTATTATCCACACTAGTCACTTTATTTTCCCTCTTCAACCAAATCACTCATGCTACACTCTATCTTATATTAATTAATACTCATTAATTTCCATGAATTTTTTAATGAGAAGCTCATCGAGAGATAGAGTAAGTAAATCGATACAAATTTAAACACTTTGACTAGAGAATCATCTATTATCATATCATGTATTATGTTTGAGCCTGAAAAGATAAATGTTTGATTGTTGTTGAAGATGTATTGTATAAGTGTGAGTTTGCATCAAATTTTATAAATAAAGGGAAAAAAAGGGAGAGAATAGCAAAAAAAAAAAACATGTTTTCCACCTTCAGCTTTGATTTGAACTGGTCCATTTGAAGGCAAAAATTCATTCCCGTTCCCAAATTAAATAACCGAATTTTGGTATGGACATGGATATTTTAAATATCCCACACTCTTAAAAAAACCCTACTTCCATACCGTTTTAGATGTGGCAACCACACACATTACATGAGGCCATAGAATTGGCTACCCAAAAGGACAAACACCTTTAGTTGTCTCGCTACACTAGATCGACGAGCAACTGAGGGTTCACCCCTCTTAACAGGAACACCGGCACAAAACCATAGGTGCCTGGGAATTTGATGAGACCAAGCCCCATAATACTGGATCATACACCAAATGCAGCGAGTTCATATTCAGGGGCAAGAACATGTTACAACTATCTAGCAATAGATCAATCACCGCGCCAAACGAGTTTGTGCTTTACTTGCAACCAAAAGTATTCATGGAATCATGTATGTCTCAATGTGAAGTTGATGAGTATCATGGACGAAGAACCAGTTGAGGATGCCGACACTCCACCTGTATATGATGAGGCCGCAGGGGGGGGGGGGGGGGGCGCCATGAAGAGGACAGGCTGGAACAAGTCAATTAAACACTAACAATGTCAACACCACGCTGAACATAATGGATGTGGATGGAAATGTGGAATTACTCAAGTTTTGGGTAGTATCAAATCTCTTAAGGTAACAATCATGATTGAGAGTGGAGCCATGAAAAGTTCTATTGCACCAAAAATAGCCAGCGCCCTACGGCTACAACCTGCAACTAATACGAAACCTTTCTATGTAGTAATCGGGGATGGGAAGAAAGCAAAGGGCAACGATCAATATGATAACATCCCACTTCAGAACCAAGGAGCTCACTTCCACATCAAGCTCCATGCATTGGCCGAAGTTCGTTGGGACATCATACACAGTATTCCATGGTTAGAACTGATCAGCCCCTTATCTTTGGATTTCAAAGATTATTCCAACAATTTTTGGATTGGAGAACAGTTTTTTGTGTTGAAGGATGTCGTGTATGTTACCCCTGACAAGATGGAGCTCATTGAACACCATAGTATCTGGAGAAACCAGACTCATCGAGGCGAGTTCAACTTATTTTTGTCCCCAAGCACCTGCACCACCACCACGTCCCTAGATACAGACAGTGAGGCGGATATTCTGGACCTGTTACTCAAGTTTCCGTTTGTTACCGAGCTGCCCATTACTCTTCCACCAGAACGTGAATTTGACCAACATATACGTTTGGTGGACAAATGTTGCACCCTGTCGATATGCTAATTTTAAAAAAAGAACGAAAATTGAGAGGCAGTTGGACGAGAAGTTGAGATCGGGCATGATTCATCATAGCATGAGTCCCTTAAAAGCACCAGTCTTGCTAGTTAAGAAGGAGGATTATACCTAATGCTTTTGCATAACTATCAGGCACTAAACATGGCCACGATAAATGATCTGTTTCCAATTCCAATGGTGGAGGATATGCTGGACGAGTGGCATGGGGCCGTGTTCTCCAAATTGAATTTGAAGGCAAGGCACCACCAGATTCGCATGCACCCCAGCGTTATTCATAAGATGGATTTCCGCACGGACAGTGGCCACTATGAGTACGTAACTATACCATTCGGTCTCAGCAAAACACACTACCTTTCAAGTATCAAGCTATAATAAATCACATATTTCGACTACATTTACGGAGGTTTGTCCTTGTCTTTTTCGATGATATACTAGTATACAGTGACTTGTGGGATGCTCATGTCGATTATTTGAGTATTATGTTTACAACATTGCGTGATAACAAATTTGTAATTAAGCCTTCGAAAGTGGAGTACCTAGGCCATTCCATATCTTTCAAGGGTGTAAGGGTTGATGACCACAAGATAGAGCCCATAGTCCAATGGCAGGTGCCCATTACAGTTACGATATTGAGAGGATTTCTAGGACACGCCAGCAATTACCTGAAATTATGCCCGAAATCTGGGGAGATTGCTGGTCCCCTTCATAATCTCACCCAGAAGAATAAATCCTAGTGAACCGAAGAGGCGCAAAAGGCATTCAAAAATTAAAGGAAACAATGAGCACACCACCAGTTTTGCTCCTACTTCAGTGAGGGATTCACCATTGAGACAGAAGCCCCCGGCATCGGAGCTGTCTTGCCTCAACATGAGCGCCCTATTGCCTTCCTTAGCAAGGGGATAGCTGCATCTAAACAGTCTTGGTCTATTTATGAGAAAGAGATGTTGGCAGTTTCGGAGGCCATCTGATGTTTGTGACCGTAGCTAGTGGAAAGATGTTTAAAATAATAACGGACCACTGGAGTTTGTGCTTTCTCTTGGAGCTACGCATAATGATGCCGGGATTGCCAAGCTCGTAGGCTTTGACAACGAAATAATTTACCAACCAGGTAAAGACAATAATGAAGCTGATGCATTATCTCATCAGGAAGATGTCCAAGAAGGCACATCTGCGAGGGAAGCCATGTCCCAGATTGAGGGCATACACGCCCTAACCATCATGGTGGTTATTGATGCTACTACGGGAACTTGGGAGCAAAATGTTGGTGAAACCAATGCGGACTGTAAATTAGGACCCGTTCTTTGGGGCTCCTTAAGGGCGATGCTGATGACACCAGTTTCATCGTACGCAATGGTGCCTGATACGCAATGGTCAGATTGGGGTTCAGAAGAGGAAGATCCATGCACAGCTTATTCGGGAGTTGCATGATTCAGCCTTTGGAGGACACTGCGGACCACCATTAGTGCATTGGGTGGGTTTCAGCCTCGAGGATGTGACGATGGAGAAGGTAGCTCAGGTTTCCCGCACCAAACCCTGAGGACAAGGTTCATTACGCGGATGGGGGTGATGATGGGGGTGGACAAGGTGTATGTGAGACGAAAGAAGATGACCAGGAACGAAGACACATAAAGAGTGCAAGAAATCGTGACTTCTATTCATTTCCATATTTGCTTGATTTAGTTGTTTTATTTATTTAAATTGCTGTTTTCGTTAAGAGATTACTTAAGCCCACGGGTTCTAGGTTTGCATTAGGAGAAATACGCTGTAAACATTGTTTTGAGATTCTTTAAGCTATTTCATATTTTGAGTTATCACTCGTACACCTCATTCGCTGATTGCTAGGGCAATTCAAGTAGAATACTTGGGTTTCTAGAATTCCTCTTGTTGAGGTTTCATCAAGCAGCACACATCTCCTTAGCTTGTTTCAACTCTGATTACAGCAATACATTATTCAACACTCACTGGACATTAGGATAATCTGGAATGCTACATATGAGGCACTTAAAAAAAGACCAACATTGGATGCAGCACTTCAAAGAACCAGACTTGACAATAAGAACTGTACAAATTAAGCAGATAAAGCTAAAACTATTATTTTCATGTATTGTTCCAACGAAATAAGCAATTATATTATATGGCGTTCCATGAAATCCGAGACATTGTGCAAGACAGGTGCACTACTGCATAACAATCACATACTAACTGGATCTAGTAATATTCATATAATGCTATAAGTGTTGAAATTCTCGATATCGTGTACACTGTAAAATGATTTGCATTAATGATACCAATTTCGATATTGTGTACACTGTAAAATTATTTGCATTAGTGAAACCAAGATGTCATGCCATTTTTTATATTCTGTCCACCATAATAAAATTCATATGGTGCTAAAAGTTCTGCCATTTTCGACATCGCATACACCATAAACAGATGAGCAATGACACCAAGAATCAGTAGACAGTCAATTCAGTTAAATTGGTACATTAAATACTGAAACATTAGAAAATCTCAAGATCCTGAACAGTGTTAATAAAATCCTTGAAGAAGCTCAAAATTGTTTTCACTAAATGATTCAAACTATGTGTCAAGAGATTGAGATATTTACAAGGAAATCAGACAAATACAGCTATTACTACACCACTCAAACAAAGATAAACCATGGTGTTTGTTTTCATTAAACGATTCAAACTATGTGTCAAGATTCTGATATTTACAAGGAAATCAGCCAAATAAAGCTGTTACCACACCACCCGACCTAATATAATTCATGGTGTAAAATATTATCTCCACAAAGACTACAGTAATACGTCAAAAATCTCACTGTTGGTGTTCTAACAACTTAGGTCATTCAACCAAAATTACTATGTTAGATTGGTCACCAACCTTCAGTTTCCACAAATATGTTTAGGTTGTCCTCACCTTCTATCTTCACAAAATTTTCCACAGATATTATAACAATTTTAAGTGATTTCTAAAAGAAACTAGGGGTGAGTAACTACATTCTTCAAGACATAGTCAGAATAAATTTGATATAAGTAATATGTGATGTACTTAAATTTGCAACATTATTACCTAATTGGAGTTGAAGTTGGAGTTGGAGTTGGAGCTGGAGACAACCCTGACGGTGCAGAACCAACATACTTCACTCTATCACCTGAAAGAGCAACAATCAGTTCAAAGAGAGTATTTTAGCAGCAAAATCAAAATAACGGTAAGACATGTCTGGAAGTGTACCTTTTTTGAATGTATAGTTTTTTGATGAAGCAGTAGATGCTTCCTGCTTAGGTTGTGCCTGACTGCTTAGAGTAGAACCCCCAGTAATATCAGCCTCCACACTAGAGGCTGGTTTTTTAAGATTTACGGCAGCAGCATTACGTCTAGAATATATGATGGCTCTATCATGTCTTGAAGATTCTTTTATTGGATCAGCTTCTTTTGTTATAGGTCCCTAAACAATTTTTTATTATATGTCAATAATACATAAATAGTTTAATGAGACAGTTATGAACAGAATGGAAGTCAAAAGTTGAAAAACTGAAGCTTTTACCCCAGGTAAAAGAATAGTGTCAACAATCAGAAGGCCCACATCAAAATATTTAGCAAGGGCCTTGGTCAATGTTTCCTGGTATATTTCAGAGCCTATAAGAAATCCAAATCATTGAGATCATTAGGTAGGACATGTAAAACAAAGTACTTTAAACACAATTAAAATGATAACATGGAGCAACAATCACCAGCAGGACCGGACAGCAGGATTCTTGGGCACACAGTAGGAAGATCTGATGTAAACTTGGCGGCTTTATGGCATTTCAAATGTATGTATGTTGAAGCGATAAGAACACTTTTGGTTGTTTCACTGTCAAAACAAACACACACGCAGGGAATACACAAATTATTATACTCCTGTTCGAAAGAGTGAAACTCCCAGATAAGCAAAGAGAAGAAGATAGAAGCAGCTAGTAAGTAACCCTGTCAGATAAAAACGTCTTTCAAGTTCATAAATAGGCAACTGGAAGAGAACACAGGTGCCTAAGCATGTAAGAGTCTCTTCCTGAGTGTGTTATGGGACATAAAAACAACACAAACGAATATTCAAATCTATGTGCCTATTTTACTAAAATAATAAACCTCAATCAATTATCAGTAAATAAGGCAATTTCAAACTTTTAAAGAAGCAGGAATTAATTGACTCAAGCTCAATATTTAACTACTGCCCCAACATTTCTACTTACCTAAGATGTAAAAGTCATAAATATAAACAATGTAAATCAAGAACCATTGACTCTGTCCATAGACACAATTACTATTAGGAGTAGGAGAATTGATAATACGACAAAACTTTTACCTTAGATAATAAGGAAAATCATCAAACGAGACCTCAATATCTTTACAGCATAGTATTCCTTTTCGCAAAGCATCTTTGTATGCTTCACGTCTCGTTGATATTGAAATGGGAGGATCATCCTTGCCATGTTCTCTGACTGAAGCTCTATGCTCGTCAAGAATTTTAGATCTGCTGCCTGTTATTTCAAACTTCGGGGATGTTGAACTACCTAGAATCTGGAAAAGGGATTTCAAGTCATTGCTCTCCGGAGATGTTTTCCCATTCTCAGCAGCAACATCAAGGTTAGCATTGGTGGCATCAGGAGATAAAAGACTAGTCTTCTCATCAACTGATACAGTAGCCCCATCATTATGGTCAGAAGCATCCTTTGCATCCTTCTTTCTATTGTTGGTGTCTGCACAATTGTCTGAAACTTCACGAACAGAAGGTAAAGGTTGTATCGCAAAACCATGTTGTACATCTGCGCCACCTTGAGAGGAAGAAGGGGGGACAGATAAATTTTCGGCATGGTTTGATAATGATCCCAGTGTAGAAGCAACAGAAACAGCAGAAGGGTAGCCTTTTATGGATTCATCATGAGCTTCTAATATGCTGACTGGAGGCGGGATATCCGTCGCAGATGCAGTTATATTGGGGAGTTGTTGGAAAACCTAATAGCATGTTAAGGGAATATGCAAGTGTCCAAATAAGGTATGCAGACTACATAATTTATAATTATCCCATTTGTCCACACGTAGAAAACTAGATTACCAATCAAATTTTACTACTATATGAAAAGGGATATTGAGTCTGACTAAACCAAATTGACAGTAAAGGATACATAAACATATTTATCACACGAGCTAAATACCACCTCATCACCTCCCTTTAGAGGAATAGTGGTATCTTTGGAGTAATTCGTGCCATTCACTTGTACAACACCATTTTTCCCAGTGATCTCAAGCAGCGTAAATGATTCTCCCCCCTAGAATAATTAGACTGGTGAATATGAATATCACAGCCATCATGAAAAATTAAAACCAAATAAACTCAAATTTCCAGCCAAAACTAACTTCAGAGTGGCAGTTTACCTCATTCTCCATGTGCTTCAGTTTGCACAAGGATTTACTAATTGTTGGATCTCTCACCCACAAATCACATTGGCGACCTTGACCAACATTGAAAGTTGGACGATGCATGACAACATGTGGAGTCTGAGAGAAAACATCAAACAAATTAAATCATGTAATAATATCATGGAGCATAGCGAAAATGGTGTTATTGTAGTTCACCAAACAAGGACATCAACAACTCCACACAATGCCCAAAAAAGCAGCACAAAAGGAAACAAGTTAGGACATGAAGAGCAGACTTCTTTCCAATAGAAGTTGATGAACCTTACTAACACATCATCACCAATTTTAATGCAGGTGTCCTTCATGGTACCTATTAAAATGAGAACCTAACAACAAAGATTTAGTTGAGCTCACTATTTTGAGGAGATTATGGAAAATACAAACCACAATAGTTTGATGCAACATAGTCATTCCCAAAAGCAGACAATTTTGTTAACTCTTACACTAGGTTGATTCTATTGATCGGTTAACCAAATTAGCCAATTTCTTCTTAAAATGTATAAAACAGATACAGATTGCTTTTCCTGAACCTCAGCGCCTCCTCCATCCCACCCCCAAGAAGAAACTGAGAAACAACACCATTGCCCTTGTACACTAGGTTCTTTTCCCCCATTTTCTTCTTTGTGAATCTTACCTATGTTGCTGTGCTTTTAACTCTCTCCTTGTCAGTTGTCATGCAAAGAGATTTGAAAAAAAATATATCATTATTTAGTTAAGATTATATCTCCTGCATAGAGCAAGATATTTACAAATCTTGAGTTAGTTAAGATTATCCCACTAGGCTATCCTATTCCTCAAATAGTAGGGCTTAAATATTATTCTTCTTTTAAATTTTCTTTTTTCCTACAAGAGGTGGTTTATACTATTCCTCATGTAATAGGGCTTAAATATTATTCTTCTCTTAAATTTTCCTTTTTTCCTATTTACAAGAGGCATGCGTCTCGGTGAGCATTACAGCCTGAACAACTATGACCTCAACCACTTACCACTCACAAGATCCGATATAAGATCCCAGATGGAGGATAACCAAAACCTATCATCTCAAACATACAAATAGCAGAACTATTCAGCTCATGGAATGCTACATCACATTTGAGAGAAAAGGAAGACAAAGCTATTCAAATTTCAGCTTATTTCAAATTTATTAAAAAATAAAGTGTCCAAGACCCTTGATCTTAACATCCTACTATTTGGAGTTATTTTCTAACTCTATGTCTCCAGACAAGTAAAGAGACCAGTAGCAGGCGATACTTGAAATTTGATACAGTAGGACCTTGCTCATTCTTACAAAATCTGTTGCAAGACAGATGCCATAAAATCAAATTACCTGCCATCACTCAACACAATTGAGTAGAAACTAAAAGTCTAAAACCCTAAATATTTTAAAATAAAAAGGCCAAATAAAACCTTCAATATGTAAACCACTTCCACCACCATCCAAATTCCAACAAAAAATATACAGAAAATGCAAATCTGAAGGATACCCGACTTCTATGAAATCGATGGTTTCCTGTACTTATACTATACACTCAACAACATATGAAATGATTGACAAGAAAGACTTCTCCGGGAAACTGAGAGTTAAAGGTAATTGCGACATTCAACAAACTCATATAAAGCATTTAATAAAGATTCTAATGTCATAATCAAACGCAAATATCAGTCCAATAATTAAATTATATTTCTAGTAAGCTTTATTACTCCATAACAAGATGGACTCACATCCAATTAAGTAAAAGGAGTAAGCCTACCAGTGTACGCTGTGAAATAAGCTTTCCCCATGCAACCCCAGCATTGGATTTCACTTGCTTTCTCTTTCCCCGGTTCACGGATGTCCCACCCGTTTTCCCTTTACCTACATCAGTAGTAGGATCACCTGTATCCACACCCATTCCCCAAACAATAAACCAAAATAGAACAAGAAAATTCCACAAAATAAAGTAAATTTCAATAATTGACAAAGCATTAGAAAAAATCAATTAAGGCAAAGAACATGCACGCATGAGATCACACCTAAAGTCATGTTAGAAGCCAAACCCTCACCTACTTCCACCGAGTCAGGCGCTTTTCCCTCCACCGCCTCATCCGGTTGCTTCTCACCGCCACCATTTTCTGGATCAGCGGATCCAGCCTCCAATTCTTCTTTCGCCACCACCGCGCCAACGACTTCCTCCGATTCTGGCGACTCGTTCAAAGAAGAGGAAGACGCCTCCGCCGCCTGCATGCAACAAAACCCCTAATTCAAAAACCACCGGAAAACCAAAATCAATAGAAAATGATTGAATCACTACAGGATAAAACCCTAACCTTGGATCGCTTGGAATTGGGCAGAGAAGATGAGGAAGAAGAAAGGGGGCGTTTCGAGGATGAAGAACTCCGCCGCGTTTCAACCATTATTTTTCTGATCTATAAAATTTGAAAATTAAAATCTAAATCTTAATCTTCAAACCGAAAATCAAGAGGTGTTCAAAGAGAGGATTATCGACTTATGCCTCTATATATTTGTATAGTATATCAATGGATACACAGCTACAGAGTAAGATGGGGAAGAAGAAAAGTTGATGATTGCGGTCGATGGATTATATATATACGAGCTCCCAACGCTTCCCTTGGCATTAAATTTGGTCAATTTTTTGTGCATTCTTTATTAGAAAATAACCGTTCCACCCCCAAAAATAAATAAAATGTACCCCATCTCAAATTTGGTCAAGATTTTTGTAATTTTTTAAATTTTACAGGATTCTGTTAAAAAAAATTTAATTAGAATTTTAATTTGCAGAATTTTCTGAATTTGGAATACACTATAAAAGTTGAAGATATTTTCATATATTCGAATTTAAAAAAGCCAATAGCAAAAAATAAAATTCTCTATAATATCATGTCCTTTTAATTACATATGCAACATATAATATTAGTATTATAATAATAATATAAAAAATATGTATTTATCTTGTGCCACTTTAAGTTCTTCCTTCTGTTTGAGTAATCTGTCTAGATTAATTAGACACATAATCTTTTACTTAGTAAGATTGTTGAGATAATCGAAGAAATAATTTATCATTGTTTTGTGAATTTAAAAGAGAAATTGTAGAGAGAGAAATATTGTAAGTGAGTTATTTGTATTAAGAATTTCAGATCCTTTACAAAATGGGGTATTTCCCCTATTTATACCCCTGTAAGGGTGAGGTGGCACGTTCTCAGGCCACTTGGCTTCTGATGGTGACAAGTCACCATTCAGGCTACTTGCTCCACTAACTCTAGCCTAACCAACTTATGCATTCCTTGTAGGACCTTTTGACATCTCTGTGTCTTCATTCTTGGGAATTGTCAGATGTTAGAAGGGCGAGCAACACGGCGAGCAAGTGGGCGAGCAACTTAGGTTTGGCCACATGGGCTTGTTGCCCCGCCATTATTGGGCTGGGCGAGCAAGGCAGCGAGCAGCGTGGCAAGCAACTTGGGCTTGGCCACGTGGACTCGTTACCCCGCCATAACGGGGCTGGGCGAGCAAGGCGACGAGCAGTGTGGCGAGCAACTTGTTATTTAAGCTTGCTACACCTTAATTGTTCTTTGAGCATTTAGTTCCTTTTATCAACACCTTCTACTTATAGCATCATTTAGTAGTTTAGAATTATGAGTCGAACTCTCTCACCCACTAAGAACGTACATGAACTCCAAATCAAAATTACAGGCGGCTTATGTGATATATTTACATGATGATTACGATAATTGCTTATATCTATCCACCTTACCATTGCTGGAATATGTGTCCCGTCAATAGCCCCAATGCAATCCGAAAATTTAGTATATATAATAATTTTTCATATGAAAAATATAAATAATTGATATTGACATAATATTGTAACTTGTGTTCCCAATATTTCTAATAACATCAAAATTTACCCTTTCGACTAACTTAAATCATGATATCCTTATGTTGTCATATTTGTCTGGCATGCAAGTTGAAGACGGGAGGTTACACAGAAGTTATTTCCACGCCAAGATGTTGCAAGCTAGAGTAAAGAAGTAGTCCATGTTAGTATACATGTCTTAGAGACAATCATTATGAGGACATCATACTTGATCATATTCAGTCATTAATGTATTATTGATTTGATCAATAATATTCGGCAATACACTTATGAAAAAGTATGTTTGATTGTTTGCATATATTCATATATGTGTTTCCATGAACTAATGTTGTCATTGAGATGTGAGACTCATATGACTATGACATAGTTCTTAAAGTAGCTCTAATCAATTATCATCGAGAATGAGAATTGATGATGCGATAGAGATTGGTGTGTGATCTGCATCATACCCTTAGAGTGTGTAGTGATTCTCACAACTGCGAGATACTAGGTATCTCATGATGGATGCACAAATATTTTGAAAAGTATTGGTATACACAACTGAAAAATCATTTGATGTACTCTATTTACGTGTCTATGGGAGTATCGATTTGTGGAGTAGTGTAATAGTCCTCTGACTTGAGGTCAATACACACCACATGTGCGAAGTGATGAGATTTGACCATGACCGATGCTTGCACTCTGAAAGAGGTAGATATGGTATGTGTTGGGCACATCACGAAGTACATGTGCGTGGTAGTTGAGTTGAGCCAAGATAAATTTCATTCCTCAAATAGATTTGGAGAGAATACTCAACTTCTCATAATTAATTGGATCGTTAGTCATTGGTCAATGCACGTCACATTTGAAATAGTGATCAAACGTGATAATATGGTCTATTAGTAGAATGAGATAACTTGATTAAGTTATTAGAATAGACACATTATCATGTTCTAAACTTAATCAGAGTATTCATGAATAAAATGATTGTATCACTGTGAGCTTCACATTACATGCTATTGTTGTGTCCTCGCAACGTACCCCATATGTTAAGATTGTTTGGTTATTGTCTAGGGTTCAACTAAAACCATTAGTTTGACTAATCGCTTAACATACGATGGCTTATGGGTCACACAATAAGTAATTCATGTTTACACCACTTAGGCTTGGGACGGTGGTGGTGGCGGAGCTCTTCATCAACTAATGATGAAAACGTCGATCATGTTATCACAATGCAGTGATCAACTTTTATGGAAAAATCCATTGGTACGTATATATATACATACATACATATAAATCATCTTTTAAGATTTACGTGCGAATGTCTGAGCAAAGTAGATTCATATAAACAATAAGTGTGTCTTGCCAGGAACAGAGTGGACAATATCTCGTTATTAATTCTTATGTTGTCACCGTGTATCTTTGAATCTTTAAAATATTGCCTTTGTTTCTAATGAGACTTGGTGCGAGTTGTGCCAGTGTTGACCGATTCATATCGACATCGGACGATAAAAATATAAAAGGCTCATTTGGCTACTGAATCCTCTGTCATCAAACAAATTTCAGTTTAAAATCACATCAGTGATCTGCCTTATGACTTTCTTCAACACATCTTTCCCTTCTGTACATGACTTGAAGGTGATCCTTCCAAGCCAGACATGTAGTCTGTGACAAAGGACTTGTTATTCATATTCCCACATATGCTTCTTTGACCGTGAAGCTATGTACTAGAAGTCATCTGATGTCTGCTCTAGATATGAATCGGATGCTTCATTCTGATGGTTTCATGTTTGTTATGGACTCGAATTACTCTCTTTCTGCCCCCATTCACACTGTGCTAAGTAATAATATTAGGACAATATGATCATGTGTTGTGAGCTCAGAGTTGAATATGTTTTAAACAACAGACATCATAATTTTTTACTCTGTTTTGACTATCTTGTCCGTGTACAATATTTGAACTTTGTAGTTATGCTCTTATAAGCTTGTGCTAGGGAGATAATTAGCTCGCCTAGATGTCATATTTTACCAACTTTGATTGCAAGATAATTAGCTCGTCTTTGAGTTGGTTTTGCTCGTATTGAGAGATGATTAGCTCGTCAAGGGACTTTATTTTGAGGGATTATTCTCGTCGATGCGCCTCACACTAAACTAATTTTGCTAGATAATTAGCTCATTTTTAGTTTAGTTCGGGTCACTTTGGCCCCAACCATAGTCATGCTTGCTAACTTCAAGTGAAGCTTGCGTGAGGTATTTGGAGCACGCTAACTTCCACTGAAGCTTGCGCGAGGTACTTGGAGATCACTAACTTTCATTGAATCTTGCGCAAGATACTTGGAGCTCGCTAATTTCCACCGAAGCTTGCACGAGGTAATTGGAGCTCGTTAATTTTCATTGAAGCTTATGCGAGGTACTTGGAGATCGCTAACTTTCAGTGAAGCTTGTGAGATGTACTTGGAGCTCGCTAACTTTCACTGAAACTTGCGCGAGGTATTCGGAGCTCGCTAACTTCGATGAAGTTTGAGCAAAGAGTGTTCACAATAATTTTATAAAGGCAAATTTTTTTTATTCATATAATAAAAATATATGTACATGCCCCCAAGCCTTTATAATATGTTAGTTTAACATCTTATTAAGCACGAAATCTTCTACTCTGAATTTTCTAATCTTGATCTTGGAGTAGAACTACTTTCTTCTTATTATCTGATTGGAGCATATGCTCATGCCCCCAACTCGAATTGGAGGTTCCTCTCCAAAAATAATTATCATCTTCATCCTCCAAGTTGGCAACTTCAGTTTGTTGGTGAGGTGTGTTGATAGGAGAACTAAAGCGAGCTACTTTGGGTGAATTAGCTTAATTAAAGGCTCAAGGCTGGGTAGCTCGCCCAGGTGCCCAAAGCCACGTCACTATTCTTTGACCAGTCAACACAATGGAGAGAAGAGAAGCTCGCCTATAGCTCGCCTAGAGCTGGAGACAAGGGACCAACCCTGCTACAAGCATTGCACCACGAAACAACTCAAAACAAAGGAGCTCGCCCATGTCCGGAGTGAAGCCAGTAGTTGCGTAGGTTGCCAATAGTGATGTAGTAGGTCAAAATATAGTTAGAGCATAATAGTGGGTAAAATGACAAGTGTTAAGGACACTTGTCAGCATATTAAGCTAAGTAGGCTTAATAAGTGCCACCACACTACATGTAAAACTATATATAGGTCTCTTGTAACATTTTTCTCTCTCTAAGTTCATATTATCCAAAATACACCTCTCACTACTTTCTCTCTCTATTATTTACTCTCATAAACTCAAATCTTGTTATTGCTTGGAAGAATTCAGAGATAATCAGACACATAAGTACAATCATTAGTAAATTCTTCCAACAATTTGGCGCTAGAGGAAGGGGGCCGAACCTCCAATTATAAAAATCTGAGAGAAAAAGTGAGAGATACTTGAAGGTGTTCTTAAGAAAGTTGAAGAACAATTTGAAGATTTGAAGATATACTTCAGGATTCAACCAATTTCTAGAAATTTGTGAATATACCAAGGAAGTAAAAATTCTAAACGCATGTGTGTTTGTGATTAAACCAGATTATGGACAAATCACTTGCATGCAAGGCTAGAAAGATCTTTTGCTTACCTTACCTTTGTTGGGAAAAATTTGAAGACGAACTACCCTTACTAGAGCAAGATGTCAAGAGATAACACCCATAGTTCATCCACGACGAGGAGATGGAAGGAAACGGGACCCCAACGAAACCATGCTGACGGGGAGTCCTCCCACCAGCGAGCTCCTGGGCGGGCTACTGCCCAGGGGCACGCCCCAACTACCCAACAAGATGGGCTAGACCCGACGGTCCAATCACTACTCCAGAACTTAAATGAGCTAGAGCGAACTATCGCTATGCTCCAAGAGGTCTGCCGGCAGCAGCAGCTAGGTGAGCTTCCACGAGCTACTGGACATACTCCCACCAATGAGGCCCGAGACCGGGAGACACGACAGACACTCTCTTCCCAACCGAGGGATAGAATGGCGAGCTCCATGCGAGCAGTGCCAGAGCTCGCTACCAGCAGGCCACCAAAAAGGCGAAGATGAGCGATCGGCTCGACTCACGAAGTAGGCGAGCTAGGAGCCACATCAAAATTTAAACGACTAAGCACAACACTACAAACCGGTCCCGAGACATTCTTCAGGGTAGATTGGTGCCAAGATACGAAGAGATGATACTGAAGTATGTACCAGTACCATTACTCTCGATGAGAAGGGAGGACTTGGACATACACCCTCGTAGGTCCGCACATGATAGACTGTGGAGACATGCTTCAGACAGGTTAGGCCCACATGGCGCATGATAGTTCCTGCACATCACAGCTGAGCCACCCCAGAGCGAGGGACTGCGGGGTCGTACATCTGCGAGGCATACGACCCTTGAACAACCTCCACAAGAGGTGGTTCACAATGATGAGTTGGCCACACTAAAAAAGGTCGTCGAGCAGCTCCAGGTGCAAGTGGCCGCCAGGAGCGGTGAAGCATATGCAAATGCACTCCCGACGTCACCTATAGCACCGGCTATTCTGAATGCGCCGGTTCAAAAGAAAATTCAATTTCTAGCGATGACCCTATATGAGGGAGAGTCCGACCCGAAGGTACACATATCCAAATACTCAAACTTCATGATCTCCATGGGGGCGACCGATGCCACACAATGCAGGAAGTCCCACTGACCCTCGGAGACCGGGCCCACAGATGGTTCTCATCACTAACTCTGGGGTCAATCTAGTTGTTCGGCCAACTAACGTGGGAGTTCCTGTCACACTTTTCTGGCTATAGGTCATACCTCACCTAGAAGCACAGACTCGCAAACATCAAACATGGGAATGAGGAGTCGGACCAGTAGTATCAGGAAAGGTTCGACAAGATCTTGCTAGAGGGTGAACCGGTTAGCGAGGACACCAAGATTGTGGCCATCATGGCCGAACTGAAAAAGGACACAGAGCTGTGGAAAGAAATGCACCTGTCTTGCCCAAAGACTTATGTTGAATTCAGACATAAGGCAGGTGTGTATGTGGCTATGCAGGAAGCCATGCTGAAAGAAGTTGGAAGCTCCAAGGAGAAAAAGCCGGGGAATAAGAAAGCTGGGGGCACCAACAAAGCCCCAGGGAATTTGAAGTCATTCGGGGATGGGGATGAGTTCAAGGAGAAGCTGAATTAGGTGCTAACGGTGTCGATCGACCATGTGTTCACGGCCGTGAAAGACAAAGCCATGCTGAATGAAATAAGAAAGATTCGACAATACCGCAGTAAACTCAACCCCAACAAATACTGTGTGTATCACCAGAGCATCGGACACTTCACCAGTGAGTGTCAAGACTTGCTAAAATAGCTCTGGAAATTCTATGAAAACTGCAAGTTAGCCGAGTTTGTGTAGAAGGCCCCGACAAAGAGGCAAAGGCAGAAGAGGAGGGAAGAGGCGGACGATGATGAAGAAGAGGAGGACGAAGACCGTCGTCCCCGGCAAAACAGGCGTAGGCCACCTCCACCTCCTGCACAACAAGAACCAAATAGGGAAATCCTCATCCTTGAGGAACATTCAGGGCCAGCTGGCAGAGTTACTGATGGAAGGCCGACAATCTCGAAGTGGCAGAGGAAAGTAGAGATACGGGTTGTCTACCAAGTCCATGAAGGTGGTTCTAGCTCCAAGCCCAATGTCAAACCTACTGCAGAGCTGACGCCTTCTCAAGCCAATCTGGAGGGAATCCTCACCCCCCATGACGACTCGTTGGTGATAAGAGCCAACATCATGAATACGAAGGTCCATCGACTGCTTATGGACACCGACGCCTACACCAACATATTATTCAAGAGCACCCTAGATCTGATAGGAGACTATGGGTCGTACATCGAAAGCTGTAATCACAGAATAGTGGGGTTTGGGGAAGCTGTAACCATTCCCCTAGGAATAATTAAGTTGTCTGTCGAGCTTGTATCGGTCGAGGATCCTGAAAGGAGACTGACTAGACTAGTGGATTTCTTAGTAGTAGACCAACATTCATCCTACAAAGGGTTCCTCGGTCGGCCCTTCATTTCTGAATTTAAAGCGGCGTGTTCAACCTACTACTACTGTTTAAAATTTCCAACTCCAAAAGGTGTTGGAACCATAAAAGGCGATCAAAAGAAGACTAGAGAATGTTTGTTGCAGATTAAAAAACTTGTTACGCATGTACTAGTGTATGAAGAAGAGGTGCAACATCCAGCTGATGAGCCAAACATCCATGATATTATCTCAGTAGCGACTGAGTTAATGAAGGTGGACAACTTGCAAGAAGAGACAGAGATCGCCAAAGTGGACCAAGACGTCCCTCAACAAGCAGTACCAATGGAGATTGACGGAGACCGGCAAGAGGACGAGCCTACTAGCTCAGCTGTGCCAGAACCCGGAGAAGCTCGCAAACCTACAAATAATGGGGAAGGGTGTGAAGACCTCGAACCCCGAGTGGGTTACGAGTTTATGCAGGAACAAGACGAGCTGAGCGGTGAAGAATTCGATTCAGATCCCCGATGGAAAGTGAAGAAGAGGCGAGCTACCCCAATGGAAGATCTTAGAGCCATCCAGGTGGATCCCAACAGAGGTGACTTAGAACTTTTTATAGGTTCTGAGTTACAGGAACCCTACAGGAGTAGGATGAAGGAGTTTCTCAGATCTAACTTGGACATGTTTGCTTGGTCCCATGAAGATATGATGGGAATCCCACTGAAGTATGTATGCCATCGATCCGACGAAGAAGCTTGTCCGATAAAAACGAAGGAAGTACGGACCAGACAAATACAAGACCTTAACGATGGAGGTGAAGAAGCTGCTAGATAACAAGTTTATCAAGGAGGCACTCTGTCCACAGTGGGTAGTCAATCTAGTACTGGTAAAGAAGCCTAATGGGACATGGAGGCTATGCATAGACTTCACAGACCTCAACGTAGTTTGCCCGAAGGACAACTTTCCACTACCTCACATCGATTAGCTGGTAGATAATACTGCGGGACATGAAATAATGACTTTCATGGATGCTTTTGCAGGTTATCACCAGATAGCAATGCACCCGGATGACTAGGAACACACGACGTTCTACACAAATAAAAACCTGTTCTGCTGGAGTAGGATGTCATTCGGACTCATCAACATCGGAGCTACATACTAGAGATTGGTAATGAGTGTTAGAAAGTTGTGGCCCTGCTTCTTCGAGCACCAGGTAAAAGTGTTGACAGCATTCGCACTAAGGCAAATACTGCATCAGCCGAACACTGCATGACGCTTGTTGAAATGGTCACTAGAGGTCAGCCAATATGGAATAACCTACGTACCCCGTACAACAATCAAGGGACAAGTGCTCGCCGAACGTCGAGCTAACTTTCTCACAAGATCCGACGAGGGGGCGTATAGTACCATGACACCTCTACGTAGACGGATCATCAACTAGCACAGCAGCAGGAGCTGGTGTGGTACTAATAAGCCTAGATAGACAAGTCTTCACTTCAGCAATCAGATTCAATTTCAAAGCAACGAGTAATGAAGCAGTAATACCCCGAACCAAATTAGATTTTTTTCTATCGATATTACATTTCATGTTATTATATTTTTATATTTTTGCTTGATTGATCTTTTACTCCTTTGAGGACACTAAGTTTTAAAAAAAATGATTTTTACTTGACGGTTGGTTCAAAATCGAAACCGGAAGCACTCCTAGCACCGTAACTATGAATCAAATATTAATAAATCATTTGAACGAATGAAATAAGATTCTAAAAGGGATTTTAAGACCCTTTGGGTGTAAAAGATTTATAAAAAATAAAAACCTGGACGTTTGTCGCCAAATGTCGAACCGAAAACTCTAAAAATTGAAAAACTTCGATCCGACGAGTAATTGCGGATCTTTATTAGAGCTTAAGTAATAAAATGGGTTATTTAATTAACAAATACAAGATATAAAAATTTAGGGTTACAAAACGAGCAAACTATTAATTTTTGGAGCCCAAAACGCGACCGAATAATATCCGTTTTCAACACCGAAAACCATATCGCATCCCAAAATACAGTTAGAACTCAAATTCCCCTCCTAAATTCCTTTATGACCGAAATCATCAGTTGGGAATGAAGAGATGTGGAGTCAAAAGAGTCCATACCCCTAAATTAAGGGACCATACTTTCTTTCCTACTCCCCAACTTTCCTTACCTAACCTTGACTTCTCTTACCTCCTTATGCAGCCCTTGACGGGTCACATTCCCCTCCCCCCCCCCATTTCCTATATATGAATTATCTTAGTTCTTTTCCTACTTTGAGCAAAGAAACCCAAAGAAAAGAAAATCCACAAACTCCCTTCTCACTCCCTCACTCAACTTTCGGTCACCATACTTACAAAGGGTAGAGAGATTTTCTTCTCCCATCTCCAACAATAAGAGAGCTTCCTTCCTCAAGTATCAAGAAATCCATGGAGTTAGGTTGAAGGTTGGAACCATTTCCTTGCAAAGAGGAAGCCAACATCTCTCCCTCTCTCTTTAAAGTTCATGTTTTTCCTCTCCACTTCTCCTAACTTACTCCATTGTCTTGTTTTAGCTCAAAACTAAAGTATTCCTCCAAGTGGTGCTCCATTCCTACAATCTTAAGGGTCAAGGGGCAATAAAGCTTCTTTT
>JAPKLY010000144.1:588857-623896 GCA_026898435.1 Prunella vulgaris | reverse complement strand
TTTCTTATTTGCCTTGAGAAAGGAAAATACGAAGAACCTTATAAAATTATAACAAAGTTGAGTCTGCTAAATGTACCTAGATAAGAACCTCAAGCTACTAATTACCTTAAAATATTTTTATTAACTTCTTAAGTGAATAAAAATGCTAAGTAAAGTGTATGTCCTTATCGGACTAATTGTATAAACCTTAACAAGAATTCTTAAACATTAATAACTGAATTACAACGAATGGTGCTAGGTCTAAGTGTGCGAACGGTGACGAGAATTTCTGGTGAAAGGAACGGTGATTGTTTTGCAAAAAGGAAAGCGTTTAAGGTGGGTGACATTTACTGTATTGCGTTGAATACTATATGGACTGTTGGTGTATGCAGATGAAATATTTTCACCTTCGGGTCCATTTACGAGGTTATTACCCAAATGCCTACGAGCACATGTATCTCAAATGATACTTAATAGTCTGGCTTGTGTAGCTAGGCGCCATGGTGGAAAAGGGCCTACGGGCTATATGATAACAGGTATCTCAAATGATACGTAATGGTCTGGCTTGTGTAGCTAGGCGCCATGGTGGAAAAGGGCCTACGGGCTATATGATGAATGATGAGCCTTTGTGGCTATGAATATGTTTTTATAGAAATGATATGTTTGTGTACTGTCAATCTATATAGTAGCGTACAGGTCGCCCACACTGAGAATTCAAATCTCGCCCCCTACTTTTAAATCCTTTTTCAGGTCTCGATGACGGGGAGTTTGCGCCAGTGGAGGAGTGATACTACTTCCCTACCAAAGTGTTTTAAATTACTCGTGAAAACGAGACTAGTACTTTTAATATGACTTAACTAATATGCCGAGGCGATAAACGTTTATAATTCCCTCTATGATGGTGTGTAATATTTATTAGAACTATCTATTTTGCGCCAAACTTTTATAACGATCGTGTGTGTGATATTTTGAAAATGGCCACTACGTTTTTTTTATATAACCTTAATGTATGCTTTCGCTGTTCATGTGATGTTACTAGTAGTTTTCAAAAAAAAATTTAGTCCGGATTTTTGGTCACTAAGTGACGACTCGGGTTTCTAGGATGCTAAGAAACATTTTGGAAAACTGGGGCGTTACAGATGCAGAGTACGAAGCATTGATAGCCGGACTTAGATTATCATTAGCTGTGGGGGCAACCAAACTGTAGATTTTTGGAGATTCTCAGCTAATAATATCCCAAGTCTGGGGAGAATATGAAGTCAAGGACCAACATATGGCATTGTACCTGAAGACAGTAGCACACTTAATATCATTATTCCAACAAGTCTACATCGAGCAAATCCCAAGGCTGGAGAAAACACATATGGATGCACTAGCTCGACTAGCTACGAGTAGCAGAGAGGCAGAGCTAACGGAGGTTGTCATCACCAAGTTAAGAGATCCCTCGACGTTTGATTATTAAATAAATCAAACTTCAAGTGGGGGGCAGGAGGAGGATGGTGATTGGCGAGCTCCCATAAAAAAGTACTTGGAGGACAGATCGCTCCCAGAAGACGTATGGAAAGCTAGTCGGCTAGTGAAGCAGGCAGCCAGATACACATTGGTGGATGGTCAACTATACAAACGTGGATTCTCTCTACCCCTACTAAAATGTTTATCAGAAAAATAGGAGTTAGAGGCGTTAGAAGAAATCCACCAAGGAATATGTGGGAGTCAGGCTGGGGGGCAAGCTTTGGCATACAAACAATCAGACAGGGGTACTATTGGTCCACTCTACGCAAAGATGCTATTAACTTCACTCGAAGATGTCGGAAGTGCCAGCTATTTGCACCGAACATCCACACTCCTGCAAGCCAACTCAAATCAGTCTTCAGCCCAAGGCCTTTTGCAAAATGGGGTATCGACTTGATCGGTCCATTCCCACCTGGCAGAGGCGGTGTAAAGTTTGTCGTAGTAGCGGTAGATTATTACACAAAATGGGATGAAGCTGAGGTATTAGCGACAGAAACGCGGGAAAGGATGATAAACTTTATCTGAAAAAATATGATATGTAGATTCGGACTCCTACAGTCGATCGTGACAGATAATGGTAGATAATTTGACGGTCAGAAGCTTAGAGAGTTTTGCAGCTCATGGAATATCAAGAAACACTACTCGACCCCCTACCATCCACAGTCGAATGGACAAGTAGAAACAGTTAACAAAATTTTGAAGCATGTTTTGAAGATCCGTCTATAGGACAAGAATGGTAGCTGGGCAGATGAACTTCCTGAAATGTTGTGGTCTTACTGAACATCTTACAGAGCTAGTACCGGAGAAACCCCATTTGCCCTAGCTTTCGGGACGAAAGCAGTAGTCCCAGTAGAAGTTCAAAATCAGACTTGGAAGGTAGTAGGTTATGACAAAGAAAGCAACGATGAGGCCTTGGCAGTGGAGAAAGATCTACTCGAAGAAACCTGAGCTTCATCGGAACTGAGGAATGCTACCTACAAGTAAAGAGCCGAAAAGTATTACAACATCCAAGTGCGACACAGAAAGTTTAAGGTTGGGGAGTTGGTTTTGAGAAAACGACTAGCAACTCCACCCAGAGTGCTTGGGCCAAACTGGGAAGGATCATTCTGGGTCACCGCTAGCTGGACTAACGTGACTTATGATCTCAAAGATTTGGAAGGGAAAGCTTCGTCGTACACATGGAGCGCAACACACCTGAAAAAGTACTACTAGTAGTAAAGAAAGAGTTGAAGTATGAAAAGAAGTTGTTACGAAAAGATGTTGCTCTCTTTGAAGACATATGACCTAGTAACGAAAGAGATGTGTGGCAGTTGACATATTTCATTCAAACATAACTTCACTTGATGAAAAGAAGTTGCTACATTTTCTTGAGGAGTCTGTCCAAGACCATGTTAATGCCATTAGCAAGTTTTCGGACTTTGACGAAGACAGTGAAGAGTTACTCCCAGTAGTAGAGGAAGGAAGACAATAGCTTGTAAATAGGTCAATTATAGGCTCGCATCAGAAATGTTGATGACGACCTTTGTAAAAATTATTGTTCAATGAAGATGTATTTTCAAGAAATTATTTGTTCAAACTTAAAATTTGCAAAGGGTACAAGTCCTGAAACGTTATTGTCGAAGCTTGAGGCAAAGGCCGTTAAAGTGCCAAGGTTCATTAAAGTATCCTTCTAAAAGGGTCACTAAGAACCCATTGCCCACTACTATTAAAGCACAATTCGCAGTCCTAAGTGACATAAGACGAACAAATATGTGCCAAATAAAAAGTACGCTTCGCAGTCCTAAGCGACGTAAGACGAACAATTTGTGGCCCTAAGTAGTGTAAGACGAACAAATGCATACCAAATATAAAAAATGAGCTACTAAAAGATAATAACGTGCAATAAATAATAAGGCAGAGCAGAACAAAGAAGCTTCACTCTATTAATAAAACTTAGAAAATTTTCTAAGTAAAAGAAGTGTTGGTTACAAAGGTCAACAAACTAATCATTAAAGCAAGCAAAAAACCCACTAAGGGCGAACTACTAGCTACTGGCAAGCTACTACATATAAAAAAAGAAAGCAAGAAAAATCCTAAGTCTGGAGAGTAGTGCCAGCAGCAACATTAGTGGGAGCGACCTCTTGTCCAGTGGGAGGTGAGAGTGTAGGCATGTCCGTGATGTAGTCCAACCCGCTAGTGTCGACCATGATATCGCCCACCAAGTTGTCCATCTGCTCCTTTGTCAACGGAGTCTGTTGCTCACCTTCCCCAGTGGGTAGCTCGCCAGTTGCTTCATCATCCACTTCCCCCTCTGTGACCTCAGCACTCAAAGGGGGATAAGGCCCACCGATGATCCGGAATGAAGTCTAACTCAATCCCTAGCTCCACCAGGTCACCAATATCGGCAACCGAGCCCGTTGGAATATTGGCCGCCTTCACAAAGTCCTTATAGTCCTTCACGAGGAGCTCCCACACATTATGACTCTTGTCGACCGCCCAATGGTATGCTCGTAAGATCTCAGCGTAGCACAGGAGATAGCCAAGGTCCGAGGCCCCCGCCATCGCAGCTTCCAGATCCTCTGGTGAAATTGAGACTTCCAAAAGACGTTGGAGCTCCGCGATCCTCATGGCAGCAGTGCGGAGCTCACCGTTTAGCTTAGAGCACTCGGCTTGAGCTTCCCTACTCAGACCCCGCTCTAGGGCGAGCTCCACATCCTTGGCGGCGAGCTCCACATCCTTGGGCGTGCACACTGTGTGTTACATGGGACCCGTCCCCACGACGAAGGCGACCTCTCTCTTACGAAAATGGAAGAGGGAGAGCTCGCTCGGTGCCTTCGCCGGTGCCTTCTTCTGTGTGGACCCTTGTCACGAACCCCCATCCTTGCCTTTCTTAGCCGGGACAGTTTCAACCTTCTTTTGTGCCGCCAGAACATGGGAAGGGGAAGCCTTTTTCCCGGGACGATGAGGTGCCATCCGGAGCTTTTGTACTAGAGTGTAGTAAGCTTGAGGGATGACAATTGGAGGGATGGCAACTATCACGCCTTGATCTGCATAACTAAAAAATTGTAATGTTAGCAAACTAGGTGAGCTACAGAGAGATGCAAATACCTGGGAGATCTGGAGCTTATACAGTGAGGTGATGAGGAGTGGTGAGTACTAGGGCAGCTCTCCGGCAATGTAATTTACTTAAGTGCTCGATGTCCCGATCCTTACGATTCCTCAGGTAACACATAGTGTGCACGTAGTTGAAAGCCTCAGAGATCTGGGAAGTTGGGTGATCCCACTTCTGGTGCTTCGGACCTGCAAAAAGAAGAAAATCAGATTAGTAAATCTAACTCGACACACGCACATCGAAATGCTCCACCTACTGCTAACATCCCCGTATTCCTCGGGGGACAAGATTCATCGTTCTTGCCCCGTGTAGTTGGTTGAAGCTCGTCAGTCTCCCCCAATGAAGAAAAAATGCTCCTTCCAGTCACGAACTTTGTTCGGCATGCTCTCCAGAAGTTTCTCACTGGGGCAAGATTTCAAGTAATAATATCCTTTGCCCTCAGTATTTTGTTTGGTGATAGTGAGGACACGGTTGATCTTAGTCGTCGTTACACGATTCTTATAACCCTCGAGCCCAAAGATCGTAAGGACGTCGAGTAAGTTGCTCCAACTGTTGGGGTGATTTGTGTAATTGCAAGGTTCATGTCTTGCAAATACCGCCCGATTATCGGATGCAAAGGTAGTGTAAGCCCGGCATCAAGGGTGTGAACATTGATCATCGTAACTCCAACTGGGGGCAAATCGGCTCGCTCTATCGGTCCGGGGGCGTACAAGTGTATGTCCAGAGGAATCCAAAATCTTTTCCGAAGGCTTGGGAGCATGAACTCTGTAATCACACTCTCAAATTTGTTTGCTTTAAAATCAGATTTCCCCTTTGCTTCCCTGATAGCTCGCTCAGGTGTGGGGAAGCTCGTCTGGTACCTCTCCACGTACTCATCCCAGTCTAATTCATGTTCAATAGCAGTGGGGATGTTGTGCTCTGGAACTTGAGGCGCTGAAAAATTGATCGATTGAAGATATTCCAGTGTGACCTCTTCCTCTTCGAACTCCTCCTCGAGCTCGCGCACTAGCTCGCCCGAGAGTCTGCCCGATTCGGCGACCTCCTCCTCACTCCCCTCCTCGAGCTCGCGGACAAGCTCGCCAGAAACTCTTCCAGAGTTCGTTGCCCTATCCTCCGGGTTACCACGAACCTCGCCCGATAGCTCTCCTGGCATGTGGCGAGCTACTGAGGTCGCCTTAGAGCTAGAGCCAAGTACTATTGGGGTCAATTGTGGGATCGCATTGTCACCAAACATAGGCCTTTTACCCGTATTCTGATTTGAAATAGTTCGACTCGAAGACGAACATCGAGATGACATAGCTTTTTAAGGGTAAGAGTAAAAGGTCTATTTAAAATTTCTGAGGGTTGGAAGTTCGTAAATCTGGTGGCCAGAAAACTCAGGAGTCAGCCAGAAATTGGGAAAAATGGCAGAAAGTATGGAGGTTCGCCAGAAAAGTTCTTAATATTCAGAGAAAAGAAAAACTGGAAAATAGAAGGAAAGATTAAAGAGAAATGGATTCACTACCTTGAAGAACTAAATGGGAATCGAACAATGCTGAAGATTAATCGTCGGAATCGCTCGAAATCTCTCTGAGAATCTGGAAATGTAAAAGTGTGCAAATGAAACAGTTCCTTCCTTTTATAGGAAGAAGACGATGCGAAGTATGATTTTCAAAAAGGTCAGGGACCTACTTGCAAAAATTTGAAAGTATATGCAATAATGGGCGCGCGATTTAAGGCACAAAAAGTCATGTCGATGCCTCGACTTCGGTGCCACATCCGCCGCCATAGGGAAGCTCGTCAGAGAGCTCGGCACAACTTAGGGAGTAGTTCGTTATCACTAGAGCTCGCCCTTAGAGGCAAAACAGCTCGCCCATATATTGGAAGAAATCATATATGGACGAGTTGTGGGGACAAATGTTGATGGGAGAACTAAAGCGAGCTACTCTGAGAGAATTAGCTTAATTAAAAGCTCAAGGCTGGGTAGCTCGCCCAGAGCTGGAGACAAGGGACCAACCCTGCTACAAGCATTGCACTACGAAACAACCCAAGACAAAGGAGTTCGCCCATGTCCGGAGTGAAGCCAGTAGTTGCGTAGGTTGCCAATAGTGATGTAGTAGGTCAGAATGTAGTTAAAGATAATAGTGGGTAAAATGACAAGTGTTAAGGACACTTGTCAGCATATTAAGCTAAGTAGGCTTAATAAGTGTCACCCCACTACATGCAAAACTATATATAGGTCTCTTGTAACATTTTTCTCTCTCTAAGTTCATATTATCCAAAATATACCTCTCACTATTTTTTCTCTATTATTTACTCTCATAAACTCAAATCTTGTTATTATTTGGAAGAATTCAGAGATAATCAGCCACATAAGTACAATCATTAGTAAATTCTTTCAACAATAAACAAATCGGTACACAAATTTAAGAGTGCGCTATATGAATATGAGACTCAATGATGTTCTCGGTGTTATTATATAAATACGAGACTCAATGATATTCTTGGTGTTACGTACAATTTCTTATTTGTCTTTTTATTATATTTTAAATTGAGTTGAAGACACAAAATGCCAAAATTCTCCATCCCAACACTTCAATTTGTTACCCTTTCTCCTTTTTGGTTTTCTTTTTCCTCGAGAAACTTTTGTGGCCATTCATTAAAGATAAAAGATTAGAGGGAGTGAATAAATACACACATTAAAGATTGAAAGGAAAAAATCGAGTAAACAAACAAAATATAATCAATCCAAACAATATCACCCAATAAACAAACAAAAAATCATACTTCTAAACTTATGAAAGTTAAGTCAAAATTATGGAATTTTTATTTCATACTCCATGTAAGCTATATAAATTATAATATAAACATTCGATTATATTGAAAAAATTAAGATTTACTTGTTGACAAAATTACTCTATTTTCATAAATTACAATTTAATCTCTTTTTTATTTTGTTAAATAAAACCCCATTTTTAAAAAATTTGCAATTTTAGCTTATGGGCAGATTTATTAATTTTACAATATTTCTATTGCAAAAAATGAGATATATAATTAAGCATTCCAATCTTTGGCAATATTAGACAAATGTAAAGTTTTATTTTGCACCATAAGTAATTGAATTGTCAAATTTTATAAAGATTAATTTTTTATTTAACAAATTCAAACAGTTGAGATTAAATTGTAATATGAAAAGTATATGAATTATCAGCAATTAAGTCTATTTTTTAAAATAAGAATACCATTCAAGTATATATTGAATAAATTATTGATGTTAATCACTATTTATCTGTAGTTCTATTTTAATAGGATAATCTCAGCATTGCAGGCGGATGCACATAGTGTACAATATATTTTAAATAATTTAAGTATTTGAAAAAAATTATATTATATATTGGTAATGACAGATAAATGCTATTTTTTGTTGTAATATTTTATTTTTTTATAATATGTGAAAATTAAAGTGATTGGAAAAATTAAATGTTGAAAATTATTTATTGATTATTATAGAAAAAATATGTTATCATTTTAAAAATCTATAAAGTAATCTATGATTCTGAAAAAACAATTGAATTTTATTTTAATTATTTTTATATTGGGGTAGTTATTGATTTTCGAGTTTATCCTTCCACAAAAACTTAAATGTAATATTGCATATGCAATAAAGATTTAAAACAGAAAATCTATAAATTCACGGATTAAAATAATAAAATTTGCGAATCTTGGGTGGGTCGGGTTGAATTTGGACAATTTTCAAATTTTAAAATTTTTGCACTCAGTTTGTATTAAAAAATGAACAAATGCATCTTATTATAATGTCAAATGTATATATGTTACTATAAGAGTAAATATTTTTCTTTACATATATTCATTTGTTTTTTTTAAACAAACTTTTTTTTACAATGTAATTAAGAGCATGTGTGTTACTATAAGAAAAAATATAAGTTTTTCATAAATATTTATTTATTTTTATAAAAATAATTATTTTTTCATATAATAACACATATAAAATAGTAAAAAGTGTGTTATTACATGAAACAATATACCTAAATTTAAAGGAATGATGAATAAATTAAGAAACACATATTTATTCTTATTAAAAATACGTATTGTCCTTACAAACAAACATTTGTCCATATAGTAACACAACTTGAGAGCAAAATGTGAGTTACCATAAGAGCAAATGTGTGTTATTGTATGAATAATATTTATTTATCCTTAGAAAAATATATATTGTCCTTGTAGTAACACATGTAAGATATTAAAAGATATATTATTAACATTAACAACAAATTATCAACACAAATCAACAAAAAGAATAAAAAATAAATTAAAAAATGCATATTTGTTCTTATAAAAATACATATTATCCTTATAGTTATTTTAAAAGTAAAAAAAATAAAAATTTTAAGAAATAATAACACAAATTTTGCACTATTGTAACACACATATGTTCATATAATAACACAATTTGAAACTGGCTTGACCCCCTTAAAATCCACAAATTTATTATTTTAACCCACATATTTTTTAACTTTTATTTTTAAAATAATATTGCATATGCAATATTGCACACATCTTCTCTCATCCTTTAGTTTTAGATCAGTCAGAGTGAGCATAGCAAGTCAGCAAAGCAAGGTATGTATTGAAAGGAAAAAAAAAAAAACATATTTATGATTTTGTTTTAATATTCTTAGTTTAGAGTTATTATCATCTTATAAATATATATATTTTATAAAAATATATTTAATATATGCGATATATTCATTTATTTTTTATGTTTCGAGTTTTAATGGAGTTATTGTCGTCACTAATAAAATGTCACTTAAATCTGTTAAAGGCAAACGGAAGAAGAAGAAGATGGAGTTAATTCTAGAGGATACAGAGTAAGTGATATTTATTTATACATAGATATATATTATACACATATATGTAATATATACATTGTTATATTATAAAATTATTTTTATGCCTATATGTATTCCTAATGTTTACATGCATATATGAAAAATATTAAAAAATAATAATATGTCGGGATAACAGTATGAAAGTCACATTGTGGAACGATTTTATAGATGAAATTTTTCAAATTAAAAGAGGAAAGATGTGAAGAGGCTCGGGTGATAATATTACAAATGTTTCAGCCAAAGCTTTTACATGGTATAATTCATATATCATGCTTTTGATTTGAATTTATGCTTCTAAATAGTAATATATATATATATATATATATATATATATATAATTTAACCATTTTTTGTGAAGGTATTCGGTCAGCTATGTATTTAATTCCTCAAAATTATCTTTTATAACATATTGAATATAAAAATCTCTTATACTTTCAGGTGGAGGAACTACTCATTCACAATTGTCTATCCCAATATACGTTACGGACCTGCAACATCAAATAAGAAAGTCAACATGTAACATTGCTCACTAATGTTGGGGTATTCTTGAAGAAGCAAGTTTTTGTTGGCAAATTTAGTAATAAGTGTGTAGATGAAGATGATGTATGCAAATTGACAAGGAAAAGTTGAGGTGCGAGTTGGATTCGCTCTCCATAAAATATTATTGTTTCATAGATTGGTACAGTACGGCTCACGACAATCGTTCTTCAGATATGACAACTTTAGAGACTTCCGCCCACTGCAATAAGAAACATAGGATATTGGTAAATTGTAAATAAATTTCTTGAACTTTCGGACTCTGATGCAATACTACATATATAGTATGCATGTACTTAATATCATTGTTTAAATAAAAACAATTTCAAATTGAATTATCTTGAATGACAATGTGGGAGGATTTATTTGTAGATTTTCAAGATTTACAGGTTACATTTGCGACTCTTCATTATTAACTTCAATTTTTCAAAAGTCACAACTTTTAGAAATAGAAAACTATTTACCAAGGATTATCTTTTCCATTTAAGGGCGCATTTGGTAAGCTAGAAAAACGGTTTGTGGCATACCAAACGCCAAAAAAAAAAATTGGGTGCCCAAATATTTTCAAGGTCATACCTTAATTTCCTACAATTCCTACCATTTGAACGTGTCCCTCAGAAACCATATCATACCTTCCCTTCTCCAGGCTCCAATACCTTTTCTCTGTTCATCCCAAATCAAGATAATGCAAACATCAGAGGTCCGACGACAAGCTTCGGCTCAGAGGTCCGACGACGAGCTTCGGCAGTGAGGTTCGACGACGAGGAGGTCCGACGATTTAATCGAAGAAAAAGACTGATGTAATCTGGAAATCAAATCGTGGAGGTCCGCTGATGAGAAAGCCCATCATGTTCTTACTCTTCTCAAATTGGATACTCTGGAAATCAAATCGTGAAATCATGAATTTGTCGCCGATAAAATTGTGAAATCGGTCGGCGACACTTCTTTGAAAACCAAATTTGATTTCTCCCCTATTCCTCCACTGTCGGTCAGAATCCGTCACCAAGCATGAGATCTAAGCATCACCGCTTGATTGGTTTAGGAATTAGTATTACTCTGATTTTGGAATTAGGATCTGGTTTTGAAATTGAGCATCACTGCCTCTATAAGTACTCTGTACTTGGAATTGGTTTAGGAATTTGGATTCCGATCAAAGAAGAAGGAGAAGAAGGTTAGACCTTATGATTGGACTGGTTGTTGGACAGATTGTTGGTCATTGTAGTAGTATGTAGTAGCTTTCTTTATTGTGTGGCTATTTTGAATAACCAAACATTAGAAATATTTTCCTATCATATCTACCAAACATCAGAAACCTTTATTTTTTGGGTGAGATACGTAAATGGTTTCTATGAGCAAATGTGTTTTTCCTATCTGGCCTACCAAACACACCCTAAAGAGACACAACTTTTAGAATAAAAATATTTTCACCAAAAGACGATATTTCACACTTATTAGTCACAACACTTCACTATTACCATAATAAATACATTCATTAATGAATTTATCCACATATTAAATGATTTTAATTTAATTTTAAAAATTCAAATCAACCAAATTCATTTACGCAAAATAGATAATTATATTATCACTTAATAATTAATTAAAATATGGTTAAACTTAATATTTCCAACAGTTTTAAGTCACAATCAGTTATATCTGACAATTTTAAATGTCACCAGTCGCAATGGTTTAAAAATTTTGGTATGCAATGATAATGAAAATTCGCAAAAAAGTATAAACAATAATATTTTAAGAGAGGCGCTCAAAATATATAAACTTTTTTCTTACTATAAAATTTTATGAATTCATACTCATTACAAATGTCTATATTATATGTTAAAATATAAAGAATATTAATAAATTAACTTAGAATCTCTTCAAAATAAAACATAAAACTTAAATAGAAATACTAATAAAATAACCCAAAGACAAATAAATATACTTTAACATAAATAAATTATACAATTATGAATGTGAATGGAAAGGGTTTAGATACCAATTAATAATAATGCTCTCTTCACTCCATGTTTAGCTTTACACTTTGTTTGATGCACATTTGAAGAAAGTGGTGGAATAAGTACATACGAATTTTATAAATTGGCAATGGAAAAAAAAAAAAAACTCATTTATATTAAAAATAATTAAATTTGCCCCCCACTTAAATAAAAAATATTATTTATCCACATCAGAATTTTCTCCCCTTAAAAATCCTTAAATTTAAATTAGACAAACCCTACCTCCCAACCCATGTCACCTTTATTTTTAAAAATAAATAAATAAAATAATTAATACAATATGCATACTTATAACATTTTTTAGTAATTAGTTTATTAAATTAATTTATGCATAAAATTAAATCTATTTAATTGTTGTTAATTAGTTTAAATTCAGAAATTTAATTAATGAGAATTTAATATTAATAATTAATTTAAATACTTTAGCATTATCTAAATATAAATATCAATGGGTTTGTTGATTTTATATTATTTATTAGGATAATGAGCTATATGAATAAAAATTTTGCAAAAAGGGTAACTTAGTCATTCTACCTCAAAATGTGTCGAAAACATTTTATAATGGAGTAGGTATTATGTGAGTAATACTCACGGAAATAATTTCGTGAACGATATATTTTATTTCACGCAGTAACACACATTTCGGTCTGTAGTGTTAGCTCATATGCAGTGTAGTGTTAGTTCATATACAATATGATTTTAGTTCATTCACTGTGACATACTACGTGTGGTGTTAATTCATATATAGTGTGGTATTAGTTCATATACATTGTCGTGTTAGTTCATATACATTATTTTATGTCATTTATCTCTAAAAAAATCAAATATCAAAATAATTAAAATAAATTGTTGTTCACCATAAAATTTACTGTGTGTATCATTCACATAATACTTTGCCTTTATAATGGGTGTGTAGGTAAAAATATAATTTTTATAAAAAATGACTTTTTCAATTTCCCTTTTTATAAACATTAATATATAAAGTTAAAAAATGAAAATGGAATTTATGAAAAATGTTCTATTTTAAGCGTGTGAAATAATTCTGAAACAGGAAGTCTGAAACCAATTGTGAAACAGATAAAATATTAAATAATAATTGATCAACCTACCAACAACAACAATAGAAATTTAAAATAAATCCACACAATACCCAAATTTATTTCTAGGTTATGTCATTCTTTTGAGCCATTCTCCCGGAACTTCTTCAAAATATAAAAGTAATATTATTGTATGTATTTATTAATATCATAAAATTTATATGTTACTTTTAATTTATAAATTTAATAATATTAATGAATATATGTAATGATAATAATTTTGTAATATGAACATGTTTCATATGGGAGGTTTTAATTGTTTTTATATATTCATTCATTCAATTCAGCAATAATTACCTATTGTATCTAAAAAACAAATACGAGCTTGTGCAATAATTAACACACAATAATTCTAGTATGGACCATATTCATATTATTCATTTAGATTTAATTTTTTTTAAATATCCCTAAAAGTAATAATACTCTAAAAAAATAATTAGTAATATAAAAAAAAAAATCGGTAATACCTAATCGTAAAAATACACACAGTTTGACATGCTACTGTATATTTTAAATGCATGCTAAAATTTATGTTAACACAATAGCTAAAATTTTATTGATATATGATAAAAATTTGTACATAACAGTTTCACATATAAAACATATCTTATTTATTTATATGACATAATTCATGGGCTCAAATTACCAAAATCCAATTTAAGTTTTTCTTTGAAATGATTCCAATTAAAAAAAGTTATACTCCATTCATTTCATAATTTTTTACACACCTTCCTTTTCTGTCCATTCCACAATTATTTTCACATCTTATAAATAAAAATTATTACTTTAACTTTATTTCACACTATTCGTTTATTTACCATGGATGCAAATGGTGGCCGCTAGGCGCTTGGCTGCACCCGGCCGCCAACGCCTAGACCAAGTCGGTGGAAAAAGGCGGACAAGGCGCAAGAGATAGACGGAATTAGGCGGATTCGACAGATTTCAACTTTTTTAATAAGTTAAATACTGTTTAAACTAATTAGTAATTAAAGATAAATAGTTGAACAACAATCGTTTTTTATATGTTCCTCTTAGTTGAACTACTTGAGAATTTATTCGTACGATATAGTTTTTTTATTTTTTTATTTTGTTTAGAAATTGAACAATGTCATTTCACGATAGTTTTTAGCATTTTATGGACTTGTTGTATTTTGTGAAAAATGCATTTGAGTATTAATTATGTTTTAAGTTTATAATTTATTGTAAAATGTATTAAAAAAACCTTGGCACCGCCTAGACGGTCTTGGCGCTTGGCAGTACTCGACCGCCAAAAGCCATTTACACCCTTGATATTTACACCAAATGTCACATATTTACACTCAATTCAACTAATTTTATTATTTTAATAATATAACTATATAGTATATTATTCTCCCCTTTCATAAAGAATATGTATTCTTAAAGATGAAAACACCTCTGAGACAGAGAGAAAGTATATTTTTTGCTTTAGTCTTGTATGTATCATGTGCACCATGCAATTTAATTCATTTTTAAAAAGTTACATAAAATACTTTTGAAAAGTCACACATATTATTACTGAAAAGTATATTTTTAGGAGGTGTTTGATAGGAGGTATAAGAGATATAATATGAATTTTGTATTGACTTATCTTGTTTGGTAGGGGATACAAATTTTATATTGACCCGGTTTTTATACGGTCGACCCTGTAAAAGAAGAGGTCGTATTACATATTTTTCACTGTTCACAATGTAATAAATTATCTCACCTTCCCCACCTTATAATTTTATATGACTTGAATAGTAATTTTTGTTCTTATATATCTATATATTACAATTTACACCCTACCAAATTAAATTACTTTTTCTCTCTCTATATTACACCCTATCAAGTGAGATTACTTTTTAGGACGAATTTTATGTGACTTTTATGTTACGCCCTACCAAATAACATTATATAGATTTTACTTACAAAATTTGTAACCCCTAATATTGACTACCAATCACCACCTTAATGATGTAACTTTTCAGCAATAATTTTGTAATTTTTTAATAATAAATAATATATCTTTTTAAAATATACTTATATTGCACGGTGCACCTATTACACAATATACTTATTCATATTTTTATTTTTATTTTTTTAAACAAAAATCTCCCCAAATCTTTAAATGGCTGCATATATATGATCTGTCAGAATTTCAAGGGAAAATATTTCACAAACGCAGCAATCCTCAGCGGCTGCGAAACTCAGAAACCCAATATACCAAAAAACCTTATCACATCTTACATCTCTCATCACTCTCCCATCTCTCTCCTCCGGCTTATCCATAAACCCTTCAAACCCTATTGCCGTTCTTTGTTCAATTTCTCACCAATTTCAGTACATCCATGGCGTCGAACGAAGCGGCGACGTATCCCATCTCCGAAGCTTCCACAGGTTCTTCCGTAGCTCCCTTATCTCCTCATGTAAACGAAGTTTTATTGAATGAAACAATTGTTTTGAACGAAAATAATGGCGAGAATAGTACGAATTTTGCTAAGGGTAATTTATCTGAGGATGAGGGTTATGTGAGCGGTAATGAGGAGTTCGAAGGGGATGTGAATTTGGATTCCTCTGCAAAGATTGAATCCGTGCCGATTGAAGGGGTGGTTATGGGTGGTGATGATGTCGAAAAGGGGAATAAGGTTATTGAGGGAGATGAGGAAGTGGTGGGGATAGAATCTGAGGGCGGGATTGTTGCAGATGATAGTAGTGCCAAGGTTGGGGTTGAGGGGCAAGTTGTTGATTCAGTGGAGAAATCGGGCGTGACTTCCGAGGAGGCTGTGGTTGAAAGTGGTGGTGAGGTTGTGGGTGGCGGAGAGGTAGAGGCGCTGGTTCAAGGAGTCGATATAAAAGGGCATGAGTCTGTGGAGGAAGAAAAGAGTGGAACCTTGAGCCGTGGGGATGACGTGAGTGACGCTTTGGTGAAAGAAGTGGTTGAACCAGATTTTATTGATGCTGGTGATGTGAAACCCATGCCTGAAGGGGATTCAGTTGTTGATTCTATTCAGGTTGATGTGGCCGGCCCTGGTGTGGTGGTTGTTGGCGAGGCGGAAGAAAAAGGAGATACGGTGGGTGAACCAGAGGAAGTGGTTGCTGAAGTGGCTGTATCTGAGCCAGAAAAACCAGAGGTTGTTAGTGTTGATGATGTGAGCTTCACACCTGAAGGGGATTCTGTGGTTGATGCCATTCAGGTTGATACAGTAGAGCCTGGAGTAGTTGTTGTTGGGGAGACAGAAGAAAAGGGAGATGAAAAGATTGAGGGAGCTGAGGTTCCACTCAAATCAGTTGGTGGTGCTATTGAAAGTGGTGATGGTGTTGTTGAAGATGTGAATTCTAGGGAAGTTGAATTGGATTTCAAAAACTCTGAACCTGCAGTTGACAAATCAGTTGATGTTGAGTCAAAACCACTGAAATCCGACCAATATGTGGTGGATGATGAAAAGAATGATGATTTAGATGATGGAGCTGTTGTCAGTTTGGCGAATGGAGTTCAGACGTCCATGAGTATTGATAGCAGTGGAAATCTGGAGAATGGCATCACAACCAAGACTCCCACTGATGAGGAGGACATAATTGTGGAAGACTTCGTAGGGAGAACCTTAGATGCTGGTGATGTGCTACCTAATGATAAGCATAATGATGTACATGCACAGGAAAATGGTTTAGCTGATGGATTAACTGAGGAATCAAAATGGACCACATCTGCTGAACCGAGTGCTGTAGAAATAAGAGAAGTTGAGGATGAGGATCTCCACCCTGAAGCTTCTGATGAAGAAACTGATGGTATGATCTTTGGAAGCTCAGAAGCTGCTAAAAAGTTTATTGAGGAGTTGGAACGAGAATCTGGTGGGCATTCTCTTACGGGTGCTGATATTTCACATGACCAGTCTCGGGATGGCCAAATTGTAACAGATTCAGAAGAAGACGAAGAAGGTGAAGGGGAAGGTGAAACTGATGATGAGGGAGATGGGAAGGAATTATTTGATTCTGCTGCTTTGGCAGCTCTTCTGAAGGCTGCAACAGGTGCTGATTCTGGTGGTGGGAATATCACTATCACCTCCCAAGATGGATCTAGGCTTTTCTCGGTGGAGCGTCCTGCTGGTCTTGGATCTTCTCTTCAGTCTCTGAGACCTGCTCCCAGATCGAACCGACCAAGCCTCTTCAGTTCTTTAACTCCTGCAGGTGGTGGAGAGACTGAGGAAAATTTAAGTGAAGAGGAGAAGAAGAAATTGGAAAAATTGCAACAGATAAGGGTGAAGTTCTTGAGGCTTGTTCATAGATTAGGTCTCTCACCAGAGGAATCTGTGGCACAACAAGTTTTATACAGGTTGGCTCTTCTTGGTGGCAGGCAAGGCACCCAAACTTTTAGCTTGGATGCTGCTAAGAGGACAGCTTTGCAACTCGAATCAGGGGAGGGAGATGATTTGGATTTCTCAATTACTATCTTGGTTCTTGGAAAATCTGGTGTGGGGAAAAGTGCGACCATAAACTCATTATTTGGAGAAGAGAAGGCTGCAATTGATGCATTTGAGACTGGGACAGCTTCTGTAAAAGAGATCTCTGGGCTTGTTAATGGAGTTAAGATTCGGGTTGTTGATACACCTGGTCTAAAATCTTCTGTTATGGAGCAGGGTTACAATCGTGGTATCTTGACTTCTGTAAAGAGGTTCACTAAGAAAAGTCCCCCTGATGTTGTTCTTTATGTTGATCGTTTAGATGCACAATCTAGAGATCTGAACGATCTACCGATGCTGAAGACTGTTACTACTGCTCTTGGTTCTGCCATCTGGCGAAGCGCCATAGTCACCCTTACTCATGGTATGTCTGCGCCCCCAGATGGACCTTCTGGCACCCCTCTGAGCTATGAGGTGTTCATCTCTCAGAGATCTCATGTTGTCCAGCAGTCCATTGGCCATGCTGTAGGAGATTTACGAATGATGAGCCCAAGTCTAATGAATCCCGTTTCCCTTGTCGAAAACCACCCATCTTGTAGGAAGAACAGGGAGGGTCACAAAATACTCCCTAATGGTCAGATTTGGAGGCCTCAGTTACTGCTATTGTGTTACTCAATGAAGATTTTATCAGAAGCAAGTTCGATCTCAAAACCTCAAGATCCATTTGACCACAGGAAGCTTTTTGGCTTTCGAGCTCGAGCTCCACCCCTTCCTTACATGCTATCATCGATGTTGCAGTCTCGCCCACACCCGAAGCTCCCATCTGATCAAGGTGTTGATAGTGTTGATTCGGATATTGATTTGGATGAGTTTTCTGATTCTGATCAGGAAGAGGAGGATGAGTATGATCAGCTTCCCCCATTCAAGCCTCTCAGAAAAGCTCAGCTAGCCAAGCTGAGTAGGGAACAGAGGAAGGCCTACTTTGAAGAGTATGACTACCGGGTGAAGCTTCTCCAGAAAAAGCAGTGGAAAGAGGAATTGAGAAGAATGAGAGAAATAAAAAAACAAGGAAAAGATGCTTCAACTGATTACGGTTTTCAAGAGGACGATGCTGACTCTGGGGCTGCTGCCCGAGTGGCTGTTCCCCTGCCCGATATGGCTCTCCCTCCCTCTTTTGACGGTGACAACCCTGCATATCGGTACCGTTTCCTGGAGCCCACTTCGCAGTTTCTTGCACGACCCGTTCTTGATACCCATGGGTGGGACCACGACTGTGGCTACGATGGTGTCAACCTTGAACATAGCCTAGCCATCGCTAGCCGCTTCCCAGCATCTTACACTGTTCAGATCACAAAGGATAAGAAAGATTTCTCCATCAGTTTGGATTCCTCGATTTCCGCTAAGCAAGGAGAGAATCTGTCCACCATGGCCGGGTTCGATATCCAGAGCATAGGGAAGCAACTTGCTTACATTGTCAGAGGAGAGACGAAGATAAAAAACCTGAAGAGAAACAAAGCAACTGGTGGAATATCCTTCACATTTTTGGGTGAAAACATCGTCCCTGGTGTGAAGATTGAAGATCAGATCACATTCGGTAAGCAGTATGCCTTGGTGGGCAGTGCTGGTGCTGTACGGTCTCAACATGACACTGCTTACGGGGCCAACTTCGAGCTGCAGAGGCGGGAGCTCGACTACCCAATTGGGCAGGTTCAGTCAACATTCAGCATGTCTATAATTAAATGGAGGGGGGACTTAGCTCTGGGGTTCAATAGTTTGGCGCAGTTTGCTATTGGACGAAATTCAAAGGTTGCCATTCGAGCTGGGATCAACAACAAGCTTTCCGGTCAGGTTACGGTGAGAACGAGCAGCTCCGAGCATCTGTCTCTGGCCCTCACTGCGGTGCTTCCGGTGGCTCTTTCTATCTACAAGAAACTCTATCCTGGTGCAACGGACAAGTTTTCAATTTATTAGTTTTCGTTTTGTTTCATTTCATTTCCTTTATTGCTGCTTCTTTCGTTGCTATCTATTTCAAAACCTTGAGCATGATTTGAGACATAATAGCCTTTTGCATTGGCTGCTTTTTGAATAAATACTTGTTATTCTGGTTATAATTCTTGATACTATCTCAACTCTTTCTGCGGAATGTAGTGTTGATGAGATGCAGAGTAACAAATAACTATTTGATTCCTGTGTTTTTTCAGCATTTATAATGATACTTTATATGAAAACATTGATGTTTATATATGTATGTTTGTGCATTATTTACAGGCATCACATGTTATATTGAAAGACATTGCTGAAATTGGGTTTTGACTAACTAGATACCATTAAGCCATGTTTTTTTTTGCTAAGATTGAATTATTGCTTGTCAAACCAGGATTCAAATTGTAGTTTATTTTGAAAAAGAAATGAGAATAAGATTGATGGAGAAATGAAAAAGGAAAGTGGGAATGAAATTTGGTGGATAAAAGAAGTATTTTATCGTGTAAAAAGAGAAATTTTCCGCTGATAGATTTTATGTAGGGCCTGTTTGCAATCCTTTTTAAAGGGATTGCAACACCCTCACGCCCGTAATTGGAATGAATTTATAGTATGAATTAAAATAAATTTTCTGTGATAATAGAAACGACTTTTAAAAAACATGAGTTGCACGGATTACTCGCAAAGTTGCCATATCTTCTTTATAAAATTGCTTGTGGATTTTTTAGTATGAAATTTATTTATGTATTTATTAATTAATACCTTTAATTATATTAACAGTATATTTTATGATATAAATATTATACTATGCAAATAAGTTTAATAGGATCACTACTCTTTAAATTCTAATGGAGCTGTATCTTGTTTTAATGCATTCATGAGAGAATACAAATTTTCCTTTAAAAAAAAAGGGAGATTTGAAAATTAAAATAAGGGGGTCAGGTTACGACGCCTTTTATGTAAACTCAACACACTTTTCTGCCTTCCAATAGCGGGAAATGGGGGAGGAGGAGGAGCTCAAAGCGATTCTGAGGGAAGCTTTCGGCGATTCATCGTCGGAGAGCGACGGCGAGTCGTCGTGTGATCGACGTCGACAAGTTAACGATTTGAGAGACGAAGTTGTGAGGCCTCTGTCAATCTTTGGGGATACCCACAATTGGGAAACGATCAGTGAAATCAACGGCCTCTGGATTTGCAGGGATTTTTTGTCTGCCGATAAACAATCTTCCTTACTATCTGCTCTTGAGAAAGGTGATCCCCATGATTGTTGCATTTTGTGTGCTGAAATCATCAAAATTTATAGTGCAGAGGAATTCACGTTTTGATTTTGTTTGATGCAGAGGGATATTTGACCGAAGTCTCAAACAATCAGGTGATTACCGTTAACGCTAACGCTTTCTTTATACAAAATTCCGATTACTTTTCAGACTCGATCTCTGTGTCGAATATGCAATTTAACTATTTGATTGCTGGTTAAATTTATGGAAACAGCTGCACAGAGTTCTCTTATTCCATCTAAGTGCGACTTTGTCTAATTACTTGCTAAACTTAAATGGGTAATCTGAAATCCTCTACTGATAGTTTTGGGCAATTTATGGAGTTCTCATTTAGCTCAGGTTTCTAGTTACTAATCTGAGATATAGCTCTTAGATACTTCTGCTTCTTTTCTGTGAAAAGGTCATAAGAATACGATGATTCTCTTTTCCCCTTCCCCGATATGATGAATGCCGAAACTAATCTGTAAGTGTTGAGAAACTGATTACATTTGGGATATCCCTTAGGTAATAACACCTCTTCTGTTGCAACACTGAAGTAAATTGTAGCACTAGGTCGTTTAACTGTGGATATCAACTAGTTGCAGGCGATTGCTTTACCCCGGGAGTGCACAAAATTAAATCTGTACACTGTTGTCGATCTATGTTGTATGAATTCCATATTTTGAGAGCAGGTGGAGCTATGCATGCTCATCAATGTCCTTTTGTAGTGCGTTGCAACTGATGTATACATGTGGATTCTAATGCATCAATCTCTTGCAATGCAGGCTATGAGGTTTGGAGATCTCCCCCCTTGGGCACTTGAACTTTCATATATCATCCGCGAGAATGTCCTATTTAGCAATCATTTTTCTGAATCGATGGACCTGATGCCCGTCGACAACAGTCAGGAATCGCGTTTATTTCCACCGGAATTGCTATGGAGAGAACCATTTTTTAACCAATATATTGTGAACATATACCAGCCAGGTGAGGTGCGTTCTGATCCTTCCATGATATGCTGCTTAGATTACTCGCCTACATGTTTACACATATTGTTATTGATATTAATCAGCAGATGGCATACTTCCTGTTAGCTACTTTGGTTTAAAAAATAAAATAATCTATCCGAGAAGGAATTTGATTAGATAGCATCACTATGAACGATATTTGTTGTCTAACAATGCTGCAAATTTGGTGTTTAACAATTGGACAGTTGTTCCTTATGCAGTCCTGGAGACGGTTTCTTCTTTCCCGTCTCTCTAGCTCTTTCTTATGCATCATCCTGTTGTGGAAGTGTAGGGTATCAGTCCACATGTTGACCTTATGCGTTTTGAAGATGGTATAGCAATAATCTCCTTAGAATCGTCGTGCATTATGCACTTCAGTTCAGGTGAAGCTGAAGTCGATGATACAGCAAAAATTCCGGTGCTTCTGACCCCAGGATCTTTAATCTTGATGTGGGGTGAGGCGCGATATCTATGGAAGCACGAGATAAATCGCAAACCTGGACACCAAATCTGGCAAGACGAAGAAATCGAGCAGAAGAGAAGAACCTCTGTGACTCTTAGAAGGCTATGTCAAACAGAATAGAATCAATGAACGCACACTACAAGATCACTGGCCTACGAAAACCAACACCCATCTACATCTATGGCTCTGAGCATTATTAATTGGGAGATGTAAGAGGAGGAAGTCTTGTATGCTTCTCAAAAATAAAAAATCTTGAAACAGCTTTAGAAAGTTCCATATCACGTCTTGTCTTAGTATAGATATTCGCCCTGTTTAATTGGGTTCTCATCAGAATAAGCGTGACTTACCCAGGGTAGAAGATTGGGCGACTATTTAGAATTATGGGCAACATTTAAAATCAACTTCTTACTTTTTTTTTTTCTCTTCAAGAATATGAAGGTTGTCAATGCAATTTATTTTCATGACTAACGTTTGTCAGTGGTCGTTGTTTGAGGATTAAAAAGCCTATCCTCGTAAACACTCTCTTTGTGGCTTCGTGTATTTCCTTGGTACTCAAACACATATATATATATATAACTCCAAAAGAAGAGAGAAAATCCTTGGCCAACTACAATTTACAATAGGTTTGCAAGTTATATGACAATAACTGAGTTGAGTGTCGTCATCTTAATACGAGAGCAACTCGGCTCATTTACTACGAGACGCATCGAGAGTAACTAGGCAGGGCAGGCACAACTCGAGTTCCAACTTCAACTACTTAAAACACTATCGAATGTTAATTAATACATGCGTGAAGCAAAGTAACGAGACACGTTCATACAGACAGAGGAGCTTTTACAGTACGTCACATGACGTGATATTCTCTCTTTTAGATGAAATCTATGTTTACATAACATTTAAACACACAAACTTAAGAAAATAAACACAACAGCCAAGCCAAGCCAAGCCAGGTTGTTAATTTCATTGATAAAGTACGAGCCTAAAATTGGCGACAGCAAGCAGCAGGGCCCAAGCCAAACACGGCTTTACCAAGTCCCCCGCTATCGGATTCATATTCCGAAACACCTTCGTACACCCTAACAGAACCCCAAACAGGGCCCCACACAGCACCAGCCCGATCCGAATCGCCCCCGCCCCGAACACCACCGGGTACCACACAAGGCTCAGCGCCAGCTGGCCCAGGTACAGGCCCAGTGCCATGGGCTGCCGGTGGAACCCACCCTCGGCCCAAACCAGCCACGACGACAGCCCCGATAAGAAGGCCGTCGTTAAACAGGCCAAATGGAGGGCCCACAGAGGGGGGAAGTAGAAGGGTTTGTGTAGACTGCGGTACCGCGTCGTGGACCCGAACAGGAAGATGTCGATCAGGGTTAGGGTGAAGGGGATGGCCACGGCCACGCTGAGGGATCGGAGGCCACGACGCGCCGCCGCGGTTTTCTTCGGTCTGCGGTGGTTCATTTGGTCGTCGTCGGCGGAGGATTGGGTGACGTCTGATTGTGGTTGTGGTGAGCGGTGTGTGAGGTGTTGGGAAGCCATGATTAGAGTATTGAGGAGGGGTGGCGGAGAGAGGGGGTTATGTAGAGTGGAGCGTGTTTATCTGGTAGATATGCATGGGGGGAGAGGCCACGCGGCGGCCAGAGGTGGCGGAAGGAAGACACGTGGCTCGATAACTCTAACGCATGATAATGCTCATTGTTGACCCTCAAGAATGCATGATACTTGAGCATTTTTCACCTATGTATTATAATACTACTTCATATTTCACATTTTAATTTATTATTTATATATTTTAAACATAATTATATTTATGTATTATATTTAGAGAATATTAGGTGGAGTCTAATCTCACTTAGGTGTGAAAATTAAAATTAATTTTACCTCAACATCGTTTTATTTAAATCATGTCCAAAAAGGTTCATTTAGGGGGCGCTTGGTATGGAAATCCTTCAATGGTAATGGGAATTGAGATATAATTGTAGTAATTATAGTAGCAAATTAGAACAAATGAGATACATAATATTATTTTTCCTCCTAAATAAGGTAATCAACACCCCCATTTGATTACCCCCTCTTCACCTTGTAATCATCCTCCTCAATCAATCCTCAATATCACAACCAACATCTTTCTTTTTTGTCCATTTTTTCCAAAATTGGAGCACAACACTATTGATATAACCACCATAAATACAAACACACATTCAACATATGTAGGGCAAAAAAGGAAAATGAAATTTCATTCCCATTACCATTGAAGAATTTGAAACAAGCGTCCCCTCAGTTCACGAAATTGCCGCACTGAATATTTTCTCCACTTTATTCACAAAATTACCCAACTCTTATACAAATCCCATCACATGTTTTATCAAATTATCTCTCATTTTTTATTCTAAAACCAAATCATATCACATGCATATATTACTCTCTCAAAACACTCTTTCGGTGAGGAAATCTTTTCAATAATAGCGGGAGAATAAAAAATACACAGAAAATTAAATAAAATTATAATAAAAAATTAAACGAACGTCGAGTCGAGGAGTCCTCTAATCGCAAAACGAATATTCCCCTATAGTGCTCTTTGATATAAAATAACACTCCCAAAGGTGTGCAGCACCGCAGGACTTGAAGTTCCGATAAACAGAAGAAGATTAGGAGAGAGAGAGAGAGATAAGTGTATTCTATAATGAATGAGGACACCTATTTATAGATGAACCTCTACACGTAAATGAGGAAAAATGTGTCCGCATTTAATGATGGCGGACATATTTACATTTATCAACCGCCAGATATTGATTGCAATCAATCAATTTTGTTGATCGAAATCTATACAATGAGGTCAAGTTTCGGTATAGGTCTGACCCATTATCGATTACCGAATTAATTGGGTTGAACCCACAAAACTTTTGTGTTCTAAAAAATCACTTGGACACCAGGCCCAAGGCTCAAGTACACCCAAAGTCCAATTGACAAAATCAAAGATCCAAGTCCATGGCCTCGACTCGCACGCACGTGTGGCAATTTTGATTGTCAATCAATCAATTATAATTTGATTAGCTTCATAGACTTCTTACTAATATTTTGTATATTAGTCTTCTCATTTTCCAATGTGGGATGAGAATTAATTCTCTCTCTAATTTAAAGGTATTAATGTGGTATATTAACCTTTGATTTGTTAACTCAATTTCTCACTTACCATTAATTGGTTTTGTGAGTATGAATACATTTAATTTATCTACTCCACGAGTAGAACACATCCGTATCAATTAATTTTCGAGATCTACCCTTTCATCAGAACTACTACTCTCATCCTCAACCCCCTCTTTCTCACTTTCTGATGGGTGTCGAAACCAACAAATTATAAACCTGCTAAATTAATTATCAATTAAAACAGTAGTAAGCAGGATCGATTCCACATAGATTGGTAATATTTTTATTCCTTTCACAAATATAAAATTATAAAAATTAAAAAAAAAATGGGGGGGGGGGGGGGATTTTGAATTTGTGATTAAACTAAAGTAAATTAAATATCTAAATTAAAAGAGAAGAATTCAAGAATTAAAAACATCTAGCCATAGATAATTTTAGAATTGATTTCAACACAATGATCGTCGATATAAAAATTACTCCCCCACTCAAATACTAAATTGGTTATAGTTATTGGTACCACCTAACAACCTAATCTTTCCATACTGAGTCGATAATTAGGATACCATCTCTAATTACTTCTCTTGCCAATAAACAACCCTAGATACCATCTTAGGATTTAATTCACCAGCAGCATTAATAACTAGAAAGATCCAATTCTAATCAACAAACTCACATGTAGGTTCATTTAAACTAGATCACATATCTCCTATAGCAGTAATAAAAAATCTGGTTATAATCAATTACGCTACTTGCCACTAATATGAAATATCAGAACAATTAAACAATTACGGATTTAACGTTCTAATTGACATATATCATTTTCACGAATTGAATAACTGGCCACATTAAGCAACTCGCCAAACAATATAATCAAACACAAAGATATATGAATAGTATAGAGAAGAGGAGAATAAAAAACTAATGAATTATCTCACATTGTGTTGAACCAAACCTTCAATCATCAATGACTAGATTATGGATTTAGCAATCCATGAACATATTTGATAAGAATGCTTCCATATAATTTACGTGAGGAACTCCAATGATAAAAGTCAAGAACTATTTTTAATAACAGAAATATAGATAGTAGATAATAATCTGGTTCAGGGTTTTCATACGTATGCCTTGTACATTTAATTCCTTTCCCATGAATCCCTCAAAAAACATAACTAACTAATTCAAATTCAAAATAAAGACTAACTTATCTAATTTATCTAATATAATATATTAATAGTAAAATATCTGAGACTCCAAAATATTAGAAAGAATTAATCTTGAGTCTTGGAGTAGAAATTTGAGAGCCACAATTGAAAATTCTCGGTTGCACTTTAGGTGTGCCCACGCCTTATGAGAAAAGTGCTCCTGGTCTTTTAAAAGTCTGGCTACGAACTAAGGCATGCCCACGCCTTATGCTGTCTTCAATAAATTCCAATTCTTTTGGAGATTCAACTCAACTTCTTCATAAATCACTCCGAATGGTCTCAAACATCAATTGAATCTTTACATCACCTACAAAATATGAAACCTAATTAAAACACACACTTAAAGATTAAATGATAACTAAAATATGGGGAAAATATGACAATAAATATGTGCTTTATGCAACCTATCACTTTCAGATGATTCAATCTCATCATCATTATAGTCAGTATCTTCACTATTTTCACCTGACTCCACTATTTGTTCCCCCTTTTTGTCCCTATTTAGTCCAACATTAACCCTCTCTCCACCTTTTTCTCTCTCACTGTCTCCATGCCCTCTTCCTCCTCATTGTTTACACCCTCTTTCCCCCACTCTCATCATCCTGTTCAACTAACTCAAGATAAATATTTAACTCATTCTCCTCCAAAATAAGTGTCTTAATAGACTTGAACACATTGTCATCAATATGAGGTACAAAACTACCCTATTCACATGAGTATAGTTTAGTAATTTCTCCCCAAATCTACAATTATTATCAAATTTTCTTAATGACTCAAAATTAAACAATCTTTATATAATCAAACTTATATATACACTACCCACATAAGTAGTCAGGTTAATCTTCATGTTAATATGAACAGACATACTAAACTCAAGCCCATTTAGATTTGAAAAAATTAGTAAACGAAAAAAGCTCAAGACAACAACAGTAAGGCAACAATAAAATCAATAACAATACAACATTTAAGAAATATATGGACCACCACCAACTTATTGTCGATTGCATTAAAGAAGTAGACACACTCCCTAAACAACAAATAAATAATACACACCCATAAACCATAAATAATACAAACCCCCTGACCATAACTTTATATCAAAGTCATAAAACCCTTATTTTACTTTATTGAACCAAAAATCTCTATTTTCTTAGAAAATCCTAAAATTGCTTGACTCGTGTTTCAAAATAAAAAAAACCCTAATTTGCTTTATTCCACATAAAGCAGACAAAAAATTGTATTTTAAACTCAGCAAACCCGAAAATTGCTCGAATCGTATTTTACACTAAAAAAATCTTAAAAACTCGTCGAGAATATTACCGTAAAAAGGAGAAGTGTCTTCATTTCTAGTTGGGTCGCAAAACCTCATGCTCGAATTGCTCGCTTATCTCCTTCAATCCACCAAATCCCTCGCTTATCGCCTTCAATCCACCAAATTGCACGTATCTCTTCAACTTCTTCAATTTAGGATTTGATTACACAAAAGCATGATTTACAAGTGTTAGTTTGACTGCACTCAAACCCATTTGACTCCAAACCCTACCCTTAATAAGCCTGACCCATACTATTATCTAATTCATAAGTAAAGGTTCGGTTTATAAGTTATGTCCGACCCATTTATTAGTTCAACATAAAACAAAATTACATAATTGGCCAATATATATTAAATGTAAAAGTTAATTAAAATTTCCACCTGACAACAACCGGTTAAGAAACCTCTTATAATCGATAACTGAACTAGAAATAAAAAGATTTTAAAATTATACGACCAATTTAAAAAGTGCCAAACGTGTGGACTGAAGTTGAAATTGTGAAAAATTAATGGACATACAAAAATATAATCCTTTTCACCAAATGAAGAAATTTAACTTTGAGTAGAATCAATAAAAATGAAAGTGTAAATCTTAAAGTGACACCGAGAAAGTATCACATTTCAGTTTGAATAAATTTCTTGTGAAATTTGTTCACAACGTTAAATTTATACAATTAGATGTATTTATTGAATTTTATTATATTTTTTACTATGATATTAGTTTACTAGTCTAATGGTATCAGGAGTGAATGTAATAATATTAGTGAATACATCTAATGATATTAATTTTATATTATAAAATTTGTTCATAAAAAAATTTGTTTTTGGTTATATTAGCTTTGCATATACTCCCTCCATCTCAGACTTATTTTCACATGCGATTGTTCACCCTCTTTAGATATCTCTAAATAATACCCCCATTTCACTAATAATTATACACAAAAATATTCCATTCGTCCACAAAAAAGTGTACTCATTTGTTTGCATGTGATTTAATGGGGTATTCTGAGATTTGTTTATGTATTACGCGATTGTTTATGACAACTATTTCATATATACTTTCATAAATATTCACTTCATCCATAAACGAACCTCACATTACTTCATAATATCCTCCAATATACGTGCAAATAAGTGAGTATATTTTTTTTATGAATGAATGTAGTATATGTTTATATTTTTATTTACTTAAATTGTTTTATATTTTAAAAATAATAATTTATTTATTTAAATATTACAAATCAATTTTATTATTAAAAGGTTAAAAAGTTAAATGAAAAATGAAATTGAAAGGGAGGAGATATCAATTAAAACTAATTAATACTACAGTGGTGAGTTTACTAAACTAGGACTGCAATTACGGACGTAATTAATAGAGAGAACCTAAATTCTGTGCGAACAATTGACTAAACGCTGCGTTTAGTAAAATTCGTTAGCTTCAGTGTTAGGAACGACGCAGCCAATCTCAGCCGGTGCCGAACTCTCCACTCCGATGCCGCGACAAGCCACCACTACTCGTTCACTGGCCGGCGGCGGATCCAAATCGGCGACCAAGCACGAGTCTCTTATTGAAAAAATTATCAGAAACCCCAAAGTATCATTTGCCATCGCCGTGCTCCTTGCCGATGCCGTTCTGGTTTCTCTGATCATTTCATATGTCCCATGTAAATGCCAAATCCACGCGCAATTTTTTGAAACCCGCATTATCTCTTATTGTTTTTCTTTAATTTTAACTTTTCAATTTGGGTTTTATGCGTTTCAGACACGAAGATTGATTGGGATGCTTACATGTCACAGGTGAACACGTATTTTGATGCTGCTTCTTCTTTTTATTTGTTTTCCCTCACTTGATTTTGAAGAAAATATATCATTATCAATTCCTATTTGCAGTAATGCATTAGATATATAGAGGACGGAATTTTAGTTGTTTGGGGCTTTCTTTTTTCCAGCTAAATTCTAGGTCCAGAAAAGACCTAATTTCTGGTCATACAGTAGATTTCTCTCACTGGCATCATTTAAAAGTTTGCTTGTGAATTCTTTTGAACAGGTTACGGGTTTTCTGGGAGGAGAAAGAGACTACAGCAAACTGAAAGGAGATACGGGGCCTCTGGTGTATCCAGCTGGATTTTTGTATATCTACTCTGCTATACAGTATGTTACTGGGGGTGAGGTTTACCCTGCGCAGGTATATTTCCAATTTGACTTGTAAATTCTAAGAAAATTATCTTGTGTGTGGGCTTGTGCAAATTGGAACAGGAGTATATAAAATTCTGAACATGTATAGTTCTAAAACTTCTGTTATTCCATTGTTATTTGTTAGTGTTGTTGTTCTATTGTTCTCTGACATTTTGCTGAGGCATTTTTTATGAACTTTTATATCCCTTCAAGGCTTCAACTCTATTCTACCAAGTCAGGAATCTGGAGTTTATAAATTGGGCCAAATAGTACTTTGAAAATCTAAAACCCCGTGACTGCAAATTAGTTCCTAATTTTATTGCATTTATGTGGCAATTATGTTCTTGTTCTTATGGGTGAATGGTACTCCGGATTGACTTCTTGTTTGAAAGACAAAAAAAAAAGTGCCTTCTTTGACATCTTGATTGAGGTTTCTTTACATAGTATTTTGTAATTTTTATTCAATGACCTGAAGCAATTTTATGTTAGCATTATATTGCTATCTCCACCATATCTAATTGATAAAAGAGATTTCTTTAAAATAGATGCATGTGATTGTGTGCTGACCTAAAAAAACTACATATTGGAGGCAGGGAAGTTATATCTTCTCATCTCTCCACCTTGAGCCGTCGTTTATTTCTTGATCTTTTTACTGAGGGTTCATAACTTCTAATGCTCTTTTGGTTGCAGATCTTGTTCGGTATACTCTACATCGTGAATCTTGGAATGGTCCTGTTAATTTATTTGAAGATGGATGTGGTATGGAACTTGATACTTGTTTAATTGTTTACAAGTTCCCGACTTTTAAAAACTACTATGAGTATGGCATTTGAGAAATATCGGATCAAATATCTGAGGTTTTCTTGTTGCAATTTAATTTCTTAATATAATAGTATAGTGTAAATAAATTTCATGCTACAGTTCTCCAATTTGTAGCCTGGCTGTAAAAGAATTGCTAAAACCACTCCTTGAAGGATACTCATGCTCCTGTATGCCCTCTGGAAGTTGGATATCGATCATGTTTCTGCAATAATCATCTAAAAAAATTAATTAGCTGTAACATCTAGTTTAAATTTAGATAACCTGTCTTGCAGGTTCCTTGGTGGGCTCTTTGCTTGGTTTCTCTGTCTAAAAGAATGCACTCAATCTTTGTACTTCGCTTGTTCAATGATTGTTTTGCCACAACTATATTCCATGCTGCAATGGTTTCATTTCTGTATCAGAAGTGGCATCTGGGCTTAATTATTTTCAGGTAGAATACCAGATTTATTTGATTGTTGTCTCTAAAGGCTCGTAGCACTGTAATTTTTTATTAGTGTTTTTTATTTATTGACTAAAGGTGTTCTAGACGTTCTTCCTGTTAGCACAGTGGAGCTGTCTCTGTGAAGATGAATGTTCTTCTTTATGCACCCCCCTTGTTGCTCCTCCTTCTGAAGGTAAGTTGCTTTGATTGCTTATATTTGCACAAGTCTGAAGATGGACATTTATAGCTAAAGCAGTTTTTATCCTGCCTGGAAAAATCTTGAAATACAGGCATTGGATATTTTTGGGGTAATATCTGCTGGTGCAGGTGCTGCTGTTGTGCAGGTGCTTTCTTCTTCTTGATTACTTGATTATGTCACTGTTTCTTGATGGGACCCTATTATAATCTTAAGTGCACCTTGAAGTGTCATTTTGTACATTACTTACTAAAAAATTACATGCTTTTACTTAATGTGTTCTTTGTGCTCCATTTAGTTTATTTGTTACTGTGAATCAGTAATCACCGAATGCAACCATACTTCTGCAGAGGCATTATCTGATTGAAATCTTTATTCTAACACCACCTTTGGCGGATGATTTTGCAGATTCTCTTAGGGCTACCTTTCATATTATTATACCCAGCTGAATATATCTCAAGAGCCTTCAATCTGGGCCGTGTCTTCATCCATTTTTGGTACTCTCATTGAGCCAGACAATTGTACTATGCATGATACTTTTTATCCGATTTGTTGGCTGTACAATTGCTAAAGTTGATTGATTTGAGTATTTTATGTGGGTTATAATGATCTCAGGACAAACATACGATTTTATGTTTCATCTATGGATGCGGAGCTTCGGAAGCTTTCTTTTATGATTATAACTAACAAAGGACAGTGTTTTATCTTTGTTCTCCAGGTCTGTTAATTTTAAATTTGTTCCGGAACAATTATTTGTGTCTAAAGGATTTGCAGTGTTTCTACTGGCTGCTCATCTTATGCTGCTTGCTGTCTTTGCTCATTACAGATGGTGCAGGTTAGGGTTATAACTATCAGAATGTTCCTAATTTTTTTAAGCGTGCAGTTTTGTAATTTGTTCTCTTCAATGGTTGACAAAGCTGTTTATGGACACTAATTATTTGTTCGTTGTCGACATATTGCTCCATTCCACCTAGCAAAGATGGTTCATTAAAGCCTTTAATCCTAATTTAAATACATGAAATGCTCCCTTTGTCCATCCTTCAGCTACTATATTTGCTCGTCAATTTTCTGATGTTTTTATTTCTTTTGACTCTTCTAAAAGTAATATTTCTTTATTTCCTTTCGGACTTTGTGCAGGCATGAAGGAGGACTATTCCTTCTCTTGCATTCTAAACTTGCTCAAATGAAGCTTAGATTTTCTAGTATGAGTTCTTCCGCACTCGGAAAGTTAAATAGGCACAAGTCAGATTCGAGGGTTCTTAGAGCAGAGCGTAAGCAATAGCTATAACTAATTTCCATCTCCTCTCCCAACAGTTACTAGATTATATTTTTCTATTTTTTGCACTTATTTTGTTTGTGTTTTGGATTCAGATATTGCTACAACTATGTTTGTTGGGAATTTCATTGGAATTGTTTGTGCTCGATCTCTCCACTATCAGTTCTACTCTTGGTATGTGATCCTGGCCATCGTTTAATAGACTAGTCTCCATGTTTTTCCTAGAAGATATATATATGCATTTCTTTTAACCAGGATCAGTATAAATCTTGGTTTTATATTCAACTTATTTACAAATACCCCTATATATGCTTTTTGCAACGATCTTTTGTGAACTTTTTGCAACTTCTGGGATTTCATGCAAAACAAATTTAATCATGAGCTATTGTTTAACATGAAGACAGATAGGTTTCAGATATGTATGCCTAAATAAATAATTCTTCCCTAACATCCGGTTAATGACATAGCATTTACTGTGTGCAGGTATTTCTACAGCCTACCCTATTTATTGTGGCGAACCCCATTTCCTACATGGTTACGGTAGATTTCTTGACCATGAAACCCAGTCTTCTAGCCCTTTTATATAATTGCCCCTTTAATAATCCAAAGAAGTGTTTCTTGCAGTTTAATTTTGTTCGTCGCCGTGGAGTTTTGCTGGAATGTCTTCCCTTCTAACGCATACTCATCGATACTTCTGCTTGGAGCCCATTTAATCATATTAGGAGGTCTCTGGATAGCAACGCCTGAGTATCCATATGCTGACTATACGAATGAGGAAGCAGCATCTCTCAAAAAGAAAGCCAGATGAAGTCTGATTTTAATGTATGCCAATCCTATTCTTTCATGTTCTACTTACACTTGCGTTGGTTGGATGTGAATCTGGTAATGAAATTATCCAATTCAACGAAAAAGGTCATCTGAACCCTTGTAGGATTTGAGTTATAGCAGCAAGTCTACACTTAACAGAATTGTTGAACAGTTCATCTGAAGAGAGAGAGAGAGAGAGAGAGAGAGAGAGAGAGTCATCCTCATCTTTTGTAGTTCTGCTTGAATTTTAGTTCGTTCTTGCGTGGAAAACCACTCCCACCCCTAAAAGAGGAAGATAAAAAAACTTGTCCGAGATTATATTATTTATGAAACGAGCTTTATTTACTATTTTATATATTTCATGAAATTATGTGGCTCTGTTATAACACATGTTATAGAATATATATGCTATCACTTATCATCTCATACAAAAATCCTAAAAAAAGAAAAATATAATATAATATAATGCTTCTTCCATCCTATTAAAATTGCACAAAATTAAAAATTGGGAGAATTTTTTTGTTTCCAAAATTAAAATAGTAAAAAAGTAACTCTACTCATTTTAATTTTTTAATTAATTAGGTATTTTTTTAACAACTTCTAAATCAATCTTTTACAAGTATTATTGATTAATTTTCATTACACTATATTTCTTAATATACTCACTGTCAGACAATAAACCAACTTTCTTTTTATAAACAAAAAATAATATACTTCTAATTTTATATTTTTAAAATTAATAAATAGTTTTTTCATTAAAATCTTTTATTTTTTATAGAATAATTTAAGAAACGGTACGGAGTGGGGAGAAATCGAAGATGCTGAATATGATTTTGTTCTCTCTTTGTTCTTTTGAATATGATATATGATGCAACTGAATTTGTGAGGCTTAAATTTTTTTTTAAAACTTATAATATGCTTAATTATTTTTTTATTGTTTGGACCTGCTGTAATAATTCAACTTTTTATATGTGGTATTTATCTTTTGTTTATAATAAGTTTTTCAATTTAATATACAAATATCAAATTTACTACAACTTGTCAGATGTCATATTTTCTATTGATTATTTTTTTATTTAACACGAATTTAATTAGATTTTAGGGACAGCCACAATTAAGACCAACTTTTTTTTTCCAAATTAAAGGTAGCGCCATTTTTTTTTTTTCAATAACAAAGAAGGCCAAATTATTTTTTCTTAATTATGCTCACAACTACAATAGTCTAGGCTATTGCTACAGTACACATATTCTGACAATGCCACAGTACTAGAATTTAAATTTAAACGCTACAGTATGGTATATACGAGTAAACTATAGTATAATCGAGAACACAATATTATAATGGAGAACACTGTAGTATAATTAACAATCTCAAATTCATGCAATAGTATAACAATCTAATATATAATTATATATATATATATATATATATATATATATATATATATATATATGATATTTTTA
>JAPKLY010000144.1:548292-588757 GCA_026898435.1 Prunella vulgaris | reverse complement strand
TATATATATATATATATATATATATATATATATATATGATATTTTTATTTTCAAACAATCACCATCATGATGAACTAAAACTGACATTCTTTTTTTTCCCTCAAAAACCTTCATAAAAATCATCATTTCATTTTCATAACAATAATTAATATCTAACAATTAAATTAAAAAAATTAAAATCATAACACCAAAATTACATTAAGGCAAACAAATGGATTCAACACTACTATATTGATTTGATCCATATTCTTGTAATCACAATAGCACTCCTCCACTAGTTCATGATACTTAATCCTCTCCCACAAAGTCATTCATAAACTCCACCCTCACAATATCTATATATTTACACAAAATGTCATTATTTTTTTTCACTTTTTGGGCCCACTTTACACTCAATTCAATTAATTTTTTTACCTTTTACATAAAATTTACCAAATTACCACTTAAAACACTATTTTTTTTACTTTATTCTACTTTTTTCTTAATTTGTGTGTCTTTCCTCCCTTGCAAATTGCTATGGGACGGAGAGAGTATTTCATATCAATTTTCTCACCAACCCTATATCAAATCAAACTAAAAAGAACCAACCAAGCATAAAATATGTAATACAAGCACCCAAGCCATCAAAAATTGAAAAAAAAAAAGGTAACTTACTGTAACATTTCAAACATAAACATAGATGCAACTAACATTTTGCGGTGAACAGGTTTGAGCCCATCTCTAAACCACTCCACCATCGTTCCTGTTGTCGCCCTTTCCTCCTCTCCCTCGCCATCGTCATCGCTCGAACCATCTCACCACCCCCATCGAACTGCCCATCCCGCCATTAACAAGCCCTATGCTCCACCCACCCCACTCTTCACCTCCACCCACCCACACCGCCCCTCTCATTCCTTCATCATCATCGTTCCCGATCGGAACACTTCGTCGTCATCACCTTCACTTCAAATCTCACCGCCTCTATCCCCTGCCTTCATCACTTTCAGGCGCTGCCTCTAGGATAAAAAAAATGCGACTAGTGTCTCCCTCGCCATTGTTGTCCACTCACCCACCATGAAGAAATTTACCATCTTACAGAACCCCTCGATACTAGTATCTATTTAAAGCCCAAGACTAATAGAGTAAAACCCCTGTTGGGATACAATCTGAGTATTTTGATTTAGACCCCAAAATCCCTTGATGAATTTCCCTAAGTACAAAATGTCAGGATGATAGAGTTCAGGATAGAATAGTTTTTCTATTTACAGATATTCAGTTCAGGGGGAACGCACTGAAAATTGAAGACTGATGGAGACATCCTGAAGACCTCAAGTCATAAAGGTGTATGGTCTTGAAGGTCAGAGTTCATACTGAAAATTATTCTAAAGACATCTGACCTGAAGCTGAAACCTGAAGATTATCCTGAAGATGAAGAGAAGTCATCCTGAAGACATTCCACTGATGGAGCTCCTACTGAGTAAACTAAGCGTACTCAGGACAGGATCCACTCAGAGAAGACGGAAGTAACATGAGTAATCGGGCTGAGTATCATTTTACTGATACTTGTAAGTCCTGATAGAAAAGGTTACTGAACGTAATGGAGAGTTAACATTTATGTTAACACCTGAGGACAAAAGGAATGTCAGCATCTCCGAATAAGACAAGCATTTAACTTAAGTTAAGTACAAGACACTCAGAGTTTTAAGTTACGATGAAGCATAAAGTCACATCACTTTACTAGCCGTTTGAAGGACAACCAGTAGTGTGTCGACACGTATGTACGGAGAACTGCGCGCATTTAGTGATTCTCAGACCTGCAGGCGGCGAACCAGAGAATTTCCCATTTAAGCATGGTGAAAAGTGAATTAAGTACAAACCTGTCAGCACATACCTAAAATAGGAAGATTTGAAAATATCTCCTTTAGCGGATCTATTTTGAATCTCCCTATAAATACAGAAGACCTTGCCCCAATTCAAGGTTACGAGAAATTTCCAAGCGATTGAAAATATCCAAGATTCTAAGTGTTCAAAGCATACTTCAAGCAAGACTTTGCAATTAAATTTCCCTAGTGTTGTAGTAGGAATCATTCTATATTTGCTTAGAGTGATAATCCTTATCCTTAGCATTGTTTAGATTGCAAGGATTATCACACCCTTAGTTGGAAACCAGAAAGCCAAACCCCTCAATTTGTGAGTAGGTTGGTGGGAAGGACTGAGACTTGTAAAACACACACGGGTCGAATTCCTTAGAGAGGAAAGAGGTTACTCGTGCACCTTAGCACGTTAAAACACAAATACTAATCCTCAGGAGAGGATTGCTTCCTGTTCAATCAGGCCGTGGACGTAGGAGTTGGTTATCTCCGAACCACGTTAAAAACATCCCTTGTGTGCCGATTTATATTCTGTTCAGGATCATAACTTTCATTATATTAATCTGAGCATTCAGCATTATTTTACATTCATGAGATACCAATTCTCCTGAACCTGAACTAGTGCACCTTCCTTAACCACAATTTCTAAGCAATACGAAAAATAGTTTTCAGGATATAAAATGACTAGAACTTAAGGGCTCACACTTCCACACGTAACTCTAGCTTACTGAGATGGCTATCCAATTGACTAGCTACTTAAGCGGTCAGTAGGTGGGTTATCTCTACTGAGCTTCCAAGAGCACGTTTCTTGAGACTCAGTTTCTTTGGTTCCTAATTGACTTGTCCGTGCTGATCCTGAGACTGTCAATTCAGTGAGCACTCTCAGGATCTTCCTGACTGAGTTTCGAAAGAGCATTTTCCTAAAGTTGGAAAATCTGACATCAGTGTATTTTCCCCATACACTGATTATACTCGTTTCGGGACCAACAATCCCTCTATTTATTTGATAATTGGACTCCGGCAGAGGCCTCCAAATTCATCAGAAAAATTGGTAGATATATATTAAATTAATGGTGGAATGTGGTGGTCGGGGGTGTGTTTTCCAAATTTACAGATAACATTTATTATTGTGCAGAGCCTTTCATATAATACAATTGATTATTAGTTGATAAATTCAAAATTAATTCTTATCAAAGTCTAATTTGGCCTTCTTTGTAATACAATTATAAAAGTGGCCTAGTATGCACTTCTCACTTAAAAAAGTGGTCTAGGATGTATTTTTCTCTAGATTTGGGGAACTTACATTTTGCTTCATTTTTTAAGAGTGATTTTAAATATGTTCACCAAAAGTTAAACTTACAAAATAGAGGCACACACAGAAATTAATTTGCACAAGAGACGAAAATTATTTGCAGAACAAGCAGAAAATATTTGCACAACAGACATAAATCGTTTACATAATATTTTGCCCTGCAAGAAAGATTTTTTTTGCACAATAAACCAAAATTTATTTACACAAAAAGCTAAATTAGTTTGCACTAAATAATAATTTACAGCTTTCGATTTGCACAATAATTTACTTTTATAACTTTCAAACCAATTCATTTTGAATTCAAATTGGTTTGCACACACGAAAAATAAAACTCTGCACACACATGAAATAATGTTTGCAAAATTACACAAATTGCACCATTTTCAGCTCGCTACATAATATTCACCTCAAAGTGGAAAAACTATAGCTTTGCATAAATAGAGCATAACCCACTTCCACCGCCAAACAATTTCCAAATTACAAAGTGAAAAAACAACCAGAGCTCTACATAAATTCCAAAGTGAAAAAAAAGCATACCCACCGCCGCGCCGCCACACAAACATGTTAGGGAACGATTCGGGGTGTCTGGATCCCAGATTCCCTATTTATAATGAGATGGTCTTGATTATTATGAGCCTAAAATTAACTATAGTAATTGTCTTTATCCCTCACAACAAATAATTTGAATATTATATATTCCAATTTTTATAAAATTTCCACAAGAATCCCTCTCTTGCATTCTATATTTTTTTGAAAATTAATGAACAAAAAATATGTTTATGAGCTCTTGATTTTATTAGATATTTACATATCTATTTTCATAGAATCTTTCATGACATCCAATTTCTTTTATTTTTTTATTTTTTTTATAATTGGGCAACAAATTATTTCTTCTATTTTAATCACCTTATTAATTGTTGGACATTTAATTGGGTTACTTGAGGGACCTTAAGGATAATTAAGATTAGACTTCCTAATGAACCTTGAATTCTAACATTGAGCCCGATGTTATTCAACCCAATAACATTAATTCACTCCACTATAGAAATAGAATTAATGTTGCACTATCCATCTTAACCCATATCACAATAATATGACTCCCAAATCATTATTTCTATGTTTAAGATTATCTTATCGATTAATTAATCAAACAACTGAATGCTTTAATTAATTAACATCTTATCCTCAGAGTAAGGACAACTAAACTTTATCATCATATCGAAACGAATTCCATTTACAAGATTTAGTACGACGAGCCTTTAGGGCCCACCAAGGGGACAAATCATGCAAGACTCACCAAACACACGTTCTTCTGTATTAAATTTTTGCATCTGTCATGTTCTCAATAGTATCGCGCAAAATGCAAAATATTGAGCCTAAAAGACTCTCTACTCATAACATATCAAAACGACACGAACCAAGTTCACATAGTCCTATTTAAAGAACATAAGTTAAAAAATAAACAACCATTAATGTCTAATTCTTCATCTCATAAATCAGTACGGGAGAATTACCTCTCTGTAGGTCAATTTTATTGCATTATCATGCATTAGTGTGATTCCTTGGTCAAGACAAGCCAATCTGTGACTTACACATCAACTGTTTACAAATGAGTGCTCAAATTTCATTTAGGTTGTGAAGTTTAGTACTTGTTACAAGGAACTGACAATGTGATCTCATGTGAGTAAAGTTCGAGAATCACCATAATTATCTACAGTGTAATTTGTACTTTATGTTTGAACAATTACAGTAAATAAGTGACATTCAAAATTATATACATCATAATGATAAGATATTTATTTTAGACAAAGTTTAAGATGCATTTTAGTTATACAAAGTAAAAGCATACTTGCCAGTATAACCCTAACAATGTCCCACTTATACTCAAAGTATGCTTTAAAGTATACTACAACATATTTCATGTCTACACATGTTCCTAATAATTTTTTCCACTTATACTTGAAGTAGATTGACAACACACTTGCCACCCATTCTTCCATATGTCTCTCGAATGTTGACAGAGGTAGATCCTTTGTGAAAGGATCAGCTAGGTTGTTTGTCGATGCGATCTTTGCCACCTCTATATCTCCCCTCTTTACGATTTCTCGTATAAGACGTTACTTCCTTTCAATGTGTTTACTGGCTTTTTGAATTTTTGGTTCCCTTGAATTTGCATCTGCCCCAACATTGTCACAATAGACAATGAAGGTGCCGAGGAAATCCAGAACTACGTCTAAGTCCACTAAAAAATTCTTGAGTCAAATCGCTTCTTTCTAAGTTATGAATTTTAAAGAAAGTGTATCTAGAAAAAAAATATTTTGTCACACCTACTTTAAAAATCCATAACTTATTAAGGACAACTCCAAAAATAATAAAAGTAGTAAGTAAATGAAAGTCAACTTGATCTAATTTCATGCCACATCACTAGTCGATTGTAGCAATACCGACTAACTACCTGTCTTTCATGCCACATCACCAGTCGGTAGTGAGGATATTGACTGAATTTTCAATCGTGAATCCCACTTCCGATTGATTTTAAATTGCTAAAACTCCTACTCATATCCCTATTTTGTCAAAATATTTAAATAAATTTTCCTAATTACTAATAATATGAATAATTTTAAGTCATTATTACTTCAACTTTTAATATTATAAATTATAAATATAAAATTACATAGTAAAATAAATTATAATAAATGTTTAACTTAAATTAAATGTAAATTTTGATTGAATTGGATATATCATATACGCAAATAGTATTTTTAAATAAAAAAAATTTAGCAGTAAAAAATATATAAAATAAATTATTTTATTCATCTATCAAATAATTTTATTAATTCTTTTGCTACTATTATTATCTTTGATATAAAAAATTAAATTGTATATATTTGGGTGTGTCAAAATATTTAGTTAGTCATGTAATTAAAGATAATAAACTTTAAAAATAATTGTAAAATATATATTACAAATTTAAATTTTATGTTAAATTAAATATTTTAGACAACAATTAGTTTGATGCATAGTATGGTAAAAATAAATTAAAAAATTGAAATTATTAGTAATAAAATAATTTTTTTTCATAAAATTAACTCTCTTTAGTGCTTACTAGTTACTAGTATATTGCCCGTGCATTGCACGATTTGTGAGTATAAAATGGATATTGTTTTAATTTTTGTTAAAATAATTATTTTTATGATGTTATCTTTATTATTTTTGTACTTTTCTATATATTAAAAAAATTCAAAATTAATTTTATATATACTATATATGATTCTTTTTTAATCATGAATGATTTCTTTACAAACTAAGTCAATTGTGCTTTTTATTATTATTTTGGATGTGACAACATAAAATTACGCACAAATAAAAATTTTCCTCTTCAAAAAATTATATGTTTAATTTTTGTGATAATTATTGTACAAATTCAATCAATTATTTTATGTTCTGTGATAACATATGATTTGCAAAATAGTACATTTTAAAGTATATTTTAAAATTAATACAATATAAAAAAAATTAATTATTCAACTCATATTTACTCTATTATTCAAAATTTTTATAACAAATTAAAAATAATACTTTAAAAAGGTACCAATTTAAAATTATTATATAACTTTATCACTGTAATCAAAATATGAGTTCAATTTTAATTAAATGCATATGGTCCAAACCCCCCCCCCCCCCCCACTAATCTTTTATTCAAAATTTTCTAATGTATTAATTTAATTTTTGACATGATAATGTATATATGAATATCTCAAAATTATTAAATTAATAATATAAATAAAACTATTCACTAATATAAACATAAATTATTAACAAAATTCAATGAAACTCACAATTAAAAAAATCTTAATCAAACTCATATAAATAATATCAATAGAAAAAATTCATTTTCAAAAATAAAATCCATATTTAAGATTTGTTTTTTATTAACTTTTTTCAATCAGTGTGAATTTCAAGATATACATAAATTATAAATTTAATTTAATGTAAAAGAAATAATTGTTGAGTGAGGGTGTTAAATATAGGTTTGTGACTATGATTATTGATTTTTAAAATATAGATATTTGGTTGGTTGTGTTGGTACTAAAATTGCTATCACTTGTGTACTGTATATAAATATAGTGATTTTTTTTTTTAACTTTTTAAATAAAATATTTAGCTTGTACATAAATTTTAACGAGACTTTCATTTTTATCACAATTGCATTTTTATATAAATGTAATATAATTAAAAATATTTCTTATATATTTTAGGGTTAATTTTATAAATATATCACATTTTACTCAACTTTCAATTTAATCATGAGTTTCACAATTATTATTGAAAATTTTAACTTTTTAAGGAATTTCAATTCGATACATTTTTTTATCATCGGCTAGCAACCGATGGTGTGTCTCATTGAAGCGCGTGAAAATTTACCACAATGACATACAAATAATTAATTATCTTATTATTTACTTACATATGAAATAATAAAACTTTTTATTTGAAAATATTTTCTGGCTGTAGAAGGGGAAAATATTTTTATATGTTTGTAGTATTCAATATCAAATTCACAAAATACTTGAAAAATTACACAAAAATCCTAGAAAAAATTGTCCAAATCGTACCAAATTTTGTAAAATCTTAATACTGGAGGTTTGAATTTCTAAAATTTATGCATACACGACAACATGACAAACTTTTATTCACTCCGTGAAATGCATCATTAGTCGCTGGTCGGAGATGAAAAATATGTATCGGGTTGAAATTTTGAAGATATTGTGTTTTTTTAATTATAATTATAAAACCCAGAATTACATTAATTTTTTTAAAAAAAGTGGTGTATTTATATAGAATTAACCCTATATTTTATTATGGAGTTCATTTATAAAAAATGATGTATCTATTAATTTTTAACTCTTTTTATTCTTACTTGCACGTATTCTTTATTTTAAATATTAATTTGATATATTATATTTTTTATTAATTTCAAACACAATTATTTTTAAAATAGAAGAAAATTATTGGATGAATTATACTATTTATTAATTATTTATATTTTTTTATAAAGAAATAATTTTTTTTCTTGTTACATAAAAAAGAATTAACAATTTTTTAATTTATTTGCTGTGTATATAATATAAAAAACAACAATAATAATAGTAATAATAATAATAAAGCAATTAGTTAACGTATTACTTTAAAAAAATTATATTTTTATAAATAATTAAATAAATAAAAATTCGTATATGATATACAATTTTTAATATTTTTTAGCAAAAAAGTTGATTGGGTAATCACACATTTAATTTTAATTAGATGAAATATTAAACATTGAATGGATTTTTGGTATAACTTGATTTTTTAAACATTTTATTATTAAATACCTTTTTTTAATTGTGCATTCAATTTTAACATGAATAAAATATTTTTAATATTCAAAATTAAAAAAGACTTTTGGTATGACTTATGCACTTAAATAGAACATTTTACTATTAGATTAGTATGGATTATTACACTACAAAACAAAGCATGTATATTTTGTTTACTCAAATAAATTTAACTCTAATTAAAGGTTTGATCAGTAACAATAATAATTTCTAATAGTAATAATAAATCCCTTAAAAATCATTAATTAAATTATAAATATATGCGCTGTAGAGGAGGAAGAGAAAGGTTGGTTCGAATATAAAGGTCGGGGGCGACTGATGCGAATCACGACTCCGAAGAATACTTTCGCGGCTCTAACTCGGGCTAGCAAGCCAACGATAACAACAAGAAGTCTTGCAAATAAGTTTTAATTGATATTTGATAATAATTCCTCAAGCAAACAATTACATCCTATATAGATGTCTGATATTTCACAGGAAATCTAATAGTAATCCTCAACCAACTCCTAAGATCAAGGTAATAGGCTAGAAAATCTCATGTAATCAATTATGCTATATTCTAATAAAACATAAAAGACTAATTCAAATAAAGACTAATTCAAAGATGAAATCAGAATATTATCCTCCTGAGCCTGTTCACATCCGAGTTTCTTCATTTGGGCCCTCCTCGGTCTGACTTGCCGATGATGGTTGGGCTTGAGCCACCTTAATCTTTGCTCGTCTCGCCCGATTATATGCATTCTTGAGCCCACGGGCCTCGTTCCCATCACGAGGTCACATCTCCTTCAAGATTATCCTTGTCCTCAAGGATAAAGTCCGAAAAACGTTCTTTCATCAATTCTAAATTCTCCCAAGTAGCTTCCTCTCTTGGCAAGGACTCCCATTCAAGTAACACTTCCCATCGTAGACACCCGCGGGCGCGGAGAGGTCGAAATATGATGTTACCAACTTTGTTCACTGCTGGTAGTTGGCTTTCCACTACAATTTCAGGTCCTATGCGACGTTCAAGTTGGGATACATGGACTACCAGATGTATTTGAGCTTCCGGTGGTAACTCCATTTTATATGTGACTTCACCCACTCGTTTCTCCACACGGGAAGGTCCATAAAAACAGCTCCCTAACTTGTATAACACTTTCTGTGACAGTGTTTATTGCCGATATGGCCTGAGCTTCAGATATACCAAGTCTCCCTTCAGAAAAATTTCTTCCCGATGACCCTTGCCAAAGTACTCTTTCAACCTATTTATTGAACCCAACATGTTATCCTTGAGCTCGCGGATCATGAGGTCACACTCGTATAATTCCCGATCTACTTCAGCTAGATCCTTCGGCCAACTTACCTCCTCGATACTTGCTGCATTTTGTGTGCGTTCCACCCGAATGGCGTAATGTTGTGCCCCTATTTTCCACATATGCTCAATACTCCCCAGTCCTACTTCTTTCGTTTGTTCCTCAAGTCCTGAAGTCAATGTGATCTCCTCGTCTCCCCACTTAAATTGCATCATTCCCTTACCATAATCCGAAATAACTTGTCCCAGACCTTCTAACCATTGAACTCCCAGTACTAAATTCGGTCCTACTAACGGAAGTGCATAGAGGTCCATAGTGATTGTTACCCCCTGAACTCGGATGAGTACATTCTTGTATATTAGGCTGCACGTCAACCCTTCTCCACTTGCGACTCGCACGTGGAATGATTCAACCTGACAAGCTTGTAGATTCAGCTTTCTTGCCATTTCCTGGTTAATGAAATTGTGAGATGATCCGTTATCAATGAGAACCACAACCTCCTGATTTTTAATCCACGCTTTAAGCTTCATTGTTCTTGGTCCCCGCGTGCCCACAATGGCATGCACCGATATCTCAACATCGGTGACTTGCTCTCGTTCTGCCCCATGGTTTTCTGATGTATCATCCTCATTTACAGGTTCAATAAGGAATGCTTGCAGTGTCTCACATCGATGTCCTGACACAAACTTTTCATCACAATTAAAACACAATCCATTTTCTTGCAGTTTTTGCATTTCCTCCCACGACAACCTCTTGACTCCAGTGGGTATAGTTTTGATTGTAGCCCCCACGCTACTGTTCATATTATTTCCATTCGCTCTTCTATTATCCCCAAAGGTAGAAACTGATTTCCGTACTTCCGGTCCGAAACTCCTCCTGGTCAAACTCAAGTGCTCCTCTCTTATCCTGGCCATCTCTATCGCCTCCAAATATGTTCTTGGACGATAGACTCGTACTTATGCGACTAACTCAAGCTTCATTCCTCCTATAAATGCTCCGATTAACGCCTTCTCCGGCCAATCTTGTACTCTGCTTGCTAACTTCTCAAATTCTTTTTGGTATTCTCGGAGGTTGCTTGTTTGTTTAATATGTGATAAGGCTTCATTATAATCCGTATACTCGGACAACCCAAACCTCACCAGTAATTTATTCTCAAAGTCTTTCCAACGGATGATCCTCACTCTTTTATGATATACCTTACTTATCCATTGCCACCACATGTTGGTTTCTCCTTCTAGATAATATGCTGCGTAACGTACCTTCTCCCCTCTCTCGATTTCGTTGAGCATAAAGTACTGATTCACACGGCTAAGCCATGAAATTGGATCGGTCCCTGTTAAACTTGGGACATGTTAACTTCGGTCGAAATTTTCTCTGCTTGTCTTTTCCGTTATTATTCTCCTCATTCCCTTGCCGATGAGTTGGATTAATCTCCTCCCCTTCCGTATCAGTCCCAGAGGTGTCCAACGGTTCAGAAGATGAGATCATTCTCCTGTGCGTAGGACTGCGCCAAATAAGTTGTTCCATTTGCTGCTCGATCTTGCCAATGGTTTGGACGAGTGCTTCAATTTTTTCCTCCATGCTTGCTACTCCTGTTTCTACGGCATCCGAACGCGCCTCCAATAACTCAATTATATCGCGATGGGTTCCTGCCATAGTCATGATTCAATCTCGCAATGAAAGCACCAATTTGATGCGAATCACGACTCCGAAGAATACTTTTGCGGCTCTAGCTCGGGCTAGCAAGCCAACGATAACAACAAGAAGTCTTGCAAATAAGTTTTAATTGATATTTGATAATAATTCCTCAAGCAAACAATTACATCCTATATAGACGTCTGATATTTCACAGGAAATCTAATAGTAATCCTCAACTAACTCCTAAGATCAAGGTAATAAGCTAGAAAATCTCACGTAATCGCTATATTCTAATAAAAGATAAAAAACTGAAATTTAAATAAAGACTAATTCAAAGATGAAATCAGAATATTATCCTCCTGAGTCCGTTCACATCTGAGTTTCTTCGTTTTGGGCCCTCCTCGGTCTGACTTGCCGATGATGGTTGGGCTTGGGCCACCTTAATCTTTGCTCGTCTCGCCCGATTATATGCATAATTGAGCCCACGGGCCTTGTTCGCATCAGCGAGATACTCCTCCCTCTTGGTTTTATTTACGGAGTACTACACAGAAAGGGAAAGCTAGATCTGCACTTCTCTTTTTCACCAAACCCAAACGTATATTATAGTTGGGCCCTAATACTAAAGGCCCTATATAATAATTGGGCCCGCAAATGTAATATAGGGTTTTTTTTGGTAGTGTAGCCTTTTTACAATGTTGTATTTCGTCGCCGGCGTACAACCTCTGGCTGCTGCGAATGTAACGAACTCAATATTAACTTGTAATTTTTGTTTAATCTATTTTAACCCGCAAACGCTGCCCTCCGCCTCTTCTAGGGTGTGCTCATCACCACCGTGAACTTGTGGTACAACATAGTTGCGCAAGCATGGCGAAGGAGCACAATGGCGAGAGCAACGATCAGGGGAACAAGTCCCATAGGACTCGAAGAACCGGAGCTTCGGCAAAGAAGAAATCCAAGTCCAAACCGAATTCAACCGAAGGCCTTACCAAGGAGCAGATGAAGATCAACAATCCTAAGGTAAGTGTTGGTGGGAGTGTATTTGCTTGTGCTTGTATTAAGATGCATTGATTTTCTTTTAATATTTGTTTTCCAGTTAATATATTTTAAATTTTGCGAACAAGTGTACACAGCAAGTGATTTTCCCTGTGTCTAGAATTTTTCATTTCGTTGTTGTTCTGTGGTATCGCAGTACGTTTTCCCCAAGGTACTTGAGCATCTGCATAAATTAGAGCATCAATGATTCATATCAATGTTATGTTTGTGAGTCTGAGTTTTCACTTCATGTGTAAATCCTGTCATTCAACATAGATACGTAGTAAGAAAGTACTAGTTGCACATTGTGCTCTGAATGAATTAGTGAATTTGCATTTGCAAAGTTATTAATTAGTTCCATGTGAATGCATTGATTCCTGTTAGGCATTTGCATTCAATTCATCTGTCAAAGCAAAGCGGTTGCAATCACGAGCAACTGAGAAGGAGCAGAAAAGGCTTCATGTCCCCACAATTGATCGCAATACAGGAGAACCTGCCCCCTTTGTTGTCGTAGTCCAAGGACCTCCTCAGGTTTGTGTTCATGAGTTTCTTGGCTATAATATATGCTATGTTCCATTCTGTTAGTTTTAAGAATTGGAAGTTTTGGTTGTATTGTAGGTGGGAAAGTCTTTGCTAATTAAGAGTTTAGTAAAACATTACACGAAGCACAATCTACCGGAAGTTCGTGGTCCAATTACTATTGTATCAGGTTGAGCTTGCTAGCCATGTTTCCTTCATATTTTGCTACTTGAGAAAAAAAAGAGGAAATGGATAAAAGCATATGACTCAGATGAGCCATTCTGTTTAAGAGGGTTTTGAACATCTATTAATATTCTTGCTGAAAGCCTGAAACAATAATCAAAAGAACATTTATTACCTGATCAAAGTTAGAATTCAGGGGGAATTTCTGACTGTATCACTTTTGAGTTCTAATTTGGGTCGGGATTAGCTTGCTTCATGACGATTGATTAATTGATTTACGGTTTAGGCAAGCAAAGGCGACTGCAGTTTGTGGAGTGCCCAAATGATATCAATGGGATGATAGATTGTGCCAAGTTTGCTGATTTAGCTTTACTACTCATTGATGGAAGCTATGGCTTTGAAATGGTGAGCCTCTATTATCATTTCCCTCTTTAGTCTTTACTATTTTATGCAGTGCCTTCTGTGCATTCATGGTGTTGAATGTTAAGCCTTCAATTGTTGGAGTGTGCGTGGGGTGTGTAATATACTTAAATATCTGAAATATTGATTTTGAACTGATTAGTTATGGAATTTTAAGAGAATGCTGGTGAGATGCATAAAATTTCACATTTGTGATCTGTGATTATGCCTCCTTGACGATCATATTTTGAACTAGGAAATAAGCTACCTGTTCCAATTAAGTCGTAACAATATTTTCATGGGCTAATTCTTTCTGCAGTAGATTCCTTTTGGGACAATGGATATAAATTTACAGGATCAACTAATGATGGATGCTCCTAAAGTTCCAAATTATCTGTTTATTTTACATTAACAATTTCATTTCATTGGTCTATTGTGATTGCAGGAAACTTTTGAATTCCTTAACATACTACAAAATCATGGATTTCCTAGAGTAATGGGTGTCCTTACACATCTGGACAAGTTCAAGGATGTAAAGAAACTTAGGAAAACAAAACAACGACTCAAGCACCGGTTCTGGACCGAGATATATGATGGTGCAAAGTTATTTTATTTGTCCGGTCTTATTCATGGGAAGTGAGTGGATAGCTACAATATTTAGTAAGTTCATAATTTCATGGTCAATGGCTGGCCTCTCACATGGCTTTGAATTGGCTTGCACATAAACAGGTATACAAAACGTGAAGTACATAATCTAGCAAGGTTTATTTCTGTCATGAAATTTCCTCCCTTGTCATGGAGAGTTTCTCATCCTTACATCTTAGTGGATCGTTTTGAAGATGTTACACCCCCAGAGAAAGTTCACATGAACAGTAAATGTGACAGAAATGTTACCTTGTATGGATATTTGCGCGGTTGCAACTTGAAGAAGGGTACAAAGGTACTACTGTATATTTCGCTTATTGATACTTTCAGTTGTTTTTGTCTCTGCAGCTAAGCTCAAATCCATAGAACCAGATGGGGTGTTTTGGCCTTGTGTATCATGGCTGTCTTATTTTATTATATGAGATAATCTTAAATGCTAGTAAACATGTCTCACAATAATTATGCATTTGGTTTTGGTCTTAGCAAGTAATATTAAAGACAACTTTTTTTCAAGTAGCTTTTTACCTATTTATGCCCATTAAGGAAGTAAATAGACATTTCTTGCTAATATGTACTCCCTCCGTCCCAAAATTGTTTGCATACTTTCCTTATTTGTCCATCCCACAATTGTTTGCACACCCAAAAAAGGAAATACTCTACCCTCACAATATTCACATGTTAGTAGAATTGTCATTACTTTTTGCTTTTTGAGCGCACATTACACACAATCAAAACAACATTTCACTAAATACCTCTCTAAACTTTACTCATTACACTTTTTTCTTAAAAAGAGTGTCCACTTAATGGTTCAAACACTTGTGGGGCAGAGGGAGTGTATTATATAGTCTAGTGAAAATAGTAATCTAAAAATTGATGTACGTCCTATCATTTTTCTTCAGCTCAACAATTTATTTCAATTCTTCTGATATTGGGTATTTTTCTTCTAGCTCTTGTTTACAATGCTATGAGTCTCCAGTTTTTGTAAATTCTTGGTGCTTTTGATTCAAGTCTTATTGCATATGTTATTTTTTTTTCTATATATGATATAAAACAGGCACACATTGCCGGGGTGGGTGACTATCACTTGTCTGGAATCACGGCGCTAGCTGATCCTTGTCCTCTACCCTCAGCTGCCAAAAAGAAGGGACTTCGTGATAAGGAAAAGCTATTTTATGCACCTATGTCTGGACTAGGGGATCTACTTTATGACAAAGATGCTGTCTATATAAATATAAATGATCACTTTGTGCAGTTTTCTAAAGATGATGGAGCTAATGCAGAAGGTATACAAAAAGGTCATACTTTCATTTGTTTGAGATACATTTTGTTATCACTGGAATGGGTGAAGATTCTGAATCATTTTTCTTGTTCTGTCCTTTCTGAAATATATATGCTCTGTCCCAAATTTAGTTCCTATTTCCTTTTGTGTAATTTTTTCTGAATTCTCACTGTCTTTGTCACCCATCCCCATATGTGCCCTTTAATGGTTTAGTGGACACGGGTAAATGATTTAAGTACCAATTCTTAATTTCTTAACTGTCTTGGTTCTCCTTTTCTTTTCCTCTAAACCATGCTCTTTTTTTTTGGGCAGGAAAACGTGATGTTGGCGTCGACTTGGTTAAATCATTACAGAACACAAAGTATTCTGTTGATGAGAAATTGGAGAAAAGTTTCATCTCACTTTTTGGGAAAAAACCTAATACTTCACCTGATGCTCCAACTGGTCCAGTTGATGGTCAAGTAATGGTTAATCGGGAAGAACCTTTAGAACCAGTAGAGCAATATCCATCTGATTTAAAAGATGATGATGAATTAGATGAAGATAGTGGTACTGAGGATGACACCGAATCCTCTGACGAGGAGAGAATTTCTAATAAACAGTCATCAAAGTCCATGGATGATGGCTCGGATGAGGAGGCCTTCAATATATCAGAGCAACATCCTACTACACAAAGCAACTTTAAAGAACAGATTGATTTCCATGAGGGAAGGGTGAGAAGAAAAGCTGTTTTTGGAAATGATGTGGATGTCAATAATCTGAAGGTAATTCTTTTGCTAGTATATATAAACGTATAGGTAGACACACGTACACATCATTTTTTATTCCGTGTTGCTTGTATTATCTATGAGAAGGGCTGAATGTGCATGCTTAGGAGGTCATTTAGATCTAATTCAAAATTTCGTCTTTCTATAGATTGCTATAGATGATGAGAATATCTTTTAGGTTTTCTTTATTCTGTAGAACTGCCTGATAAATAATAACAATTACGTATCATGCTTGGCACCAGTGAAGTGCTTTGATAGCATGGTTTTGTTTTTTAATGCAAATTAATGTTTTGAAATTTCTTCTATGACGGTCTTCATATGCCTTTTCTGTTACTGTTGTTTCTTTATCGATGATTTTCTTTATTGGTGGTAACTGTTCTAATAACTTTAAGTACACTAATGTAAAGAATAGGTTTTGATTTGTGAGCTACACAATAATTATAATGGTTGAATGCAGGAATCTGATGAAGATGATGATTCAGGCTCTAGCGATAACGATGAGGGAGAAAATGATGAAGATGTGCCTTCACATTCTGACTTTTCAGCAGATGAGGAAGATAATGGTATTTCATTTTATGTTTTGAATCCATGACTATGAATTTCTGATTTGAGAGCTTGGTCTACTCTTTTCTTTTTCATGCACTCTTTTATTCTCTCTGCTTTCAATAAGATCCTTTTTCTGGAAGTTGAAATTATATTCTGCATTGGTTGGTGGTTGCTCTTGCAGAAGATGAGATGGGAAATGCGTCTAAATGGAAGGAATCCTTGTCGGAACGAACTGCCTCAAGGCAGAAAATTAATCTTATGCAACTTGTATATGGCAAGCCAGGGTCAGAATCTCTATACGAGAGTAACGATACCAGTAATGAAGAAAGCGAAGATGATGAGTTCTTTAAGCCTAAAGGGGAAGGGAAAAGGGTATGTCCTTAAATTGTGGTTTGTTCTCTCTTCAAATTGACCATTAGCAACCATTTGAAACTTGGCATGTTCTATATCAATGCGGTGCAATAATATTATTGATTACTAACTTCCTAAGTGCTGCATCATTTGATTATGTGCAGAACTCGAAGAAAGGAAATAATGAGAATGACGTGGACAATGATGACTGCTCCAAATTCATAACTAATGCATCTCTTAAGAATTGGAAGAGTGAAGATTTGATTGCAAGCATTCGTGATCGTTTTGTCACTGGAGACTGGTCGAAGGCATCCTTGAGAAATCAACTGTCAGGAGGCAGTATTGGTAATAATGATGATGGGGATGACGATGAAGTTTTTGGTGATTTTGAAGACTTGGAAACAGGTCAGAAGCATGAGAGTAATCATGCAGATGATATTAAAGATTCCAGCAAGGATGATGCCGTGGCTGCTGAGGAGCGGAGGCTGAAAAAGCTGGCTCTACGCTCAAAGTTTGATGCCCAATATCCTTTTCTCAGAACCTATGATACTTTTCATTTATCGCTTTCCAAGATTGGGTTTGTGTTTCTCGTGCTGGGGGGTGGGGGTTGGTGCCGCAAAACCTAGAAATAGATTGCTTGCATGCTGAAATTGCATCATATTATAAGTGAACCTACACAGCTTGGCTTCATGTGTTCCTTTGACTGACTTGACTTGCTGAATCTTTTGAAGTCTGTAACGGGGCAAGTGCTTGGTCTAGAATGACTTAGGACTGGCATAATTGTGGTGATATAGTATGTGCCAATGAGCTAACTTTTATCATATGGAAATAATTTGAAAATTTGTGCCCTTAATTCAAGTTCACATTCAATGGCTCAGAGATTCCTGATGAAGATGAAGGTGATGACACCAAGATTAGTGGTGGTCAAAGTAGTGGAAGTGGATACTTCGATAAGGTAATCTCTCTGGTACTTATCTTTTGTGCCATGCGACAGCCTGAAAAGGTACTAATATTCTGTCTTCCTGTAGCTAAAGGAGGAAATTGAACTTCGGAAGCAAATGAACATTGCTGAACTGAACGAACTCGATGAAGTTACCCGCATTGAGATAGAAGGTTACAGAACTGGGACTTATGTTAGAATTGAAGTTCGTGATGTGCCTTACGAAATGGTTGAAAATTTTAATCCTTATCATCCTATTCTCGTTGGTGGATTGGCGCTGGGGGAGGAAAATGTTGGATACATGCAGGTTAGGAAAAGTGCTGAGAGTTATGTTTCAATTTTTTCCACTATCTATATGAAGTGCAGTGACCTTTAGCTTAATGTTTCCCTTCATTTGTGTTATTTACGAGAATTTCTGCTATTTTTTTCTAAAGGCACGACTGAAGCGACATAGGTGGCATAAGAAAGTATTGAAAACTAGAGACCCAATAATTGTTTCAATTGGCTGGAGACGTTATCAAACTGTACCCATATATGCCATAGAGGACCATAATGGGCGCCATCGCATGCTCAAGTACACTCCTGAGCATATGCATTGTCTTGCAATGTTTTGGGGTCCACTTGCTCCGCCTCACACTGGGGTAGTTGCTGTTCAAAACTTATCAAATAATCAGGTACAATTTTTCATTGCTGCCTAGGATGATAGTGGTATCATCCTTGTACTGTTGGGAGTGTTGGGGTGGGGACTAGGTTAGACTAATGTTCTATGTTGCCTCATTGAAGCATTCAGTGGAAATGACTTTCACATCTGCTCAAGCTTAAGATGGGCAACTACGGATTCAGGAATTGATAGTTTTTATTTTAAGATGTTTTTTTTTCCAAATTACATATGTATTTCAAGCTTAAAATGGGCAACTACGGAATATTTATTTCAAAAATCTGAAATGAACTCTCATGCTTTGTTGACTTATATATGGTTGTGTTACCAAATTACAGTTTCACAGTTCATGACTAAAATTGGTCATGGACTAATGAAAGATCCGGATTAGAATTCTGTTGAACATAATCAGATTTTTGTTGTTTTCAAGAACACTGAAAAAAGTTGTCAACTGCTGCCTGTATGTATGTTGATATATATTTTACTCAGAAAGTTGTAATATCCGCCTCTACTTGTCTGGGAGTACTTTTTTAACTTGGTCCGTCTTGCTACCTCATTCTGACATTTGATAAATCCTGGTATCATATCACTTGACCTTGCTATTATCTAATTTGACCTCTTCTAAATTATATGTGACAGATGTGTATATCCATAACATTACCAACCTCCTTGCCCTAACACGCATTAAAGAAGCATGTGTTGCGTGTTGCTTGCTTAAGATTTACAAGTGCTTACCTGGACACATTCCACAATTTTTCAGCGAAGTTATTCTTACTTATCCCTCTTCAATTGCTTTTGCTTGCCTCAGGCAACATTTAGGATTACTGCTACTGCTACAGTCCTGGAATTCAACCATGCTGCCAGGATAGTGAAAAAGATCAAGCTAGTTGGTTATGCCTGCAAAATCTTCAAGAAGACTGCTTTCATTGAGGACATGTTCACTACAGATCTTGAAGTAGCTAGGTTTGAAGGTGCAGCCATACGAACTGTTAGTGGAATCCGTGGGCAAGTAAAGAAGGTATTTTTCTTACCCAAGGGTACTGTTGTGATTTTTATTAAGGTGTCACTTTGTTTCTTCACTTGAATTGATGATTAAAGCAGCACAGAGTGCAAAAGAGAAGCAAGAAGTTATGGGAATAAGAAAATGGTTGCCATGTTCTGTAAACATTATACTAAGGAGTAACACTCATTTGAGTCTAATTTTATTTTTTAGGCTGCAAAGGAAGAGATTGGTAACAAGTCGAAGAAGAAGGGTGGATATGCAAAAGAAGGCATTGCTAGATGCACTTTCGAGGATAAAATAAAGAAGGGTGATATCGTTTTCTTGCGTGCTTGGACTCAGGTTGAAGTTCCTTCCTTCTACAACCCTCTGACGACAGCCTTGCAGCCACGTGATAAGACTTGGGAGGGTATGAAAACAGTTTCTGAGCTAAGGAGGGAACAGAACCTTCCGGTGCCAGTCAACAAGGATTCACTTTACAAGGTGACAACATCAGCTTACTTAAAGTCCTGATAACCCTTACTCTCGGTGGAATAAATAATACCGAATTTATGCAGCAATCGTGTATCTTGTTTCTTATTTTTATTTTTATAAATTCTTATTTTTTTGTGTTGTTTACAGCCTATCGAAAGGAAGCCGCGGAAGTTCAATCCGTTGGTGATTCCCAAGTCATTACAGAAAGATCTACCATTTGCATCAAAACCCAAGGACATACCTGCTCGAAGACGTAAATTGCTCGAGAATAGGAGAGCTGTAGTTATGGAACCTCATGAGAAAAAAGTGCACGCTCTTGTTCAGCAACTTCAACTAATTAGACATGAGAAGGTAATAAATTTGTAAGAGAGTTTCTCACGGTTAGGTGCTTAGTTTGTAGATTTTAATAGTCTTTTATCTTGCTCTCTCGGCATTGAGGAAGTCTTCATTTAAGTGGTACTGCTCATGGGTACTTGAGTAGTTGAATTTGGGAAGATTTGGAGAATTGTTTAAATTAAGTGTAGCTTTCTTGCTTCTTAGATTCCATTTTTCTGCCTCATAAGAGGCTTTTCATTCTATTTTCAACCATGAATATTAATTAGACATTTGGAATGGGGTTTGTGTTGTGTAGATTAAAAAACGGAAAGTGAAGGAAGAGGCAAAGAGGAAGGCACTAGAAGTGGAGCGTGCAAAGGAAGAGGCAATTTCTAAAAAGAGGCAGCGAGAGGAAAGGCGTGAAAGGTACCGAGATGAGGACAAACTAAAGAAGAAAATGCGTAGAAACGCATAATCATGATGTTGTAAGTGCTTGCTGCACTAAAACACATGGTTCCTTGTTAAATTATCTCATTGATCCAATCGGGAATCATCGGTAGGAAAACCTGCCGTTACCCAATACCGGCTACTTGCAACAGGCGGTTCCTGAGAATTACATAGGTAAGGTCCAACATATTAGCGAGCGAAGAAACTTTACACCATGCATGTCTAGATAATGTCATTGGTGGCCAAAATTTTGCACGTGAATGAGAGAAGATTTGAAGAACATGAAATTATTGCCAGTTTTGTTCATGGTGTCTCTGAAGCAGGATTCATTATTTTGGCTCTTTAATGTCAATTAGCAAAGCTGGGTTGATGGGGTCTTGTTTATATTTGCTGTTAAAATGTCACTATCTTTTTATGCCTCTCCAGACAAATATTTATATATTTCAGTTGCAAAACACAATTTACATATATTTTTAAATAAAATTGATTGTTGTATAAATAAATATTAGGTGGTAAGTATGAGTTGTTTTCAATTAGAGAACCATAGATAAATTTAAGAACATAATTTGTGGAAGTGATGTTCAAATTGTGAGAACATACGCGTGATGGAGATGGATTAAAAAAGAAAAATAAGTGTCCAGATTCCTTTATAAGAGAAAACGATTTTACTTTTTTGGAAGAGGAATAAAGATAGTCACAATAATGAATGGCGTGCGGGACTCGGAACTCGAAAGTTAACCCCAAGTATATTAAATCCTAGACAACATAAATTTGGGAAATTAAGTAAGAAATTGGAGAATAAAAATAGAAGGTATTTATTTTAATCTACAAAGCAAATGCCTCAATGCAGATTGATGCTCTACTACAGGGGCATTATTAATCAAGCTTCACACACATAAAAATATAATTTCGCAACAAAATGACACATGACAAGTAACCCTCAGGCCCCTCAGGGGTGAGGATTTGGAACATAGGAATATTTTCTCTCTAGTTATTAGGTTTGAAATTCACAAGATACAATTAATTTCTGAGACGGGTCAGCTCATACAGAGCTTTGCTCGAAATGAGTTCCTCACTAGTGAACGATTAGTCGATTCTTAGACTGAATACCGAGTACCAAAAAAATGACACATGACAAGTAATGCATAAAAAATCGGTACTTAGCAATGAATACACAAAAAATCAGCATATAAACAAAACAAACTCCCAATTATCTTATACTCCCTCCATTCATGATAAATGAACCAATTTTACAGTAAGTGAATTAGTGTGATATGATGTGTAAAAATAATGTATCATTAAGTAGGCATTACTAGGTGTTACAAGTTATGTATTTAAAATCAATATTAGTATATTATCTGGTAGGGTGTAGTAAAAAAATTACATAAAATTAGTCCTTAAAAGTAGTTTCACTTGTTAGAGTGTAATATATAGAGAAAAAAAAAGTAATTTCACTTGGTAGAGTGTAATATTTAGATATATAAGAACAAAAGTTACTATTCAAGTTATACAAAAATTGTAAGGAGAAAACTATGAGATAAATAATTATGAGAAAAGTACAAATCGGTTCAACAAATTCGCACAAATTACAAAATGGTTTATGTGCAAAAAAAAAAAAAAACACTTCTGTGCAAACACAAAAAACACTTATGTGCAAATTTTTATGAACCAATTTGTAAATATAGTAATTTTTTTGAACCAATATGTAAAACACCCATAAATTATTACATTATATGAATAATAAAAAGGATGTAATATGACCCTTCATTTTACCGGGTCTGGCATATAAAAGACGGGTTCACATTATTTTTGTACAGCCTATTAAATGACTTTTGGCCAATGTAAGAATCAATAATATGAGCCTTTTTCACCCCACCAAATAGATCCTAAATGTATTAGAATAAAATATGAAAATAATAATTATAATTATTTCTATTTTAAAAAAATGGATTATATATTATGAACGACCGTATAAGACAACATGGACTATTTATTGTGGACGGGTGAGTAGGAGAAATTATTACTCAATTAATTCAGTCATGAAACCTAAAATCAAAAGTGGGTAGATTGTAATATTTTTAGAAAATAGTAGAGAAAAGTCCTAAGTTTCAGAGAAAATAATTCTCCTAATTTCCCATGTTTATACTATTCAACTTCCTTGCCAAAACATAAAAATAGTTGCCCATATTAAGGGACTGTTACTCAATTAATTTGAAGAGTATGTTTAGTATGAATTATGAAACTTATTTTCTGGTGAAATTAATTTGCAATTAATATTTTTTATTGAACCGATTTTAATATCTTTAAATTAATATCCACTAATATCATTTCAAATTAGTAATCTTTTATAAAAACAAATAATAAGTACTCCCTGTCCACCAAATTATTTCTCAATTTTCTTTTTTATTTGTCCACAATTCATTTTCTTATTTGAAAACAATTTACACTCACAAATAAAAATTTAGATCCCACAATACCTCCATTTATTTTTAATTTTATATATCATTTCAATATAACACTAATTTTCATTAAATACCGTACCACTTCATAAATAGGAAAAAGATTGGTGGGCAAAAGGAGTATATTTTTTCTCTCACTCGTCCATCTGCCCATATAATAAGATTAAATTGAAATATTTTTCTGTATACAAGTCGATCATTACCAGCAGTTTTCCATATTAATCTCCAAAAGCACGAAACATGGTGTCATCATCACACCCCGACTGAGTCTCTCTTGACTCTCATCTCATCGCCTGAATCTTGTTGAATCCTTAGCAAGAATCAGAGATTCTGTCTCAATATATGATCCGAGTTGATATATATATACCAACTCTGCATTCACAAAATTGATGGGGGAAATAGTTTACCCCCACCCTCAACCTAATTAAGTAAAACAACCAACATATGTAAAATTACCACAACGGAATAAACGTTCATGTAGCCTAATGCACAATGTGGGCGAACGACGGGAATTGAACCCGCGCATGGTGGATTCACAATCCACTGTCTTGATCCACTTGGCTACATCCGCCCTCTACTAGTTAATATAATGAAAATCAATTTACTTTTAAATAAAAAAATTGAATTTCAATCATTTTTTTTTCCTCTTTCTTTTTCTGAATTCTGTGGTGTAAATAAGTAGTGATGCTCCAAATTTATCAAAATTCACAAACCACCGCAAGTACAAGGGCCGAGGAGTATTGTAGCAATCCATCATTTGAACCGCAAACTAAAAATAGAATACTAGAGTGCATAAAATATAGGATCATCAGATCAAAACCAAAACTTTGCATATCCTCAACCTGAAATGTTTTTCAACTGCATTGATTATTCAACTGAAGTAAAGTGAGAGAAAACACGACAATTCTGACCCTTCCTCATCACTCCGTGCTGATCCATGCTTTTCATTGGCATAATATTTGGCCTCCACATCATGAATCTTGAAAGCAGCCTATGAACCAAAACATGATATACGTTATGGAAAAAAAAAAGGAAGTCAATTCTATTCAGATTTGCAAAAGATATAAATATTACACAACATAGAGAGACTACACTTTTGCAGAAGAATACTGTAAAAAATATCCACAGCATGATGGATTCACCACCAACAAAAGGTCAGCATCCAATAATCAATTCTTGGTTCCAACATTACTGTATAAACTTCAGTTTATATCACATGATATAGAAGATACAGATGATGATGATGCCCACAAACTCTTCTTAAAGCACCATTCAACTTGTATTCTTTTCTTGGCGCAATCAGACAATACAAGCTCTAAGTGCGCATAACTAATCACCTCAAGTTCCCATAAGAAACGTACAAGAAAACTACAATGCTTCAAAAACTTTTAACGAGTGCTATCCCCTAATACATAACATGCTTCATTTTTTTTTTTTTTTGCTTCATGATATTAGACTACTTCCCCTGACATTACAGAATTAGAAACGTTAAGTTTTTGTTTACCATATCTTGTGTAATAACAATTCCAGAATACTTCAGAAGCAAATCAATGCCTAAATAGATATAAAAGAAGTTGTAGACTGTGAAGATACTTGCAAATATTTACACTTGTAAGAATGGCAGGTGGCCAAAGCATCCACCAATTCTAGCTAGAGATTACAAATAGCAGATTAAGGTCCAGTATATACTTGATTATTCTCACAACAAATGAGGAATATAAAACAAATTCAGTAATATTTACTTTTCCTAGCTGGAGAATAGCATCTCCAGTACTATCACAATATAGATAAACATACTAAGCTGATCAATTTTCTTAAATAACAGATAGCAAATGACCACGGAAATAAAGCAAGTAAAAAAGAAAACTTGCCTCATGAACACCACTCCCTAGCATTTTGGAACATTTTTAACCATGGGCTGGGGCCCGTCTTCTCCACATTCCAGCTCTTGGGATACCAAGGGTATTGCCACATCAAAAAGCATCGCTCGGGGTGAGGCATCATTGCTAGATGCCTCCCATCTGGTGAACAAATTGCTGCCACCCCTAAAGGAGAACCATTACAATTGAAAGGATAGACTTCTGTTGGTTTCCCACTATCGTCACAATACCTCACAGGGGCTAACTCCGATTCCAGTATGCTATCGAACACATCATTATCCGGGAAGTAGGCTCTTCCCTCCCCGTGAGCAGCCCAAACACCCAATGTACTACCCTCCATTCCTTTCAACATCATAGCTGGCGACTTTCCTATCTTGACACTTGTGAACCGACACTCAAACCGTCCAGATTCATTATGTATGAACCTAGGCTGCGAAGGATCGCCATTATCCCCAAGAACACCTCCGACTTTGGGACCCGGGACCCACCCTAAAAGAGCCATAAGCTGACAGCCATTGCAAACGCCTAAACTGAAAGTGTCAGGTCGATCATAAAATTCTTGGAATTGATTCAAGAGAGGCTTATTGAATCTTATCGAAGCTGCCCAACCTTTTGCAGAATCGAGCACATCTGCATAGCTGAATCCTCCAACAAAGGCGATACCTCGGAAATCATTCAATGAGATTGCTCCATTAAGAAGGTCAGACATGGTGATATCCCAAGGCTCAAAGCCTGAAGCATGGAAAGCAGCAGCCATTTCTCTGTCCCCATTGCTTCCTTCTTCACGAAGGATAGCAACCTTCGGTTTTAAAGATGAGCTCGTATATTTCTCATCTGTGTATGTAGGAGTAAAGGACAGCTGCCATTTGGGTTCTTCTCGACTTTTCAAACCTTCTCTCTCAAGCTCAACACAAGAAGTCAGCCTCTGAAATTTTTCCAGCTCAAAGCTGGTTTCTTCCCACAAGTCCCTCAACTGATACATTTCTGCAGTCAAGTGACTGATACCATCAATCTTGATTTCTACTATTGGTGATGAAGTGACTTCACCAATGATGTCAGCAGATATTCCATCACCCGAAAACTTTTCCATCACCACACCTATGTTGTTTTTCCTAACCTCGATTATAAGGCCAAGCTCCTCTGCAAAGAGTGTTTGCAAAACACTACAATTCTCAGGAGAAGTCAAATTCAAGCATATGCCACAGTTCCCTGCAAATGCCATCTCAAGAACACTTACTAGTAATCCTCCATCACTGATATCATGGCCAGCTGAAATCAGCTCTTCTTCAATCAGATTTTGCACCCCATTGAAAACAGTTTTAAGGTAAGTGACATCATCAATATCAGGGCACTCGTCCCCAACTTGACCAAATACTTGTGCAAGTGCAGACCCACCAAGACGGCGCTTCCCTTTAGCCAAATCAATGTGAAGGAGAAGACCATCATCACCAAGCTTCAAATCTGGGGTCACAGTTTTAGTTATATCAGGACAAGTGACATAGGTGCTGATAACTAGATTCCCCGGAGCTTTGACAACTTCTTCAGATGAATGAGCTGCCATAGAAAGACTATCCTTCCCCCCATCAATAGCAATACCAAGTTCGATCATAGCTTCTGAAAGAGCTATGGCAGCATCATACATGGCTGCTCCCTCTCCATCCAGTTTAGCTGCATACATCCAATTACCACTAGCCTTTACGTCAGACAGAGAAGTGACCCTGGCCCACACAAGATTAGTCAAAGCTTCTCCCACCGCAAGCCTTGCCATAGCTGGTGGATCCAAAAGACCTTTGATCGGCTGCTCACCGATTGAGCAAGCACCTCCTGTAATACCAGTATAGCTTTGAGCAATTACAGCAACATCAGAGAGCGTAATCTGAAGGGGACCCACGGTCTGCTGCTGTGCAACGAGGCCCGTCACACATCTATCAACTTTGGTAGTCAAAAACCGTTTGGAAGCAACAGAAGGAAGTCTCAATACCCTTTTTAGAGAATCTGCAACGGTTATCCCAGGAGCAATATCAAGTGGCTCCCTAACATTAGTGATTCGATGAAATTCAAAAGTTTTCTGGGGCATATCACCAAGTACCTTTTCGAGCTCAAGATCCACAGCAGGTGGTGGTGGAGGTAGACCATGGGACTCACATTTTTTCATTGTTAAACTGTCCACAAGAACAATCCGCCCTTCACCACTAATTGTACCAATAACTGCCATTGAAACTCTCTCTCTTTCACATATAGACTGTAAAAAGTCACGGCTTTCAGCCTTTACCAAAATAGCATCTTGCTCTTGGTACTCTGCTCCCCATATCTCCAAGATTGACATTGTGTAATCGCCAACCACCACAGCCCTGATATCAATAGTCGCTCCCTCCGGATAAATAATTTCTTTAACAACATTACAATTTCCACCAGCTCCCTGATCATGAATGCTAATGATAGGATTACCCTCTCCCAGTTCAACACAGGCACGGACAACTCGATACAATTTCTGTGCCATTTCTGCATCTCCACGCTGCACAGCATTAAAATCCAGCTCAGCATCGTTTTGGCCACTAACCATGCTGGATGCAGCACCACCCCCCATTCCAATACGATAAGCAGGCCCTCCAATCTTAACAACTAACATCCCAATCTCAGGCTCTCCCTTTGTTATGTGTGTGTGATCAATCTGGCCAATGCCTGCACTAAACATTATAGGCTTCAGCCATTCCCGCCTCTCCCCATCTGGGAGCCTCATTCCAAAAGTCCTCGTGTAACCCTGAATCAATGGCTCCCCGAATTTGTTTCCATAATCCGACGCACCATTGCTAGCGTCTATCAGAATCCGAAGGGGGGACGCTAAGTTTGAAGGATACGTGAATGATGAATCCTCCCATGGAGCATACGAGCCATCAATATTGAGATTTCCAACGCAATATCCAGCTGTAGATGCCACAACAAAAGATCCCCGACCTGTTGCATGTGTATCTCTAATCCTACCTCCAGCACCTGTCTCAGCGCCAGGATACGGGGCCACAGCACATGGGAAGTTGTGTGTTTCAGCAGTAAACAGGATGTCAAGATCACGGGGACTCATGTCCAATGGACACGTTGAACCTGGATGGATTGGCCTCAACTGATTGACACTAAACCCCTTAATTGCACTTGAGTTGTCCTTGAAACCAATAACCGAATTGCTTGGATTTGCTTGCAAGGTGCTTTTAACAATTTGCATAAGAGTTCTATCAACTGGTTCCCCATCAATAACCATTTTTCCAGTGAAAAACCAATGCCTGCTATGCTCGCTATTAGACTGAGCAATGTCGAATAGCTCAACATTTGTAGGATTTCGTTTGATGTCATCCACAAAAAGCTTGGTGTAATATTGCAGGTCTTGTTCATCAAAGGCTAAACCCATCTTCTCGTTTATTTCCTCCAATGCCTTCCGGCCTTTCTCCATTACTGGTATATGATAGACTTCCTCAGGGACTACATTCTTCTCAAAAGATGTAAGCTTCTGATTGTAGATACACTCCGTCATTCTATCATGTACCAATGCAGCAAACTCACCAATTTGCTTCTCCGATAGTCCAGCACCAAGGTGCAACAAGTACCTCCTTGACCGTTCCAATCTATTTATTTCACTCAAACTGCAGGCTCGGCAAATTGATACAGCGTTGGCAGACCATGCAGTGGTGAAAGACAACCTGGGACCAACTTCCACAACAACAGCATTTGAGTTTGTTTTCATCTCTTCATCAAGAAAACTTTTTGTCCCCAGATTATCAGGCTCATAAGTTTCCCCCAAGAGCCATCTAAGCACTGAAACCTTTTCATCAGAAAGGTCTCCATCTACCCCAATATTGAAACACTGCTCAGTTTTCAAACCTATTATTTGGTTTGACACTTTGCTCTGGACTAGTTTGAGAAGCTCAGCCGTTTCATTATCTTGCAGCAACGGATCCCGATAAAAATGCAACACCTTTCCAGAGCTAACTATTTGCTCCTTGTTTATCGAGATTCCTACATCGCTCGACACCGCTGCTTTAATCTTCACTGGCCTCGGGTCTTTTCCACTACGGGAAATTCTAATCGAAGAGGATCTTCTTGACAACCTACCACTGAGCAACCAGTTAGCTTGCCCAAAAGAATGTTTCGGCAAAACTGGTTTTTGTCTATACGCACCCTGCACACACAAATTTTGTAAGTCAATAATAATTTTTCGACAGAAACTGATAACTAAGAAGAGAAACATACTAGTGCAAACTCAGCCGCTGTGATTTCACGAGCACCGGCCATCTATGTCGCTCGGAATAGCCTAAATTGAAAGAGAACCGGTGCCCGGACACAGAATAAGTATCGGATTCTTCACGTTTTCAGCGGAATCAGCAGTTTCTATCTCAATTGATGGAGGGGATAACCGGAATTGAGCAGTTAAGATAATGTAAGATGAAGTTTGAGAACTGACAGAGAAGGTGAAGACACTTGACCGGCGGCGTCGTGTATAATTAGGGTTATTATGGAAAATGAAATCTTATGGCCTGACTGTTATAATTAAATGGAAATGTGATACGATTATTTTAATTGATTAGTATTATCCAAGATATTACTTTTATAGAGTATTCAAATTAGGAATTAAATATTTCTAACTATAATAACTTATCTTTATTTTGAATTTGATCCATATGAATTACATATTTTGATATGGGTTCTATAAATTAAAAATTATTTTGATTTGATCATTTTACAAATTTACATGATCAAAATAAAATTTGATTCTGGTCCTATTAACTTGTAAAATGATTAAAATCAAAATATGTTTAAGTTTATAGGACTAATATTAAAATGTCTAATCCAAATGAACCAAATTCAATTTTATGACAATTTATAGGATTACAAAAACTTTAATCCCTTCAAATAAAATATTATTTAATATACCATTATTACGTATGTTATTCTCTCCGTCTCAATGAAATTTACAAACTCGAGATTAACTATTTTTTAAAATAAAATAGTGACATTTGGGATAATAAAGTAGTAACAACACTAATATAAAATAGACTAAAAATCACAAATTCGAACATAAATTAAAATAGAAATAAAGGTCATTAGTCATATAATACCAAATAAATAAAGTTCTAATTGTGTAAGAAACAATTCATAGCTTCATTAATAAGAGAGGTGTCATCTAAGGACAAAAAAATCCTAAATTACTAATTTGAGATTATAATTTGAATACATCTGAAAAGTAAAGAGAGAAAAAAAAAACCAAGAGGATTATCTATGAGAACAACAACAAAAATAATGAAGGAGAACTTTCAAATTAACTATAGCTCTTATAATCAATTAATTAAAGTTTAAAAAAAAAAGTTATTTAATGAATTAAATTTTATACAAAACAAACACTACTTTATAGAGGTAGATAGAGCACATCTGGATGAAACAATCCAATGAATAGTAATTTATATTTGGTTTAGGTTGGATGTGGGTAAGAGTGAATATAACTTTACGTCAAATCATACTTTTTTTGTGATGATTATGTATAATTTTATTATTATTAGTTAGTGAGATAATAATTTAATGATTATATTTTGATTATATTTTTTTGTAATACATAATAATTAAATAATTATAAATTTTAAAAAATAAATAAACTTGATAATGAATAACTATTAAGATAATATAAAGTCAATAAATTAATATAGAACTTGTATATATATAATAATAATAATAAATTATGTCTATGTAATAAATATAAATTTGATAATAAATTATGTATGTATAATAAATAATATGAAAATTATGTATATATATATATATATAATAAAGTAAGTATATATAATAAATAATAATTTAGTAACAAATTATGTATATATATAATAACTAAATAATTTGAATTGTAAAAAATAATTAAATAACACAATATAAATATTTAATACCAAATCACAAATAATTACTAATAGTAGAGATCTTATTACTCCAAAAAGATATATTAGTTGCCTAAATGTATATAAAAAATATATGATTAAAATTAATTCATATTTTTATATTAGTTATCTAAATAAAATATATATTTTATATGAAATGAGGAATTAACTAAAAATATATATTTTATATGGATGAGAGAGTTAAATAAAAATATATATGTGATATGTAAAAGAAAGATAAATAAAATATATATTTGATGTGTAAAATAAAATTAATGTGATTGATACTGAAATATGTAAAAGAACAGGAGTCTAGATGTAATAAGGGGTCAATGAGTATTTTGGATAAAATGACATGTGTAAATCCGAAAAGTGGATGAGATTAGGGAAAATTTATCCCCATCTGGATGAGTTTGAATCACAATTCGTCCCATAACTATTTGACAAAATAGATTTAGTCCCAAAATTAACTTTTTATTAGATTTAGTCCCAAATTTTTTAGTAAGGTCCAATTTTAGTTCCAAAATTAACTTTTTATTAGATTTAGTCCCAAATTTTCTTTTAAGGTCCAATTTTAATCCCAAAATTAACTTTTTATTAAATTTAGTCCCAAAATTTTTGGTAAGATCCAATTTTAGCCTCAAATAAAAGGTGAAAAGTGAATATAAAAAATCATAATATATGTAAAAAAAATCGATTAGCAAAAAATTAATGAAATAATATAAATACACTTTATATAAAAATAATATAAAAATTAATGAAATAATGTAAATACAAACTCGTAAAATATAAAATACAAAATAATATAAATACATAAAAACTAACGAAATTAATGAAAATTAATATAAAAATAATATAAAAATTAATGAAATAATATAAATACAAAAAATTAATGAAATAATATAAATAATATATAAATTTTGTAAAATCTAATATTATTTCACTTTTAGCCTTTAATTTGGGACTCAAATTGGACTTTATAAAAAATTTGGGACTAAATCTAATAAAAAGTTAATTTTGGGACTAAAATTGGACCTTATTTGAAAATTTGGGACTAAATCTGATAAAAAGTTAATTTTGGGACTAAATCTATTTTGTCAAATAGTTATGGGATGAATTGTGATTCAAACTCCCATCTGGATGGATACACTCTAAAATAAACACTTCCTTAGGATTTCTTTGTTATGTCATATGTGGAACTATCTATCTGATAAATAACAGTTAATTCTGAACTTGCTTCTTTCATTCAATCTTATGCATTTAATTGTATATAAGTTCAAATTGAGCCAGTTCATTTTAATATTAATCAAATTGATCTGTTTTGTTTCTAATTTAGTAATATAGATATTTTCATCAACTTTTTTTTATTTTGTAAATTTAATATTTTATACTACTTTAAAATTTTAATTTGTTAGTTTTTATGTATTTAATTGTGTATATCCAAATAGATTTTTTTTTTGAAATTCATCAAATTAATTTTTTTTATTTCTAATTCTTTCATATAGATAAATTTACCATTTTTTTTTATTTTGTAAATTTAATATTTTACCTAAATTTTTAGTTTGTTAAATTTTTTATGCATTTAATAGTATATGTGTCCAAATGAGTAACATTTTTTTAAATTTTTTTTTTATCAAATTAATTATTTTTAATTTTTAATTCATTTATATATATAAATGTTTTCACCAATTTTTTTTTATTTTGTAAATTTAATATTTTAAACTACTATACAATTTTAAAAACATTATGCGCTTACTCTTTTTCTTCAGTACATAGTATACCCTCAATTATTTTTTTCATATCTGCACTAGTTCTTTTTACAGCCACACATGATTCGTCGAATTTGTATTTGTAGTTGTCTTTATCAATATCTTGGCTTTCAGGCACCTTATAGTCATCGTCTTCTAGGCACATGCAATTCTCATAATTTTTCACCAATTAAGTTGTTGACATTTAAAGAGTGATTTTGACAGTCTTTCTCTCATCCTTTTCGGTCATCCCTTTTACTCTTTTGGCAATGATGCTTGATTCTGAATTTTTGGTCACCCTTTTTCCTTTGGCACTGAGGGATTTTCTCACATGCATCCTCATGCAGTGTCACATGTTTGTCTACGTACTTCTTAAAATACTCATTCACTTTAACCAAATCCTCATTTTCTGTTTGCATAATGTGCGCCTTCTCCATAATTTCAAGATATGCCACATTCGTTGGGTCCGAATAAATTTGGGTTGCACTTGGCACCATCAGTTCACTCACCTTAGTTTGAAATTGCTCGATATCCAACATTAACTACATTATTTTTTCATCCTTCTCTAGCAACTTTGCCTCAAACTCTAGTCTAGCAGTCTCAAGTTATCACCTCAATGACTCAATGCAGAACCTACACCCGCACATGTTTTACCATCACACAACACACCCTGAATTGAAATTAGTTATTTCTAACACATTTGGTGCATTCATATCACTCATGGATATTTTTGCCACACCACTAGTATTTTTATCCTAGCCCTCTGGACGTAATAACCGACCTCTCCCGCAATCTTTTCTTGTTTAGACAGGTCACTAACAAAACATGTATCACCTTTCTTGACTCGTACTCTATATCAATTAGTTGTATTATACCCAGGCTAAAACTTGGTTCCTTTGTAGTCTGGTAAGGCGTTAAATGGAACTGACCGTGAGATCGCTCGGAATCTTGATGTTGACTCATCCATACGCCTAACTGGTGTTCTTAATACTCCACCCTGGTCAACACTATCTCCTAATGGATTGTATCTAATCTCAACATCTCGATGCAAGCATCCACATTGTTGAAGGCTTCACATACACATCTCAACTGACTAGTGTGGTAGTTGTTTGAAATTTGTGTGCTCTATGTGTCTAATTTTATTAGATTTCTTGCATAATTTATATTAATTAGATTATTTATGCTTAATTATCGAGAAAGATCAAAGTAATTAGTATATCTTGCATGGATGATGAATGCACTATAATAAAATATTAAATGTGCTTAAGTATATGACGCACGTGGAGTACAAAAGTGTTAAGAATATCTTGTATGCATGATGAATATGCTATGTGTTATGTGATATAATAGAGTATCAAATGAGTCTTGAGCATACATCTCATGTGATATAATAGAGTATCAAATATGTCTTGAATTGCACATTTTATGGGGTATAACGGAATATCCTTAGTTCATGTCTTATGTGATATGTAGATACGCATTAGCATAATGAATATGCTTTGAGTATGTGCTAATAATGGAACGTAGGCGCCACATTTGCAAGTATTGTATGTAATGAATGTCGAAATCTCTGTGATTGATGCTTCGAGAATGTGTCATATTTGTAGAACAATGTGATGTGATATAATGTGAATGGTATGAGGAGCAGGATAAGTTCTACGTAAACGTCACCCAGGTGATATACCGTAAATAGCGGGATGTAATGCGAAAGGCAAGATGTGACAAGAACAATTTGTGCTAGTAGTCTATAGAATAAACTATGTCTTAATTCTTTCCACGTCTATTATAAATGTCTAGGTGGACTGACGTTTGGGGTTTGGGGCGTTACATATAGGGTTTAGGGGGGTTTTTTTAGAGCCAAAACTCAACGTTGTAAACATCCATTTAATGTTTCTTGAATTTGGCATGCAACCATGTTCCATAGTTTGGAAAGAATCATAGAACCAAAGGGTAGTCTCAGCCTCCAAAAATAGCCACATTCACTAACATATTAGAACAAGAAATCATCAATCAATTCATCTACTAGGGAAGTTAGTATACTATTTTCTATTTCTAAACCATTTTCAAACACCTCAATATCAAAATCAATCAATTTTTCTTTCTTCAAGCTAATATCCATCTCCACAAGCTCGTTAACCATCATCTCCTAATCGTTTCTCAAGCTCAATATTTCTCTATACAAAACATCAACCAACCATTGCTCTCTGCTTAACATCTTCATCTGTTTAGCCCAGAATTTGCTGCTATCATCAAGAATCTGTCCATGTCTAATTTCTAAGCATTCACATACACAATCAAATAGTGTCCTACGTTTAAGCATGTGATCTTCCATAACTTTGTATGAATCCTTTTTTTAAATTGATAGAAAAGATCTGGAGCTATGATCCAATGTGCTTGCCCCAGAGAAAAATCTTCCACCAGCAGTTTAGAATGCCAAAGTATATCCCGGATATAATTTTTTTCCAATTAGAAGAATCTTTGGAATCTGTTGTATATAAGCATGATGAAATAGTCCCAATAGAGAATGAAGAGACATTATCTGATAATTCCACATCAAATTCAGCTATGTGAGCTTTCCTAGTAGAGCTCAAATTCATTCCTTCATGAGATCCGAGTGATAGGAGCGACCATAAAAAATGTGCACATATGTATTATTCTTAAAATTTGTATTGAATGTGCATATATGAATTGTTCACAAAATGTGCACGTAAAGATCGATCACAAGAACCACATGTATTGATCGTTCATGAAATGTGCACATACGAATAGTACACAAAATGTTCATGAAAGGATTGAGCATAAAATATGCATATACTAATCGTGCACAAAATATGCATGTATAAAAACTTCAAAAACTAAAATCAACAACAATACACAAGTTGTAAAAGAAATAAAAAAAAATGTGAATAATTATTTTACACTTCATTCAACAACAAAAAAATACACATTTTTCTGTAAAGATAACTATAATAAAAATTAATATTATATATATTTTATATTTACAAGCCGTGCAGATGCACGAGTGATATACTAGTATATACTAATATGAAAGTTGTAGCTATTCATGTTCTACGTGTGGCAAGATACAATGATATGCTTTCATTTGTTTGTTTGCATTTTTGTGTATCATAGTATGCCCTTATGTGCTACTTTCCTTTTTGTGAATACATGCGTAATGTACATCACGACAAGTCTTATACACTTTACCCTTTCACACAATAGCTTGTAGATCTCCCCCACTGAGAATTCAAATTCTCATCCCCCACTTTTAAACATTTTCCAGGTATATGAATGGAGAGGATTGGATTGGATGCAGTTGTCGGCATATAGCTGCATCCAATCCTCTCCATTCATATACCTGAAAAATGTTTAAAAGTGGGGGATGAGAATTTGAATTCTCAGTGGGGGAGATCTGCAAGCTATCGTGTGAAAGAGTAAAGTGTATAAGACTTGTCGTGATGTACATTACACATGTATTCACAAAAAGGAAAGTAGCACATAAGAGCATACTATGATACACAAAAATGCAAACAAACAAATGAAAGCATATCACCGTACCTTGCCACACGTAGAACATGAATAGCTACAACTTTCATATTAGTAAATACTAGTATATCACTCGTGCATCTGCACGGCCTGTAAATATAAAATATACTCCCTCCGTCTTTCTATAAGTTGCTCATGTTGCCATTTTCGTTCGTCTTTCTATAAGTTGCTCATTGTTTTTTTACCTTTTTTGGAAACTACTATTCACTTCTTTATTATTATTTTCAATACTTTTTACACTATTTTCATTACTTTTTCACTTTTCTCCATCACATCACTCATACTTTTTCACTTTTTCTATCACATCACTTATACTTTTTCACTTTTTCCATCACATCACTTATACTTTTTCACTTTTACCTTAATTCGTGTGCCCAAAAGCAACGAGCAACTTATAGAAATACGGAGGGAGTATATAATATTAATTTTTATTATAGTTATCTTTACAGAAAAATGTGTATTTTTTTGTTGTTGAATGAAGTGTAAAAAATTATTCACATTTTTTTTATTTCTTTTACAACTTGTGTATTGTTGTTGATTTTAGTTTTTGAAGTTTTTATACATGCATATTTTGTGCACGATTAATATATGCATATTTTATGCTCAATCCTTTCATGAACATTTTGTGTACTATTCGTATGTGCACATTTCATGAACGATCAATACATGTGGTTCTTGTGATCGATCTTTACGTGCACATTTTGTGAACAATTCATATATGCACATTCAATACAAATTTCAAGAATAATACATATGTGCATATTTTTTATGGTCGCTCCCATCACTCGGATCTCATGAAGGAATGAATTTGAGCTCTACTAGGAAAGCTCACATAGCTGAATTTGATGTGGAATTATCAGATACTGCCTCTTCATCCTCTATTGGGACTATTTCATCATGCTTATATACAATAAATTCAAAAGATTATTCTAATTGAAAAAAACTATATCAGGGATATACTTAGGCATTCTGAACTGCCGGTAGAAGATTTTTCTCTGGGGCAAGCACATTGGATTATAGCTCCAGATCTTTTCTATAAATTTAAAAAAAAAGGATTCGTACAAAGTTATAGAAGATCACGTGCTTGAACATAGGACACTATTTGATTGTGTATGTGAATGCTTGGAAATTAGACATGGGCATATTCTTGATGGTAGCAGCAAATTCTGGGCTAAACAGGTGAAGATGTTAAGCAGAGAGCAATGGTTGGTTGATGTTTTGTATAGAGAAATATTGAGCTTGAGAAATGATGAGGAGTTGATTGTTAACGAGCTTGTGGAGAAAGATATGAGCTTGAAGGATGAAAAATTGATCGATTTTGAAATCGAGGTGTTTGAAAATGGTTTAGAAATAGAAAATAGTATACTAACTTATCTAGTAGATGAATTGATTGATGATTTCTTGTTCTAATGTGTTAGTGAATGTATGAAAAATGATTGCATGCCAAATTCAAGAAACAATAAATGGATGTTTACAACATTGAGTTTTGGCTCTAGAAAAAAAACCCTAAACCCTAGATGTAACGCCCCAAACCCCAAACGTCCGTCCACCTAAACATTCATTCTAGGTTTGAGTCTTTAATTTAAAAGAGAGTAGAAAAACGAGGTAATTTTTTTTAAAAGGGCTTTAACATACATAATAGACTTGGAAAGAATTAAGACATGGTTTATTTTATAGACTACTAGCACATAAAGTAAAAGTATGATATAAGACAATACTGGAAAATTCAATTAAATCGACATAAAGTCCATCCAAGCAGTAGCAACGACAAACATACGATCACAACATGCATAAAAGTCCAAGTTTGAAATTCTTTATTCAAAACACACCACAATCGGACGGAAATAAAAAGATAAGTTCAGAGTTCAGGAAAAATAATCACAACTACATATTTTCTCACAGATAACAGAGCCTAAATAACGGATATTGCTAAATCCGTTATCTATGATTCATTTATCAGTTATCTAAGTAATATCTGTTTTATCTAAGTAAAGATCAGTTTCCACCTGGATAACAGATTATTTATGTGAAGTTATCTATACAAGTTTTAATAAAATAACTTATATATATTATATAATTTTTTTGTCAAATATTTTGAAAAAAATAATATTGAGTACATATATATAATTTTCCACAATAACAAAACTTTTAAAACAACACAATTGAAAAAAATATTGTCGCACTGTGTGACCGCGGAGCATCCTGACCTGTACGAATTAGCTACGGTGGCCGGCCGACAGTTTCCGTTCGATCCGTCACGCCGGGAACACGGTATGCTGTCTCGACCAATGGCACCGAAAGTGATCACGTGCTTCGGGGTGGTGGCTAAAATGCGCCGGTGATTCAACTCACCATATGCCATGCACTCCGCCATTGATCTAACTCGGCAACTATAATTGCCTCCTTCATCGGCGGCCACTACTGCGGCGGCGATAAGGAGGAGGAGTTGAGGTTTCACCATTTATTTTTTCAATGATTTTTTGTTTCTGATTAATTTTTGTTTGAAGTGTTTAATGGATAAATGAAAGTGGGCGGAGGGAGAGAGAGGCCCTTTTAAAGGAGCTAGTGTTGGGAGAATTAAATAAACATAAATAAAAATAGATTAATTACTTCTAATAGTCCCTATATTCACCAAACTGCCCATGCACCAATAATTATATTTGGGAATTAAATAAAAAAAAATAAAAAATACGTGCTAATGTCAATTAAATTTAAAAATTATTGACAATTTTATAAATAATTCAATTCCAAAAAATGCATATATTCAAATGTAATTAGCCCATCAAAGCAATTAGGCCCAAATCAAGTTTTGAGGGTAATAAATAAAAGGACCACACTATATACCTCTCCATACTTATTAGATACACACTCTCTTAATAAACATATATTTTTTTTGAAACATTTTTATTGAAAAGATAACTAAATTTCGACAAATATTTACTAGCAAATTTTTTTGAGATTTTTCCACATGTATATTTCACATATTTTTGTTGAAATATTGAGTAAATTTTAACAAAATTATTTTGAATATAAATAAATGTAGTTTGAGTAGGGGTTGTTGATAGAATTTACTAACGGTGTTTTTATGTGGCTTAATATAACATATTAATCCTATCAAACAATAATCTAAGAGTGTGTTCTTAGATGGGTAATATAGAGAGAGAGAGCAGAGAGTTTAGAGAGAGAAAGTAAATGTGTATTGTGATTAAGTTTTTTTTGGAATAGTACAAGAGAGACCTATTTATAGGTGTGCAAGTGTGAGGTGGCACCTTGCTAGCCTATTTGGCTTCTGGTGTTGACGAAGGTTCGTAACCCTCGCCTTAGTCCCTCACAATGCTACCTTGATAGAGCTTTGTCCTACTACATATCTATTTGCCCTCTATACACATGTTGCCTATCGCTTCTAACCTCGGTGGGCTTCCGGACGAGCTTCAGTGCCTTGTGCTTATTTCGGGGACAATGTAGTGGTGGACTCTTGCTTGGTCTCCTCGGATAGGGGCGAGCTTCTTTCCTAATGAGGAAGCTCGCCTATGACTCTCTCTCCTGGTGCAATTAGCCATTGGTTTTGGTCCATAGGGAGCTTGGGCGAGATTCTCGCCTACCTCGCCGAGCTTCCCTGTGTTAACCTCGGTCAAGGCTGGTGACTTAGCTCCTACACAAATTGGCGACCTTCTTAGTCTTGGTTGGCGACCTTCTTAACCTTGGCTATTTCATGCTAAGCTGGCTCCTGGCGAGTTTCTCCATGTTGGCCAACTCTTGAAGAGCTTCGTCATGTTGGTCAACTCCTGACGAGCTTCTCCATGTTGGCCAACTCCTGACGAGCTTCGTCATGTTGGCCAACTCCTGACGAACTTCTCCATGTTGGCCAACTCCTGACGAGCTTCGTCATGTTGGCCAA
>JAPKLY010000144.1:452094-543344 GCA_026898435.1 Prunella vulgaris | reverse complement strand
TAAAAGAATTAAAGAAGCAAATTCCTATTCTCAGGGATGGTCATTGATAGCACCAAAGAGGATGAAATGTTTCGGGGGTGAATTAAAATTAATTTTAAAATTGAGGATTAATTTTGGGTGCATAGGGTGCACTCAAGATTTCCTATTTTTTCGATATTTACATATTGGTTCAAAAAAAATGATCATATTTATAAATTGATTCAAAATATTTGTACACACATATTTTTTATTTGCACAGAACCCATTTGTAACTAGTGTTATTTTTTTTGAACTATTTTGTAATTTTTCCATTTTTTATCCATCTCTCAAATATATTTTCATTTTAATTTTAAAAATATTATTTTATTATCACTCTCAAACACTTATTTTGTTAATAAATGAATTCCACATTAATCTCATAACATCTTTGCTTTATTTTATTTTTCTTAAAATTCATGTTCATTCCAAACTTATTATATAAAAGTAGGAACTCCCTGCACCAAATGTTGACTCTGTCGTCCTTTATATATTGCCACATATACTTAAAAGCAATGTCCTAAAAGTCGCTAGTCGCTACTCGATCAGACCACTAGGGTCTAGCGATTTGAGCGACTAGTCGAGTACTAATCGGAAACATCTAAACGGTAAAATATAATTAATTACTTAACAAATTAATAATACATTGTAGATAAAATTCAAAATTTAACAAAGTGATAATTTAAAAATCAAAAGAAAATTAATGTTTTGGTTGTTTTAATTTTATTTTATTATAATTACTTAGGGTTTGCCAAAAAAAATTAAAAGGGAGAAACATGTCTAATCGGGAACGACTTAGTCGGCATTTAATCAATCTAATCGTTATCTAGTCGGCCTAATCATTATCTAATGGGTTCTAGGCATCGACTACGTTTTCTTTAGCGACTAGGTGTAAAATCGGGTCGGCCAAGGGCCGACTAGCGACTAATCGCCGACTAATCGGCCAAGTCGGCCGACTTTTAGAACAATGCTTAAAAGACACAATTTCATAAAAAAATCAAAACCCACCGCTCACTCCACCATAAACGTTAGTCATGTACGCATCAGGTGCACCGTGCAACTCTAGTTCATTTTTAAAAAGTTACACAAATTACTACTGAAAAGCCACATATATTATTACTGAAAAGTGTATCTTTAATGGTTTAACTTTTCAGTAATAATTTGTGTCACTTTTCAATAATAAATAATGTAACTTTTTAAAAATGCACTTGAATTGCACGGTGCATCTAGTGTACAAGAGACTTACTCACCATATATAAGCGGGGTTATTAATGGCATAAATGCCCATAGCAATTTTGACTTCACCCTTAATTGTGTTATTAACGGCATAAACACACATTGTAAATGGTAAAGTGGTAAACCCCACTCTTTTCAGTTTTCAATTTTCTTAACTATTATTTTTAGATGAATTCTCCACATTCTTCATTCTTTATTCTGGAACTCTCCACATTCTTTCATTCAAGACCGTTTAATTGGAAAAACAACAATCCAGATTATAAATCGGGCTTCCTGAAATTTTAAAAAGTATATTGCCTCTACGAATGTCCTAATTACTTTTGGTGTTATAATTCATACTTGATGAGTTTGAAAGGATTATGACTTATAATTCTCAAATGCTATATGAGTAAATGTACTTAAATGATGCACATTTTGAAGATAAAACAACAAACTCTAATAGATAAAGAACTTATGCTTTACCTCAAAAGGACTCTCCCGTCTTTATATTCCCGTAATATCTCGATAAAATTTATGGGAAATTTAGTACAACACGTGTCAACATTTGGAGTAGGGAGTTCCTACTTTTATATTATAAGATTAGGACAATATATCTTCTTATTTTAAATAAAAGAAACTATGTATTACATGTTTAAAATTAAGAAAAATAAATAAATATAGGGAAAATTACAAAATGGTTCACAAAATTGATACAAATTACAAATAGGTTTCTGTGCAGAAAAAAATATGCTTCTGTGCAGGAAATAATTATACTTCTGTTCAGAAATTGTGAACCAATTTGTAAATATAGCTACTTTTTTGAACCAATATGTAAGTTACCCAAAAATATTCTATTTAAAATTAAAGACATTATATGCTACATATTTTCTTATTTAAAATTTAGGGACAATATATGTTTTCCTTATTAAAAATTTTGAACAACGTATTATGCGTTTGAAAGATGGACTATGTATTTTTCTTAAATGCTACAAATAAAATAATTAATAAAAACTTATAAGAAAATGAAAAAATAAACTATAAATTTAACATGACTACAACAAAATAAATACGAATGTTAAAAGCAAATAAGGAGCAGTTATGAAATGATATATTTTCTAACCAATATTTCAAGTTAGTACATTATGCAAAAAGCAAACTCTATAATTCAATTTTTTACTCAATTATGCAAAAAAATTATACCAATATAAAAATAGTGGAAAAAATGTACTCCCTCAGTCTCAAAATTATTTGAACACTTTTCTTATTTGGACATCCAAACTCTTCTTTCACAAATCTAAAAAGAAATTTTTTTACACTCACAAAAGTCAATAAAGTACATTTTTTTTATTTTATTATTTAACTTTACACTCACATACTTACTTTCTCTTGGTTCGCGTGCCCAGAACTACTATGAAGTAGTTTTGGGATGGAGGGAGTACTATTCTAAAATATTCCAATAAATGAAAAGAACATATATATTTTAAAAAAAAGAGTAAAATAGATTTTTTGCAATTAGGTTATATATTCAAAGCTATATTTATGATTCATTCAACCAACAAATAGTAAAAAATTGATAAGATTTAAAATTGCCTAAGAAAAAAATTTACAATAGACCCGTGTATTGCACGGGTGAAAACTAGTATGAATAAAATTGAGGATCAAACTTGTAATCAAAACTAAAAAATAAGGGTCGAATTTGAAAAAAGATGAATCAGGCGAATGAAGTGGCTAGAGTTCTAACATTATTCCGAGAGAAAATATTGATATGTGATGTCGTGGTAGAAGAGTTAACGTATTTGGAGGCTTATGATCGGGTCTCCAAACCCAAAAGATAAATGTTTGTTATTTAATTTTAATTAGTATTGCTCTATTAAATAATCTCATTAACTATGTGGATCTTGCAAATCATTTAATGGGCCTTAGGGTTTATTTATTGTTCTTTCGTGACACGTTGAGACTTGATTGTTTTTTAAATTGAATTTATCAATACACCTAGTATGCGTAGTATCAAGACAATCATGATTTTCTTGTTCATACGTGTTATGAACCAAACTTTGAGATCTTTAATTGGTAATTAAGTGTATGGTAGTTTATTTTGATGACGTTCTTGTATATAGTTGTTCTTTGCATGACCACATACTTCATCTTCGAGCAGTGCTATCTATTTTACGGGAGGAGAAGTTTTACTCTTCACCTAAGAAGTGTATATTTGGGGTGGACTCGTTGTTTTTTGGGTATATGATCACATCTGCGGGTACTAGTGTGGATGACTCGAAGGTATAAGCTATTCGAGATTGGCCTTCACCTACACAGTGACCAAGGCACGAAGTTTTCATGGTCTTGCCTCATTTTAACGATGTTTTATTGCACATTCAGTGCCATCATGACCCCTGTGACAGATTGTATTAGTTCTAAACCTTTTGTATGGACGGCTGTAGCTGAGTCTGGCTTTGCTCAGATTAAGGAATGGTTGGTGTCGACTCCTGTTTTAGTTCTACCAGATTTTTCTCAGCATTTTAAGTTGTTGTGTGATACTTCCAAGGGGGGGTACTGGGAACGTTCTTACACAAGGGGGACATCTTGTGGGTTTCTTCAGTGTGAAACTATCTGGTCCTCGCTCTCGTTACAACATATACGATGTTGAGTTTTATGTTATGGTCCAAACAGTATGACATTGACGATATTTTCTCTTCCATCGAGATTTTGTGTTATTTTTTTACCACGAGACTCTTCGTCATTTGGCTACACAGAGTAACCCCTCGACCTGTCATGCATCTTGAGTCGCTTTCTACAACAATTCACTCTTATTCTGAAGCATCATTTTGAGAGTTCAAATAGAGTGGCCGATGCCTTGAGTAGGCGTGCTTTGATATTATCTGATTTTCGTGTCACAGTGTCAGGCCTTGATTTGTTAAAGGAGGCGTATGGGGAAATAAGTTCTTCAGTCTCATCTTGTCACGTTTAGTTGCGGCGACACCCCTGATTTTATGTTAGTTGAAGGGTTGTTATATAAGGGTACTCATCTGTGTAATCCAGACACTAGTCTTCGGTTAAAGCTTATTGTAGACTTACATAGTGTGGGCCACATATTGAGAGGCCGTTCTATTGGCCTGGTGCAACAGTCATATTTTTGGCCCACCCTTTGTCAGGATGTTGCTTGTTGTGTCTCTCATTGCAAGAATTTGCCAAGTGTCGAAGGGAATTGCCACTAATGCTGGTCTATATCATCCTCTATCTATACCGATGGCTCCATGGGCTGACATTAATATGGACTTCGTCTTGGATTTACCCTGTACTCACCGAGGTCATGATTCAATTTTTATGGTTGTGGACAAATTTTCTAAGATGATGTATTTTATTTCGTGCAAGAAGACGACATATACCATGCGAGTGGCACAATTATTCTATAGGGATTTATCATTTGCATGGTCTCCCGTCATCCATTGTTTCATATAGTGACACACGATTCCTTAGTTTCTTTTGGAGAAGTTTGTGGCGCATGACTAATACTTCTCATGACTTCAGCAGTACGTATCATCCTCAAACTGATGGTCATATGAATGTGATGAACAGTTCCTTGGGGAACTTATTACGTTGTTTGGTGGGGGAACACTTTCTTTCTTTGGATGTTCGCTTGAGTCAAGCTGAGTTCGTTCGCAATTCGACTATCAACTTGAGTACTGGCTTAGCTCCCTTTTAGATTGTTTTTACTACTATTCCACGTGGTCATGCTGATCTATTATCTCTACCTTCCCCCGTTCATGCTGATGCTACTGCTGTGGAGATGATCGATGCCCTATGTAATACCCACAAGTAGAGATCTTAAACGGGCTGGCCCTACAGGGCTGCGGGCCTAAACGGTCCTGAGCTTTAGCGATTCGTTCTTAACGGGCCACTAACACTCGGGACCTAACCCTAACCCTAGAGGTCCGCGGGCTAAATGGGCCACTAACGGGCTCAGCGTAAATTCTTTTAAAATTTAATATAAAATACAACTAATGATTTAATAACTAAAATAATCCATAAAGTTCACACATCAACAATATAAAGTTCACACACAAACAATATAATCCATAAAGTTCACACATTAACAACCTAATCCATAAAGTTCACACATCCATAAAGTTCACACATAAATCCTAATTGAAGAACATGAGAACTTAATTTAATTGATATCTAGTTATCTACTATTTTCTATTTTTAATTCTTAGTTAATAACAAATTAGTAAATTAATAATTAATATGAGTAATAAGTTAATTAATAAATACGTTAGCTAGTTATAAATTATAATACAAACGGTAAGTATAAAGTATTAATGACTTAATGTATTCAAGTTTACAAATTACAACATTGAGAGAACCAAGCCCACTTTCCAATTTATTGTAGGGATAAAGTGTAGGATGACTGAAAATAGTAATAAAAAATAAAAGGAAAATCGAGGCTCGTGAGGAACACGATTTCCTTAAAACAAATTATGCCCCTCACTCTCTAGGTGCTAGTGAATTTATGGGACACTTGTTTCCCAGGATACAACGATAATAAGCAACAATATAGCACAATATTTTGCTTAAATGAACCGAGAAGATGTTCGTAAATCACCGGAGTAAGAACAAGATTTTAGTGGAATATTTGGACAAAATAATTGGCAGGTTGCCGGAAAGTATCTGGGTATTTTTCCACTCAAATATTGTATATTTTGATATTCTTGTGTTTCTTGTAACACATAAGAATACTATTTATAGTATTCAAAAAGTGACTGTTGGAATAAGGCCATAAAGACCCACAATTGGTCTTGACCGTAACCGACAAAACGTCTGAATTAATTGCATTAAAACAGGTTTTTTAAGTTTCAAAACGTGTTGTAACTGTAGAGATTTTTTAAATCTCAGCTGGCCTGGAAAAACGCTTCAGGATGACTCAGGCTGACCCTGACTCAGCTCAGGCTGATCCGGACTCAGCTCAGGCTGAACCGGACTCAGGTCAGGATGACTTAGTCAGGTCAGGCTGATCTGGACTCAACTCAGGCTGAACGGACTCAGGTCAGGATGACTTAGTCAGCTCAGGCTGATCTGGACTCAACTCAGGCTGAACGAACTCAGGTCAGGATGACTTAGTCAGCTCAGGCTGATCCGGACTCAGCTCAGACTGACTTAGTCAGGTTAGGATAGGAGTCATGTCAGCATGACCCGGACTCAGGTCAGCACAACCTGAACTCAGGTCAGGACAAGAGTCAGGTCAGCACGACCCGAACTCAGGTCAGGACAATAGTTAGGTCAGCACAACCCGGACTCAGGTCAGGACAAGTTCAGGCTGACTCAGAAAATTTATACTCAGGTTCAGGCTCAGGTCAAGCTGACCCGGACTCAGGTCAGGACGACCCAAGCTCAGGTCAGGACAAACCCAGCTCAGGACAAGATGACTCATGCTCAAGTCAGGCTAACCCGGATTCAGGTCAGGACGACCCGGGCTCAGGATGACTCAGGCTCAGGACAAGAGTCTATTATATCCCTTCTTTCCCATCCTCAACAACCATTTTCCAATGTGGGACAATGTTCTTATATATCCCTTCTTTCCCATCCTCAAACATCAATTTTCCAATGTGGGACAAAGGTTCCCTACATTTCTCATTTGTTACAACAAACTTAAAAGTTTAATTTCTCATTCACCCAATATCGGAATTGGGCGAGTAATATATCGAATCGAAGCTCTTTTCGAGGAGCACAAATTCCAACAATCCCCCACATGAATGGAAATTAGTACAGATACCAAAAAGGTTTTTGGTGATATATAACGACGTTAGAAGCTTGCAAAGGATTGGTAGGTGTTACCCTTTGAACCTTCCCTTGTGAAAGTACACTTACTTTACTAGTTGAATAGTAGATGTGATGTCTTTGAACTATCAACCATTAGTGTAAACGATGGTGTAATTCACTCAAGCTCTTCCTAACAACTCTCAGTTTTCATGAGTATGTTCGTTTCGGCCATGAACATCGCCTGGTTCTGTAAGAGTTTTTAGGAATATGCCTTATAGTATTCCCATCGAAGCGGCCCCACTTCTCTCTCACATAGGTGATTCTTTTTAAGAGTATCTCAAGCTCTTCTCAAATCATTAATAGCCATTTTGCTAATCCTCATACCACTTCACTGTAACATCTTTTAGGTAATGGGTATTTTAGGTTTTAATTAGTTTATCCCCCACAAACAGTGATTTTGAGTTTAGACAATTAGGTTGTCCTTTTGAACCTATTTCTTGGGATTTCCAATCACTTAGGTAAGGTTTTCCTTCATCTAAACTCAATTTTGTAAGACTTTAAGTCCCATTCCTCTAGATGACGACAAACTAACTCTCTATTTAACCCTTTGGTTAACGGATCCGCTATGTTATCTTTAGACCTTACATAGTCTATTGTGATAACCCCAGTTGAGAGTAGTTGTTTAATGGTATTATGTCTACGACGAATATGTCTAGACTTACCATTATATAGATTACTTTGTGCTCTACCAATTGCAGATTGACTATCACAATGTATGCAAATTGGTGGCACCAGTTTCGTCCATTTCGGAATATCTTCTAAGAAATTCCTAAGCCATTCGGCTTCTTCACCACATTTATCTAGAGCAATAAACTCCGATTCCATGGTGGATCTTGCTATCACTGTTTGCTTAGAAGATCTCCAAGATATGGCTGCTCCTCCTAAAGTGAAGACGTATCCACTTGTAGACTTTGAGTCCTTTATGTCCGATATCCAATTAGCATCGCTATAACCTTCAATTACAACCGGATATCTAGTATAATGTAGCCCATATTCTCGCGTACTCTTACAATAGCTCTCCAATGGCATTCACCCGGATTACTAGTGTATCTACTTAACTTGTTTACGGCGTAGGCCAAGTCCGGTCTTGTACAACTAGTTAAGTACATTAGACTGCCTATTACTCTTGAGTACTCCACTTGACTCACACCTTCGCCTCTATTTTTGGCTAGATGTTGGCTAGGATCTATCGGAGTTCTAGCAAAACCCATATCGTTTTTGCTAAACTTCTCTAGAATCTTATCCACATAATGAGTTTGACTCAAGACAATTCCATCTGATGTTTTATGAATTTTAATTCCAAGTATAACATCAGCTAGTCCCATATCTTTCATGTCGAATTTGAAATTCAACATATTCTTTATGGACTTTACCATTTTATCATTACTTCCAATGATTAATATGTCGTCTACATAAAGACACATGATTATGTAACCATCTTCGGTGTCTTTTATATAAACACATTTGTCACATTCATTAATTTGAAATCCATGTTCTAACATGGCATTATCAAATTTCTCATGCCATTGTTTTGGTGCTTGTTTCAAACCATATAATGATTTTACTAATTTGCACACCTTATTTTCTTGTCCCGGAGCTAAGAAACCCTCGGGTTGTTCCATGTAAATCTCCTCATCTAAATCACCATTTAGAAAGGCAGTTTTTACATCCATTTGATGTATTTCAAGATTTCTCAAAGCGGCAAATGCTATGATTAATCTTATTGACGTAATTCTCGTTACGGGAGAGTACGTATCAAAGTAGTCAAGACCTTCTTTTTGTCTATAACCTTTTATCACAAGTCTTGCCTTGTATTTATCAATGGTCCCGTCCGCTTTCATTTTCCTTTTGAAAATCCACTTGTACCCTAGTGGTTTACTTCCCGGAGGGAGATCCACTAGTTCCCACGTGTGATTTTGCAAAATAGAATTTACTTCACTTTGAATTGCTTCTTTCCAAAGAGGACCTTCGGAAGAGTTCATGGCTTTTTTAAAGCTTTAAGGTTCACTTTGGAGCATATAAGTTAGAAAATCCGGACCAAAGGATTTTTCTACTCGTGCTCTTTTACTACGTCTAGGTTCAACCTCTTCGTCATCTACAATTTCATCAATTGTAGGGTTTGCAAAACTAGGGTTTGCATGGCTAGGGTTTGCATGTACTTTAGAAGTAAGAGCCTCTTCATTTATTTTGCATGGAAATATATGCTCAAAAAATGAAGCATTTCTTGATTCCATGATAGTATTCTTATGTATATCGTCAATTTGTGATTCATACACAAGAAACCGATAGGCACTACTATTATGTGCATATCCAATAAATACACAATCAATAGTTTTAGGACCTATTTTTACTTTCTTAGGTGGTGGAATTGCAACCTTAGCAAGACACCCCCACACTTTTAAGTATTTATAAGATGGTACTCGACCATGCCATAATTCATATGGACTTTTATCAACTTTATTACGGGGTATCTTATTTAAAAGATAATTTGCCGTCAACACCGCTTCACCCCACATATTTTGAGGAAGTCCGGAATCAAGTAACATTGCATTCATCATTTCTTTCAATGTTCTATTTTTACGTTTCGAGACACCATTTTGTTGAGGTGAATAAGGTGCGGTAGTTTCATGCTTAATTCCGTGTTGTGCACAAAATTCGGCAAATGGAAACTCATACTCACCTCCTCTATCACTTCTCAACATTTTAATTTTCCTATTGAGTTGATTTTCAACCTCATTTTTATAAAGCACGAACTTATCAAAAGCTTCGTCTTTACTTTTTAGAAGATACACAAAACAAAATTTTGTGCAATCATCTACAAAAGTGATGAAATATTTATTTTCACCACGTGTTTGTACACTTTTCAAATCGCACACATCCGTGTGAATTAATTCAAGTGGTTCACTATTTCTTTCAATAGTTCGGAAAGATGACCGAGTCATTTTCGCTTCCACACAAATCTCACACTTATGATTTGTATCAATTTGGAGTGTAGGAATACTATTCATATTCATTAATTTTCTTAATGAATTAAAATTGACATGTCCCAAACGACCATGCCAAGTAATAGACGACTCAATCAAATAAGAAGAAGATGAAGCATTTTTATTCATGATTTTCTTAATCGTCATTACATTGAGTTTGAAAAGGCCATCACACTCATAGCCTTTCCCTACGTACACTCCATTTTTGGATAAAATAATTTTATCCGCCCCTATTACAATTTTGAACCCATGTTTGTTCAACAAAGATCCGGACACCAAATTCTTACGAATTTCCGGTACATACAAAACATTGTTCAAAGTCAACTCCTTATCGGAGGTGAATTTCAGCACTACTTTCCCTTTCCCTTTGACGTCGGAAGTAGCCGAATTGCCCATATAGAGTTTCTCTTCTTGAACATTTTCATCAAGGGAATTAAATAATTCCTTGGAAGAGCAAATATGACGGGTTGCACCCGTATCGAGCCACCATTCACGTGGGTTTGAGCCCACCATATTTACCTCGGACACAACGGCCGAGAAATGTCTTTCATCTTGGTTGACCAAGTTCGCTTGGTCTTTCTTTGGCTTTCTACATTGAGCCGCCTTGTGACCGGGCTTCTCGCAATTGTAGCAAGTCCCGGTGAATTTCTTTTTAAAATCATTCTTCTTCGGACCCAAATTTTTGGTCGAAGGATTTTCTTTTTTTTCCCCATTATTTTTGGGGTTGGTCCTCGAGCCTTGGCCTTGTTCAACAACGTTGGCTTTTGGCTCGGAGGCACCATATTTTTTGTTTGATTTCTTGTTGTCCTCTTCAATACGAAGACGAACAACAAGCTCCTCCACGGTCATCTCCTTTCTTTTGTGGGTGAGATAATTCTTGAAATCTTTCCAACCGGATGGTAGCTTGTCGATGATTGCAGCCACTTGGAACGACTCACTAATCACCATCCCTTCCGCATGGATGTCGGAGATAATAACCTGTAGCTCCTGTACTTGACTAACAACAGGTTTAGTATCCACCATCTTAAAATCAAGAAATTTACTTACAAGAAATTTCTTTGTCCCGGCATCCTCCATTTTGTATTTTTTCTCAAGAGTTTCCCACAACTCTTTTGCAGTTTTGATCCCAATATACACATTGTAAAGTGAATCGGATAGGCTGTTGAGAATATAATTTTTGGATAAAAAATCCAAGTGGTTCCATGCTTCTTGGGCATGCATGGATTGCTCGTCGGGTTCACTAGGAAGAGTGGAAGGATCTTCCCTTAAGAACCTCGCCAAGTTGAGCGTGGTTAAGTAAAAGAGCATTTTTTGTTGCCACCTTTTGAAGTTTATTCCGGTGAATTTCTCTGGCTTGTCGTGGTGATGAACAGGAATCGTCACCGAAGGAACCGTCGAACCCATGAATGTGGAAGCGGAAGCTAGAGCAATAGGAGCCACCGGGGTAGTCTCATTCATCACAATCGAATTAGTATCAGCCATCTTGAAGGATAATTTGTTTTAAGACTGTAGGGATAAAGTGTAGGATGGCTGAAAATAATAATAAAAAATAAAAGGAAAATCGAGGCTCGTGAGGAACACGATTTCCTTAAAACAAATTATGCCCCTCACTCTCTAGGTGCTAGTGAATTTATGGGACACTTGTTTCCCAGGATACAACGATAATAAGCAACAATATAGCACAATATTTTGCTTAAACGAACCGAGAAGATGTTCGTAAATCACCGGAGTAAGAACGAGATTTTAGTGGAATATTTGGACAAAATAATTGGCAGGTTGCCGAAAAGTATCTGGGTATTTTTCACTCAAATATTGTATATTTTGATATTCTTGTGTTTCTTGCAACACATAAGAATACTATTTATAGTATTCAAAAAGTGACTGTTGGAGTAAGGCCATAAAGACCCACAATTGGTCTTGACCGTAACCGACAAAACGTCTGAATTAATTGCATTAAAACAGGTTTTTTAAGTTTCAAAACGTATTGTAACTGTAGAGATTTTTAAATCTCAGCTAGCCTAGAAAAACGCTTCAGGATGACTCAGGCTGACCCTGACTCAGCTCAGGCTGATCCGGACTCAGCTCAGGCTGAACCGGACTCAGGTCAGGATGACTTAGTCAGGTCAGGCTGATCTGAACTCAACTCAGGCTGAACGGACTCAGGTCAGGATGACTTAGTCAGCTCAGGCTGATCTGGACTCAACTCAGGCTGAACGGACTCAGGTCAGGATGACTTAGTCAGCTCAGGCTGATCAGGACTCAGCTCAGGTTGACTTAGTCAGGTTAGGATAGGAGTCATGTCAGCATGACCCGGACTCAGGTCAGCACAACCTGAACTCAGGTCAGGATAAGAGTCAGGTCAGCACGACCCGAACTCAGGTCAGGACAATAGTTAGGTCAGCACAACCCGAACTCAGGTCAGGACAAGTTCAGGCAGACTCGGAAAAGTTATACTCAGGTTCATGCTCAGGTCAAGCTGACCCAGACTCAGGTCAGGCTGACCCGGACTCAGGTCAGGACGACCCAAGCTCAGGTCAGGACAACCCCGGCTCAGGACAAGATGACTCATGCTCAAGTCAGGCTGACCCGGATTCAGGTCAGGACGACCCGGGCTCAGGATGACTCAGGCTCAGGACAAGAGTCTATTATATCCCTTCTTTCCCATCCTCAACAACCATTTTCCAATGTGGGACAAGGTTCTTATATATCCCTTCTTTTCCATCCTCAAACATCAATTTTCCAATGTGGGACAAAGGTTCCCTACATTTCTCATTTGTTACAACAAACTTAAAAGTTTAATTTCTCATTCACCCAATATCAGAATTGAGCGAGTAATATATCGAATAGAAGCTCTTTTCGAGGAGCACAAATTCCAACATTTATATTGTATAGTTAATTTAATAAATATAAAATCGGGCTTCCGGGCCAGCCCGGAAAACCAGCGGGCTAGCCCGTTACGCCAGCGGGCTAACCGGTCTGTGCCAAAAAAGCCCGATTTTATACGGGCCACCATATGTTCGGACCTAACCCTATAAATTATAGGGTTAAACGGGCCGGCCCACTAGCCCGCGGCCCGTTTAACATCTCTACCCACAAGGCAATAGGAGATCACTTGCTTGCAACGACTGAGGCTTATAAGACAGGTGTTGATAAGGGCTGCCACTTGTTGGAGTTTGAACTAGGAGATTACGTGTGGGCAGTGTTGACTCGTGATCGTTATCCTGCCCATGAGTACAACAAGTTAGCTGCGTGTAAGGTGGGCCCCTTAGAGGTACTTGCGAAAATAAATCCTAATGGGCATAGTTGAGGCTTCCATCTCACCTACACAATTCTGAAGCATTTGATACCGTACAATGGTGATAACGATGAGGATGATCCAGCCGAGACCGTGGGTTCGAGGGCGAACCTTCTCTTGCCGGGGGAGAATGATGTCGTGGTGGAAGAGTTAACGTATTTGGAGGCTCATGATAGGCTCTTCAAACCCAAAAAAAATGTTCGTTATTTATTTTTAATTAGTATTTCTCTATTACATAAGCACATTAACTATGTGGATCTTGCAAAACCTTTAATGGGCCTTAGGGTTTATTTATTGTTCTTTTGTGAGACGTTGAGACTTGGTTGTTTTTGAAATTGTATCGATATATACGCCTAGTATACGTTGTATCAAGACAATCGTTATTTTTTTGTTCACGCATCCGCTACATCAATATGCATGAAACTTTGAATTGGAGATACACTAGAAATGGAGTATACATGATGAAATCTGGATTAATTGATTGTAAGTGAGTAGTGGTTGTGGACAGATTCGGACGCTAGATGTGCTACCAGAGATTAGATATTATGCATGCGCATGAAATTCTTCCAACTAACATAAGTCATTTTGTGGATGTCGATCTGCAGGCGTTGTAGAGTGGAACATTGGCTTAACGCATGTGCATCTATCAGGAGAAATTTTGGGCGTCCATGTCTATTATATGGGTTGTGCGAGCGAGCAAAATATACGAAAATTAGTTATTTTGGCAAACCTTCAAGCACCAAATATTATTAATATTAAAAAAATGTGTAACGACTAGAAATTTTAAAATGCAAAATCTTTAAATGACCCTAACGTCCATGATATATAAATTTACTCAAAAAAAAAAACATCAAAAGAATTATTACCAGAAGTTTAACAAAAATAATAAGTTTTAAATAAATCTTTAGTTCTTTGGCAAGAAATTAATAAATTGGCAATCTATCCTCAATTAACGGAGCACGCCACTTGTTACCGCTAAAGAAGGAAAGTTCTCGCTTTCTCACCCTATTAATAGGGGTCATTTCGTGAGTTAAAAAAAAGAAAGACGAACGAACGATGAACGGATGACGAATGATGAGCAACTCAAGTGATGAACTGCGAGTTAAGAAGAATCTTGTGGTCAGTCTTGAAGATTTAAGAGTGTTCTTGACCAAATTCAAAGTGTTCTTCATCAAAAGCAAGCAGAAACAACGTTTGATCCAGGAGCAAAGGGCCTATATCCTTTCGATAGAGCGTTTCTCCTCGAAAAAATTCTTGAAGATTCGAAGATTCAAAACCTATCTTTGAAGTGTTCGACACCAATTCGAAGTGTTTTTCATCCAGTTCTACCAAAAAGACTGTTTAATATGAGTTCAAGGTCCAAAACCTATCGATCAAGTGTTTTCTATTAAATCAAATTCGAAGATTTAAGAGCATTCTTCATTAAATCTTTAGAAGAATCGTTTGATCCAAAATAAAATATTTTTATCCTTAGATAAACATTATCAAATCAAGCCAAGCTCGAATTAGAGAATCTGAAGATCAAATCGAGAGAGAGAACCTTTCAAATTTTCAATTTAATTTGAACAAATTAAAATTATATATCAATTTTGTTTTACTAAATTTTCATGAAATTTATTATACAGTATGACCTTTTTAGTTGAAACATTGAAAAGAATTAATAGCAAAATTTATTTCCCTGTGCATGGTTATAAATTTAGTTGTTTATTTAGTTTACATACAAGCAACTACATACAATTTTAATTTATATTTTAGATATATATAATATATTTTTTAATTTTAAAATATATATTTGAAAATAAATTACTAATAATATAAGGACCATTTAAAAATAAATAAATGAAATAAAGACATTATTTTATATAGTCGTTAAATTTGACGTACAAGGAAGCATTATGTACAATATTAAGTTGTTTAAATACTTTTACGTTTTATTTAAACTTTATTGAAATAGTTTTCAATTTATTTTTTTAAAATTATAGATTATGTTTTTTAAAAAGTTTGATATAATTAATTATATTATATTTTGGCTTTAATTAATAATTGATCTTTCACATTTAATATATGCTTTATAAGATTTAAATTGGAGAATAAATGATTCTCCTTAAATCATACAAGATTATCAGATTTGCAACAATATCACAAATTCAAGGAGAGTAAGATGTTATCATATTTGTAACTAATAGAACATTTATCACAAATTTATAGGATAGTAGATATTACACCATTATTATTATTATATATAATAGGAGATTCTCTCACATTTGATCCATCATTTTAATTCATCCTCCACCTTAACAAAATAAAAATAAAAGGCAAAGTATTGTATGAAAATAGTTCATGATAAACTTATCATGAATGAGTTTTAAAGTATCAAATATTTAATAATGTGTATTAAAAATCTCATCAGGTGTATCAATAATCGAGGTCAATAAAATCTAAATATTAACTCTAACTGTTGATACACTTTATGGATATTTTGATACACTTACCAGATATTTGATACATTAAATAATTTCATGATAAGATTATTATGAACTATTTTCACACAATATACCTACTCTAAATAAAAAAGTTGGGGGAAATTGAAATATACTATAAAAGGAAAAGAAGATTCTCCCATTTGTCAATTTCAACTTAGTTCTTAGTTCTTACCAAACATTAAATAGTGCTTTGTCAATCTCACACAATTTCCTTTATTCGATCCTTCCATTGGTTTTAGTGACCAACCAAACGATTCTTTTCTTTTTTATATTATCTGATTAAAGAAGTTCGCTTCATCTAATTGCACATTCAATAATTCAAAACCCAAGAGTTAATATTGTTAATGCAAACTACAACCAATTATATATATATATTCATTTCATGATTATTTTCACAACTTAAAAAAAATACAATCACAAAAATTAATAAAATAATTTTTTAGAGTTAATTTTTTTATATTAAAATTTATTTTTTAATATATATACCCCTTCTGGAGAAAGTATTAAATAATAATTCAAATACAAATATAGATGATGTTAAAATAAACTTAAAACACAGTTGATTATTGTTGATTCGACTTGTAAACCGAGCTTGATCTCAAGTAGAAGAAGAAAGTGACATGCATGAAAACTAACATTAAACATTACGCATGGGATATTGAACTATTCACACACACAATAATAAACTTATAAACATAAAAAAAAATCGATATATATATATATAAATATATGATGCCTTACAAAATTAATTCACAAGTTCCTATATATACAATTTAAGATAGAAAATTAATAATAAAAAAAACAAGCAGATAATTTCAGAGAGAGAGAGAGAGAGAGAGAGAGAGAGAGTTGACATAGTAAGAAGAAACAAGCAAAATTTAAGAGAAAGAAGAAACAAACATGTAAAAATAAATAGGCCAGACGCAAGAGTGTACTTTATCAAACCAGATCTTCCTGAATCGAAAAATCATTTATTTCAACTTTTTTTTTCTTGCTATAATCACATATATATTATAAACGAGATACCATTAACATTATTTAAAAAAAAAAAAAACCTAGCTCCGGCACTGCGTGGCGGCGGTGCAGGAACGTGTGTATGGATTAGCCTCGGCGCCAGGTCGGCAGTTGTAGTAGGAGGCGCCGCGCCGGGAACACGGCACGCTGTTCGCCTGAAGCGCACCGTAGCTGATGTACTGGGTCGTGGCTAAAATGCGCCGGTTGCTTTCCGTATCCATTTCGAACTCACCCTCGCCCATGCACTCCGCCAACGATCCTTGGCAAATCGCCGGACGATTCGTCGGAATCCAGCCGAAATCGCTTCCTGCTTCGACGGCAGCGGCCACTGCTACGGCGGCGATGAGGAGGAGGAGAAGCTGAGGTTTTGCCATTTTTTCAATGGTTTTGTTTAATCGAGAAAGGAAACTGAGCGGGCTGGCAGACCAATATAAGGAGCTGTGGGGGGTATTGAATATGCTCATAATATTCTATGCATTCACCGAACTGCCACTGGACCAATTTTATATGGGAAAAAATACAAATATATTGACCTGACCGTATTTATAAATAAATTCAAAAAGTTTATGCTTTTATGAATTTTTTTTATATTTATACAAATATTTTGAATTTATATGATTTTTAAATTTTATTTGTATGCGTAGAAGTTCAATAAAATAAATTACTAATAAAAACTATCTTAAAAATACTAATAAAACTTTGTAAATTAATAATTAATACAAATAGTTTAATGGAGTCAGTCTTTTATGTATCAATTGCATCATATAATTGAGCATATAGGTAAAACATGATATTGATTTTGATTGAAATTTACAACAAATTTAATTGAAAATGTGTACGAGACTTGCCAATTTTTATGAATATCTCATGTCAAATAAAATCAAATGAAGAAAGAAGAAATCTTTATTTGCATGGTAAATTACTAACACTATTACACATAAAACTAATACTATCACCTAGGGGAACAAGTTGTACATAATACTAATAAATTTTAAGATAAAACTAGCTAGTTCATTATAAATACCAGTAGAAACAAGCTAATGATCGATTATCATGTTTCTTTTCCTTATAAACTTTAGAAAAACACAAACTCTGCTATGAAATATGTTCATATTATAAATTTTATATTATTATATATTTATTTATGATATCATAATATTCATTTGATGATATCGATATATCATTTCACTTAAAAATTAAAAATATAATGTAAAATGCTATGAACATTAATTTACAAGAGCAATAATCTCACTAAATGAATGTAATTAATTAATTTTATATTATGAATAAAATTTATAGAAAGGTCTCTCTTCGAGTTTAAATTCTTAATATTTGTATTTTCTTGTATAATATATTGTGAATTAATATTACATGAGAATGAAATATATAAAATATACATCCTCAAATAATAACTAGGAGGTATTCGCCAACTAAAAATACATTTTATGATTTATTTTGTGCTACGCTGGACTTCTATAATAGGAACAATTTTTTTAAACATAGCCTAAATGATGAGAGAATAATTAGAAATATGTTTTTCCAACTAATTGACTTTGACATTTCATTAATGATCTGAAAATTCGTTTAATATTTGCCGCGTTTTTGGTGGGAGTTTTAATTTTTTTCTACGAATGGACATTCCATAATAGAAACATGCAGTTTTTTTTTATTATAATTACTTTTATATTTACTGAATAATTAAAATTGTTTTTACAAGCAACTATATTTATTATATCATAATTGATTAAAATTGTACAAGTAAAAGTGTATTTTTAAATACCCACCTATATATATTGAATGATCATAATTGATTTTAATTGTAAAAGTAAAAGTGTATTTTTTTTTTTTTGAAATAAAATGATCTTTCATAAATATGAAGAGAAAAATATAGTACAATAGATCAGTTTCCCACCCCCTTCACCAAACAGGAGAGACATAGACTGCTCCAAACTAATCTAGAGGATATGGAGAGTACACAAGACAGATGCTAACAATCATTTAAAACTCTACGACAAATAATACACCCCACACTAAGGTGATTTTCACCATCTAAAAGAAATAACATCCATCTTTATCCAACCTGCAAATCAACAGAGAGCCCTACATGATCCAATATCATCTGGCACACTACCAGATTTGAATCCCAAGCACATCTTCAAAGTAGAAATACCAGAACCCATTACAGGGGGACTCCACACGAGGCGTAGAAAATCTCACAACTAACAAGTAGAGGAGAAGAAAAGCAAATACTAAAACTAAAAAACTAGAAAAGACAGTGCTGCATAACCAAGAACAAACAACAGAAATTGAAAAAGAAAGAAAAAATTTAACGGGTCATCCTACCTATCGACACCGTAAAAACGGTATCGTTGGAAAGTATGAACCCGTTAATCTACAGAGATACCAAGAGAAAAGAGTAAAAAAGATAAAAAGGAAAACCCCTTTAAATCTACAGATCTGCGTCTTCTGTATAGTGTCTCAAATCTGCAATCTTCAATGGAACAGGGTGGATGATGAGGGTCACTGTCGAAGAAATGGGCGGTGGTGGACAAGCAGCGGATGAGAGATGTAGGGTTTTTTTTTTTTTTTAAAGTAAAAGTGTATTTTTAGGAGTAGATATTGTGTGAAATAGTTCATGATAGACTTATTATAAAATTGTTTTAAAGTATCAACTATTTTATCAAGTGTATAAAAATAATCATCAAGTGTATCAAAAGTTGAAGTTAATAAAATCTATAACATAATATCATTGATCCCTATTTTTGATACATCTGATGAAAATTTTGATATACCTGATTAAATGTTTGATACTTTAAAATTGATTCATGATAAATTTATCATGAACTATATATTTTCATACAAAATTTTATCTATTTTTACATAGCCACTTATATTTACCGAATGATCAAGAATGTTTTTACTGATAATTGCGGTTATTAAATCTTAATTGATCATAATTATTCAATGATAACAACAATAATGAATATTTAAAAATGAATTTGAATTATAGGTGTAATTGTAGTAAAACACTAACAAATTTTAGTTTTAGGCTTTTTTTTTTTTTTCAATTTTTCTCCGATATTATTATATATTACACTAACAACAAACATTAGTTTCTTTCCATGTTTTCTCCAATATATTCATTACAAGTATGATTCGAGAGAATAGACCTAACCAAAAGTAGTTAGACTAGAAAATTAAGAAAATGATATATTCTTTGTCTAATAATCAGCAATGTTGGATATATATCTATCTGCTGGGTGAGTGATTTTTTATTAACAAATGAATAAAAAATGACCACTTAGAGAATCAATATTAATTTATTTATTATTTGTAACCTTTGTTGTGTACCTTTAGGCTGAATGTCTCTGCCTTTGATGTTAGAATGGGTCTATCCAGCTAGTACATTTTAATTTGGAAATTAATTTTTGTAAAAATCTAAATAAGTTTATATATTTACCTTTTCAAGAACCCATTTTATATGGATACTTAGAGTTATTTAATGAAAATTATCATATCGCACAAGTAAAACATTAAACTAATTAATTGTAACATCAATTAATTCTATGCAAAGTAAAATCATGAATAAGATGATCAATTCACAGCTTATCCTTATTACCGAATTCGTACGTAATTAATAATTCAAGTTCCAAAAAATTATTCTTTCGATGATATCTATCTTAAATTCAATCCTACGTGCTACTTCACTTCGTAATTAAAAGAAAGTATAAAAAGTTGTAGGACAAAATTAATACTAGTTCGAATTCTCGATTTGATTACCAACCACAATGTTCAAACTAAATATGCATCGAGTGTATCGTGCAATTCAAACACTTATTTTGATAATATCAATTATTTTTATAAAAATATATACTCTCTCTGCCTATAAGAATTTATATATTTTTCTTATTTAGATGCTTCACACAAATTTGTGCAATATTAAAAAAGAAAACATTGGTTTGTGTGCACTTATAAAAGTACACACATATTTATGCCACTATTTTATTTTAAAAAATATTTTTCTTAAAAAACATATAAATCTCTAGTGTGCAAATTTCGTAGAGAGGAAGAGAGTAGTTATTTTACTGAAAGTGCAAGTGTAAAGTGGGGGAGGTGTACACTTGAAAAAAACTACACAATATGGTTTAAATTATGTCAATGATAAGTTAGACATACTGGATAACAATGCTATTTTTGAATATATTAATTCCTACCATATGAATGCAAATGGTTCTTATAAGAAATTGACTTTTCAGGAAATAAAGTATATCTCATGAAAATTCGATAGTTACACTCTAACGAATTTCAGAAGTATAAATTACAAGTATTTTAATTTAACTCAAATTAAATGACTCAAACTTAATATATAGAGATAGTCGACTCAAATTAAATGACTCAAACTTAATATATAGAGATAGTCGACTTTTCTGACTTTAGAAAAATTCAATTCTCAACTTTTAATTTTATAATTTTGAAATGTCCATACTATTCCAGTATTTTTAGATATTCAAGAGTTGCATCGAAAGTTTATCTTTTACTCAAGAGTTGTAACAAAAGGTTACAATTCTGCAAGAGTCACAAATAGAAAAATTACGACTTTTACTTTTCAAAAAGTGCAATTTCATTTATAAGTCATATAGAACCAAATGGTTACAACTTTCACTAAAAAAAAATATATATATATATATATTTTTAAAAGAAAAGTTCCCTCAACTCTATGTATAAATACTAAAAAATACAACAACTTCTCACATCCTACAAATATAGTCATAATTTTTCATGTGTCCCAAATTACAGTAACTTTTCTATTAGAAATGTGTATATTTTTTCAAATACTCTTATTTAATGACCCCAATTCGTTGGTATTAATGGTTTTGTATTCAATTGAAAAGAGTATATATAGTAAGCCTCCATGAGTAAAATGATACCACCAAATTAACTCACATAATAATAATAATAATCAAATTGTGAGAGTTTAATTATGCACTAACTATGATTAGTTAATTAGGGGTTGAACACTTCAAAATGAGATGTATACCTTTCTACTTTGTCATATCTCATCCATCAGAATATGGCCAACCACCATCAACCTAGCTAATTTCAACTTTGAATATTAATAAAATAATAGTAAAAATGAAACCTAACACGAAGATTAAGATGATATAATAAATAATAAGTTGAAAAATATAATAAATTAGGAAATATGATAGTGATTGGTGGGCAGCTGCAGGCAAAGGTGGTGGTCTAAAATATTATTAATGTTTAGAGCGAGCGGTTCAATCGCTTTTTCATTGTTGTCGAGAAGTTGGATCCCTCAAAAATGAATCTTTCAATACCTAACCCATCAATCAAAACTACTCGTTCAAATCTGAATCATTCTAAACTTTACTTTCTCATCTACACACACACACATTTAGCTACCTAGAGTCAATTCCATTTTGGGGATGATAATGAATTATAAGATATGACAATATATATTAGTAATTGTGAAATTAATTTGTTTGTATTTTATATTTGGTATCTAGATATATAAATTTAATATTGCATACTAGAGTTAATTAATAGAGTAAGTCTACCGTGCACCAGTTACACTGTGCAATTTAAGTTCATTTTTAAAAAGTTACACAATTCATTGCTGAAAAGTTGCACAAATTATTACTGAAAAAGTTGCACTATGAAAGATACACTTTCAGTAATAACTTGTGTAACTTTTCAGTAATATTTTTAAAAAATAAACTTGAGTTGCACCGTGTAACTGGTGCATACAAGACTAATCCTAATTAATATTGTTTTGATATGTAGATATTATTTGGGTGGTTTTTAGATTTTATGTGAGATGAGTCTATCCTTGACCTAATAATATTTAGTTAAATGGAGTTTTGTAATATATTCTATCCAACAATCACACACAAATTTTAAATAATATTTAACATTTATATTCTTACAAACCGATGTTAAAAGTAAATAAAACCAAATGCAAAACATTTATATTGAAATTACATAACCATCAAATAAATATTCACTATGTCTAATTTAACTTAGCGATGCAGAATGGGCCCAGGTAGCTATCGATCGATACAATCTCTGCAAAATCAATATTTTAGATATTTTTAGTGATTAGGCGTCGTAAAAAACATGCATAGACAGTGATCAGCTAGGTGGATTTTTTTTATTGTTCGATTATTAAAAAAATTAAACATTAGCTAAAAAGTAAAAATTGATAGAAAATTAATTTTAATGACTCACTTTCATCATCATCCACGTTCGAGTCCAGCGCTCGTCCTTGTTCTCCCCTTGTGTAGTATATATATTTGATTGAAAAAATTGTAGATATAAATCTTGTATATAGGTAAATTTGCAAAAATTAAATGCACACATGTTCAATTGAAAAATTATTGATAATAATTTATTTTATGATTTTCTAAAATAAAATAAAAAAGCTAGGCGGGAAACAGACGGCCAAAACCCGTCCATCCAACTAGCGATTTTCGACTTCTACACTTCTGCTTATATTAGACCCATTTTTGACAATTATTGTTTTTATATATTTGAAGGAAGGTATTGTGAAGTTAATTTATGAATAAAATATATCTATACTTTTTTATATACAAGTGCAACACCTCGTAATACCCTCCAATTTAAAAAAAAAAAATCAAACGTAGTAAAATTGAATGGCGGAAGTATTGATCTTGGGGGATAATGAATAATACAAATTTAAAACTTTTAACTATATACGATAGTGATTTATTTTTTAATTTTGAAAACTCATGTACGTTAATTCACCAGTTCTCTTCTAGGTGAAAGAATTCAACTCATTGTAGGATTTTTGCTCTGATACCATAAAACATTTTATCTCATCTAACAATTTAATTAGCAGAAATGTATAACATTAATTCTGCTTAGAGTAAGTAAACACAATGCTAAAATGTTGCGAATTCTAATTGTTTATGCATATATGGGAGGAATACTTTCAACTAGCAAAGGCAATTATATATAATCAATCCATACAAATTAACGTACTTTGCACGTACAAAATAGTATCAATCTGTGTAACAAATTCATCACACATATATATCCAATAGTGGAATAGAAACTAAAAAACACAAGGCTCAATGAACTTTATTCCCACTCTTGAATAAGCAGATCAATGTACAGTGCACATACTATCTTTCTATCTTGCTCAAGAAATCTTCCATTGGGGGCAATTCCCTCACAATCTCTTGCCAATCAGGCATCCCCTGTAAAAGAAAATGATTCACCCCATAAGACGGCCATTACGGTTGCAGACTTTTATACAATTCAACAGTAAAATGGGGACAACTGGGCAAGTGAGCACTAAAATAAAATCCCCCATAATGTAAGGCTTCGAAGAATCAGGGCATTTTATGATATTGAGAAGTTCTTTAGTTTTCAGAAGTTAACATGTTTTACTGCTGCTTCAACGATTATGAGATGCTCGATGTTTCAGCTGAACCTTTAGTGGTTGCTAACACAAGAAAAGATTGCGACTACAAAAGGGGCAAGTAGGCAACGTACACAAATCAACGTTGGTTGCTAATGAACCATTTCAAGGAAGAGTCCACACAAGAAATCATTTCTTCACCAAACCTTTCATAGAGTTGGCTGACTATATTACTAATCACACAATTTTCATCAATTTGGTGACCTAAGATATGTAGAGCTTATTTAAGCCAGGTGATGAATACAGCTTATGTCAATTTTGTTGTTTTAGGATTATAATCAAGAAAATGTCACTAACCCGCCCGGATTTCCGAACACGACCATCTAGACGGAGAATTATGTACACGTCTTCGCCAGGAGTTATGCCTTCAGCCTTTTGTTCATCTCTAATCCACCTGGGAGGAGGAAGCCAAATGCCATAAGTGGTTAGAAGCTTTAAATGGACTGGAAATCATGCATTGAAAAAAGAATAAGATAAAAGGCATCAAACAACTCATAATTTCATTTTCAGATTTAATATGCCAGATTAAAGGAGAAAACACATCATAATTCCAGAGCATATTTCATGTATTTTATCAAATAAGAGAATACTGTAGTAACAGTTATTAGGAAAACAACAGAGATGCTTTTAGAACTTTTGTTCTGATAGTGCAGTCATCCATGAAACCAAATTGATAAATATTTACGAGAAATACAGTCAAAAGTACCAACCTTTCCCATTCAACAGGTGATACCACTTCTGCCCGGAATCGAATCTCTGCTTTAATTTTTGTTTTTGCAACTACTGATTGGGTTCGGTCATCAAATTCTTCCTACCAAGAACAAGCAGAAAGGACCAATCAACAGATCCGCACAGAAGTGTGTTTTCTTAAACCAAGCCCATTTTATCAAATGACATGCAAACCATTCAATATTTATGAGAACTTAACAGATCTATCTGTCAAAGTTCCATATCACAGCATTGGCATTACCAATATTTGGGGGATTTACTGCATTTGAGAGAAAAGATTTAGATTATGTGTAATGTGTCTTACCCCTATAGATGGAAGAGATGCAGATCCTTTAGAAAGACCAAAGCCTTTCTTCTCTGCTTTTGGTTCTCTGCTTTCACCCCATACAACAGGAACCAGAAGAACTCCTCTTCTCAGCAGATCTGTTCGGAACCTCTCTGCTTTCCGCAAGGCTGTTGCAACTGTATCTTTATTCCCGGCCAAAATAACCTACATCCAATAACTGCTGTAATATCATCTTAAGGGACACAAGAAAATGGATAGACATAAGGGGTTTCCCAACTTCAATAGCTTCAGGAAGACAGAAACATTAGCACATAGGAAAAGGGAGACGCTGATTGTTGCAAGGAGAAAGAGCATTAATTCAACTTAGGTGTTATTATAGCAAGCAATGAAACACTTTAGTTCATGAGTGATCAAAAGGTTGCAACACAGCTACAATGATGTGCCAAAAGTTACCAGTGGACTTCTCTTCTCATTTAAAACATACCCAAATACCCAAGAAATTCAATACACGAGAGAAGAAGGTTCACTAACAGGTCTTGCTGTGTCCCGCAGCTGCACAAGTTCGACAATTCTGTTAGTTGAAAGGCGCAGAGGAAGTCTTGATAGAGTTTCATTTCTTGTAATTTGTGCAATTTGTTCCTCCTCTTTCTTGTTGTCCCAGAAAAATAAAGCCACAAAAACAATAATACCTGCACCATGCTGAGTCAATTATTTAATTAATTTCTGTAACAAAGTTTGCTGCTACGCACAAACGATTACCTCATATCCTAACCCGTGCATTTAGAGAAAAAATAAAAGTTGAACAATTCTTTTTGAAGATTTTCATATATACCTCCAATATTTATTCCTGCATTTTGCGATGTCCCTAATAAATCGGGAGCATCATCACCCCCTTTGACCGCACGAAGTAGCATAGGAATGGTGAAAAACAACGAAATTCCTGCAGCAGCTATAAATGCCACATAGAAAAATCTGCGAACTCCACGGAATGGTGCTTGGACCTCACTAATGAGTTTAAGATCCCTCCTAAAGCTCTGGCCTACGTCTTCTCCGCCGAGTCTAGCCTGTTGATAGTAGAAGGAAATTGCATTATTGTTAAACAAGGTTGATTCGCGGAGGGGGACGGGAAGGGTTGGAAGGTGATATATTGATACATTGGCAGATCTATGTAAGAGTAAGGGCATGCAAGAGCATACCCTTAATTTTGCCCAATAACTACTGCTCTTCATATAGTATTAGCTACACTCTACCAATTAAATACTCCCCCTATTAAACAAATAAGCGAATTAATTATTCATGTTGTACACATTATAAAAACAGCTACTACGGCTAAGGAGTGTAAAAAGGTTACTATTTGTAATTCTTAATATTATATATTTTTAAGTTCTACATTAATCTATATTCTTTACGTTACTCATTTTTTTAGGGCATATTCCCTTGTCCAAACTTAGAATATCTATATTCCTTTTTTGGTTGTACAAACTTAGAATGCATTTTACCAAAAATTGAAAAGCAATACCCCACAACGTTTTATGTTTCACCCCTCAAACATCTCTATTACCCTTCAACTTTTACCTCACACATCTACTTTATACATAAACAGTCATTATTCTTTAAAGCCCATGTAAAAAGAATCATAGATTCTAAAATTAGACCGAGGGAGTACTTTACATTTTGAATTGTGTATTTTAATTTCACAAACTCTCCTATGAACAAGTTTGGTAGTATGAATCTATACACTTATATTTATTCGCTGATGCCATTACATTCACTGATACCATATTATTCACTAATAACATATCATTTCATCATTACATATGTTCACTGTTACCATAGCATTTCATAGTATAAAACACTATGGTATCAGCAAATGCATGTCACACTATCAATGAGTGCATGTAACACTATCAGTGAATACATGTAATTGTATCAGTTTCATACAATGAACAAGTTTCATAGAAAGACCTGCTCTTTTAATTTTTTTTTTACTTTTCTCATAATTGTGCATACCATGTTTAGAATTTCTAGATCCGCCACTGTAATGATATGAGACATAGTTGAAAATGAGGTCAAATTGCACGGTTTAATAAGGACAACTTCAGAATACTGAAAATGACAGTTTGAATGTATCTACAGATTTTCACAAGCAGAAAAAATTAAAATAAAGGTGGCGAGCTTTGAGCAGCTACCTCTTCTTGCAATTCCTTGAATTCAGGCATTGCTCTAAATGAGGCCAAATCAGGATCGTTTAGAATAGTGCTAAACTTGAGTTTATATTCTCGCAAAGCTGTGCGTAAACAGTCAGCAGCTTTTTTTCCTTCCTGCCTTCCTCATTTCATAGACGCGTGATGATCAAAGGTAAGATTAGTTCAGTTTGATACACTATGACACGATATACGATTTCCGATTATGGAATGTAATTCTTACTTCATCTTGTGAACTAGCATGGTCTAGTGTTATCTAAGATGATCATGGCAGGATATTACATTGGATTTTTTTTACATCATCCCTATTGCTGACACATATCTGCTCCAACTACATTGGCGCTATATATCACCCTCTAAATTGCCAAACTCAAAATAGATTGCCACTAGATTGAGTTTGTTTACATCCTCCAAAATGATGACAAATTCGACAAATAATTCAAATTTTACCTGTAAGCATGACAGCATGCTTTGTTATATAAAGCAGCTTGAGCCTCCATCGGGTTAGGATCCAAAGTAAGAGCAGTGTCAAATTCTGCAAGAGCATCTTTAACCTGGAATATAAAACCTAAGGTAAAAATAATGGAACTTGAATTAACTTCCTCCAAATACTAGTACTTAAATATGAAAGGCAGCAGCCCTATAGAAAATGCCAAACACTCAGGATTCCCACTCTTGACAATACATAAGGGTTGTTGAGCAAAATATCTCCAAGACTTGTTTTGCAAAAAACATATGGATTATGTTCCGAGTATTAGGATGTGACAATGATTCAACTTTTAAACTCAGTTCATATTAAGATTGAAACATTGTTCGACTTAGTTTTAGCATCAAACTGCCGCAGCTATAACAGGCTTTAATCCAACTGAACATCACATAGAGATTAGCGAAGCTTAAAATGCTATTTTAACCCAACTAAGCGAATTATCGGATTTATTGAAAGTTTAATTTTGATTCTTAGTCCTTAGTAGAAGCAAACCAAGATGAATGTGTGAAATGTTGATAATCTCAATCCACCATTCAACAGCAGGTAGGAACATCATCATCATCATCAACAATTAATCATCATCCAAATAATCAGTTATCAGCAAGAAGTCGGGAATGCATCGCCGTAGAATCGTTCAGAAAACATATGAGAATTAGGCAACGATCAATTTCAATAAAGTTCTGAAAAGTGCAATTTGAATTAAAAGGGGAAATTACCCGTCCTCTGGCGAACAGGGAAAGACCCAAATTAACACACGACTCAGCTGTGGGGGCACTAACTTCCGGTGAAGTAGGTGACGGGGAAGAGGAAGGAGAGCAATTAGCTATTATGCCATGAGCGATTTTCGCGTGCTCGATTGTGGCCCAAAACGAAGGGGAAGGCGACGATTTTCTGCCGAGAGACCATGTTTCCGAAATCAGCAGTGAGCTTAAACTTGGGGGCGAGCAAAGCGACACGCAGTGTCTATTGTGGCGGCGGAGGTAGCAGTGGTGTGGTGGTGCAAAAGTTGCCGCGGCCATTGAGAACTCATGGGCGAGATTATCAGTTTATCCAAATGGTAACGGTTGTCATCCTATTTTCTTTTTCTTTTTCTTTTTTCTTGTTCGATTTATATATTATACTCCCCTCTCAATAAAACAAGTGTAACAGGTATTTTAGTCGTATGACCATACCTCCCCAAAAATTTCAAAAAATTTATAGAAAAACTGAAGAGGATTGTGGCCGTAAGATTCAGGAAATTTTCGAATCAAATTATCAAAACAGGAAAAAGAAGTTATTATACTACGTAAATAAACTTAGGCGAAAACATGATCATCGACATAAAAGTCAATCGGGACCCTGAGTATCAACTGGTGACACTTTTTGCGAAGCTTGGTACCGAATTCCTTGTCTCGTGAGGTGTGCCAGTCAGTTTTCTCGGAACCGACCAGAGGAGACCAAGCACAACCTTTCACATAATGATTAATGCAGAAACCTTGTGCCATTCGAAATGCATGGATTCAAAGAAGTTTATAATTTGGAAAGAAAGGTAATAACAAAAAGAATTGTAGCATAATTTTCATTCATTCTAGTATCGTCTTTCCTCGTTTCCTCTGATAATACAAGCTTAATATTTTGATCTGGCTAGATATATGAAGCGGTTGTAAGAGATCTGTTTCTTGTAGAAAGACCACAACCAGTTAAATTTCCACTTCAAAATCCACATAAATGTTTCTCTTTGAAGCTCGGGTCTCTCGTTTCCTGTTGGAATAGGTCAAAGTAGTCTGAAGAGAAGAAATCGCCAACTCTTGTGGTATCAATTTCAGGAGCGAGAACAGTTGCATCACAATTTTCCAAGAACATCAATTCGGGCTTCCAAGGAACGAGTACTAGGAACGAATTAACACAGTGGGTCCAAATACAAAGGTCTGATGCCAGAAAATTTATCAACTAATGCTGCTAAGTGTGCATGGATGTTTTGTTATCATTGATATAATTGTTTTAGGGGAAGTGTTGTGTACATATTTTATTACTGCTTGTGTGACCAGTTGGCAGTATAGTAAGGGATTGGATTTTCAGTTGGACCCACTATTACGAGAATGTTTGAAATCCGTAAAACTAAACTTTTCTCCCCTATTTTCACAATCATTTTTCAAAATATCCTGTTATAATAAATTTGTCTAAGATTCATGTACACCTTTACATATTAGACATTCGACATATTGGGCTGCATATATAATTGAACTTAACATATATATTTGACTAAAAATAAATAAAGTAAAAATATAAAAAATAAAATAATTATTTATAAGAAAAAAAATAATAAAAAAATAATTTTTTAAATATATTTATAATAGACAAATTAATAAGGAGTTAGTATATTTTCAGTGTCCAGAACTCTCCTTCTAAATAAAGGCATTGATTATATGCACCCACTTTTGTTTGTAGTACATACATTACACATTCTATAAAATTAGTACACTTACAATAACTTATCATTTTTACCCCTTTTAAAAAAGTCCTAATTTTTCAAGAAAACTTATCATTTTTACCCTTTTTAAAAAAGTCCTAATTTTTCAAGAAAACTTATCATTTTTACCCCTTTTTAAAAAATCCTAATTTTTCTTTCTTGGCTAGGTTCCTCCCCACCTTTTATTGTCCACAAGGATGATTTACGGCGAGGTTTTTAATGAGGTCTATCCAACCTTCAATTCTCTTCCTTACCCGGGATGTGGGTAGCTTTTTTATTTCTCTTTATTTAATAAAATTATCATATTCGTCTCTTCTTTATGCGCCCAAGCACATAACCATTTTCTTCCTCTCCCCTCTCTCCCTTGTCCCTATATGTCATTTTTTCTCACGTTTGTCCTGATGAGCATGTTTCTAATTTTTATTCTTTTTTTTTCTTATTCTCCTTCTATTATGTGTCATATATATGAATTTAATTCTTTTTTTAAAAAATGGTTACATTTTTTGAAATTTTGATATCTTTTCAAAAGAAAATTCACAATATAATATTTTTCTAAAATCTATTTAAAACATATTTTAAATTTTTTTCGAATATTTCTTCGATTTCTTTCTCCAAATTATATGGTTATGTTCGTTTTTAATTTTTGAAGTTTTCTTTGAGTGGGTGCATCTATTTTGTAGATTGAGATTGTAAGGATATTTAAGTTATTTTATATATGTTGTTAAAAGTAAAAATATTTTAGGATGTGCATACTATCAACAACAACAAGAGTGAGTGCATATAATCTTGGCCCTAAATAAATCGGCCTAATCCAACAACCACTTAAATTTGGGCTTTTTTATGGGCAACTCACTTGGATATAAAATGGCAAGGGGAGGTTCAGGAAAAGCCCATGTTTAAAAGTTATAACTTAATTTATTAGATTATAGATAAATTATTAGAATACATATTTTCCTCAATTATCAGCCGGCGTATTGACAATTTCACATTTGAGGAAGATACTTTTTTCTTTAAAAAAATAAAAAAATTATATAACATTTGAGTAAGTCACTTGTGCACCAGTTACACGGTGCAACTCTAATTTATTTTTAAAAAGTTAAACAGTTTATAAATGAAAAGTTAAACAATTTATTATTGAAAAGTGTATTTTTCATAGTTTAACTTTTCAGTAATAAACTGTTTAACTTCTTAAAAATAAACTTGAGTTGCACCGTGTAACTGGTGCATACAAGACTAATCCATAACATTTTAAAAATGCACAGTAAATAAATTTATCACGTAATTAGGTAGTTGGATAAGATATTACCTTATATTATATATCCTACTGAAATTCGGTATATAAAATTAACATATATTATTTCACGATGAAATCTTGATAGTTTTATATTGCTGATATACATATTGAAATGGAATACATTCTATGTTTTTCCTAAAATATCGAAACAAGGATTCGTTTTGGTATTTTAACATACACAAAAGCTTACATGAAATGTGATTTTTTTTTAAAAAAAAATTGTGATATATTTTTAGGTAAAATTTTGTGTAAGATCATCTCATAATATGAGATTGATCAAATTAAAAAATTGATAGAGTTATAATAAAATGTGATAATGTTTTTTATAAAAAAAAAGTGATTGGTCACTTTTAATAAAAAAATATATTACCACATTTCATTACTTTTAGAAGTGAACAACTTTTAAAATAAATAATAACACATTTTAATTTAAAAGTGAATCAAATAGTAATTGTCCCGTATTATGAGACGTTAGAACACAATATTTTTTTAAATATAATTATATATGTTAGGAAAATTAAATAAATAAAATGATTTTACACCCTTTTAAAAATTTAGAATTTTAACTAAAGTGAAATACGTTTATAATATTAGAGCTTAGACTTTTCAAGTGTTGTGCGTTAGATTTCCGCCGAAAGTAATTCTATTCAAGGGGACCCCAAAAAAACTCCCTGGATATGTCAAATCAAAGTTTTAAATAGTGAAACTTTAAAATTTTCATATTTGACTAACATAACGCTACTGTGAAAAATGTGGTATCCCACTAAGATTTCAATTAAAGAAAAGTTACCAAATTGCAATCCATGTGTGAAATTGATTCGAAGTATTTTTTTTTTATTTTCTTTTAAGACAAATGGATGGCATGCCTCAATCAATTAATTATGATGTCGTACGTACGGTTGATAATGATCAAGAGTCTCGTACTATAATAAATCTATAACTAATATATGACTAAGTAATTATGACTCTGCTTTTTGTACATACATCAACTTATATAAATACAATAATAATAAATATATAATTCAAACTCAAATTATTAAAGTGGTTAGAATTTGGAACTTCAGTGTTGAAAGGATTGAGGTCTTGGGTTCAAGATATTGAGAAAGAAAATTTATTTTTTCTTGTGGTGATTCTCCTTATAGTAAGGGATGATCGCTTTTTTGTAGAAATTGTGATTCCGAATGTACTGCGGTGTTGGAGTGCAGTTCTAGGTGGTCCCTCTCTTGTGGTGATTGTGTGGTTCCGATCCATAATGCGACGAAATGATTTGCATATATACGGTGGTAGGAGAAACTATTGTAATCGACTATATTAGAAAACTATATTAATTGATTACCTTTAAAAAAAATGAACATATAAATTATTGACAAAACTTATATGAAACGTTTTACGGTGTGAAATATATTATATATATAAAAAATTCACGAATCCATGGCTGGGTCGGGTCGAATTTGGGTAATTTTCTCAAATTATCGCGCAAGCACAATTTTCAGGTTTTTCGCACCCAGGTATGTTACTTTTTAGGCAAATGCATATTACTTTAAGACAGAATATGTGTTGCAATCAGACCAATTTTTTTTTACATATATATCACTTGTTTTTGTAGAAATAATATTTTTTCTACAATGTAAGAGCAAAATGACTGTTATTATATCTAGCATTAAGAGATGATTAAATTTACAAAAAAACATATTTGTTCTTAAGAAAAATACATTTTATCCTATAGTAACACATGTTTGCTCATATATTAACACAAACTGGGGAGCAAATATGTGTTATTATTAGAGCAAATTTGTGTTACAATCTTATAAAATATTGTTAGTTTACATATATTCATTTATTTTTATAGAATAAATAGTTTTAACATAATATAAGAAAAAATCACGTGTTACTATAAGAAAACATATTGGTTTTTCAAAAATATTTATTTATTTGTATAGAAATAATTATTTTTTTATACAATAACACATATAAAATAGTAAAAAAGTGTGTTAATATATGAATAAATATACATAAATAATGATGATTAAATTAAAAAATACATATTTATTCTTATAAAAGTACATTTTCTCTTACAGTAACACATATTTACCCATATTGTAACACATATTTGTCTATATTGTAACACAATCTGGGGAGCAAATATGTGTTACTATTATAAAAAATGTGTTACAATCTAATGAAATATTGTTCTTTATATATATTTATTTATTTTTATATAATAAATAATTTTTCATATAATACAAGAGCAAAATGTGTATTACTATAAGAAAATATATTGTTTTCTCATAAATATTAATAAAAAATAATTATTTTTCTTATAGTAACACACATTTTTTATTAGATTATATGAAAAAATATTATTTCTACAAAAACAAATTAATATATATATATATATATATATAAAGAAAATAACATTTAATCTGATTGTAACACACATTTTGCCTATTAGTAACATGCATTTGCCTATATTGTAACATATCTAGGAGCGAAAAAAATTAGAAATTATAGTTGCGAAAAAAAAAAAAAGACCAAATCCAACCCGATCCGATTAAGAACCCGCGAATTTTTAGTATAGTATGTTTCACATGAGTGTGCCTCTAATTTTTTATTCCCTCATAATTTGTTTTTAGACATCCTCTCAATAAGTTTTTTATACCAATATTGAAAACCCCACTCACAAATCATTCACTTTTTTATTTTTTTTATTTTCACATTTCACATTATCCCATCTCACTAATCAAATCATTTGTATAATATTATATTTTATATTAATATTTCTTAATTTTTGCAAAAACTATTCTATACTGAAAGAGGATTTGACATGATAATAAAAGTAATATCATAACTCTAGAATTTTTTCTCTCTTGGAAAGCGTGAAACAAATCATCACCGGAGATTGCAAAATCCTTCGGGAAAGTGGCCGACACCTCTCCACCACTACGGTGTCAATTTTCCCTCTTCAGGCAGCCCAAATCACAACCATAGAGCAGCTTGTAAGATCCTATTAGGTGTCGATTATGCTTCCCCTAGCCGAATAATGGCTATATCTACCTGGGATTAGGGCTTTTTGAGGAACACTCAATTCCGATGGAACATTAACCCATTAGCAATTTACGAGTTCTCCCACATTTGGAACCAGATGGAAGAAAATCTCATTGACTTGTGGCGGGAAATTATCCATCTCCGATGCTAAAAGTGCCAAAATCACTATTGATGAAGGGGATTTACTTAGAGCTAGGCATTGCTATGAAGAAGGTGTGGAGGCTCGACCACTCAATACAGACCTTGTCACTTGGAGACAGTCTTTTCATTTTCGACTTTGAAAATGTAATGGAGATGACAAAGGTGATTCACAATCAACCTTAGAATTTGAATGGGACTCTAATGGTCCTAGAAAAGCTCTCCGGCTCTGACTGAGTAACGGATTTTAAGCTCAACAAGGTACCATTTTGGGTACAACTTCACTGGTTACAGTTCCATTCCATGACAAAGATGGTGGGGTAGAAGATTGGTGAATCGTTAGGCCAGGTTATGGAGGTGGAAGGTCCTATGGAGCCAGCTATTTGGGGAAACTGCATCCGAATAAGAATACTACTAGATATTGTGAGGCCATTAAACCGTTGGACAACAATTGTGGTTCGAAAACTGTCTGTTTTTTGTTATGTGCGTGGAAAACTAGACCACATGGACAAGGACTGTCCTTTGTTCTTTGAGGCAATGGAATTGAGACTAATTCCGACAAAAGAGCTTCCGCATTTGTTACGTGTAACGGTAAAAAAGACCTCTAAAAAATAGAGCTCGATGACGCTCTTATGGCCATGGGAGCTGGAATGAAGTGGACAGGAGGCTCCTCTTCTGCAGCAAAAATTACTCCACCATTTGATCCTGTAAGGGCTTTACCCACAGCAACGGCCATGCCGTCGAGCCATGAGGGATGCTCTAACAAGGGGCTTCTAAAGTGCAAACATTCACTAACCTTATATCTCCACATACACAACTATCGAAAGGTATTCAAATAGGTGGTGCCCCTAAGATTTCATCAACTCTTGATACGGGATGCGCCAAAAGCAATGAGGCCACTGCTATCCAAACAAAGGACAAAGGAAATGGGATTGTAAAGACTGTGACGGTGGGATATCCAGTACAAGGAACGTATGTAAGAATGCCAACTACGTTTGGAGCAAATGTGAACATGAACCCGATGCCACCTCTGTTAATGCATATGCCATTGATGGTGCAGGGGACACAATCACAAGCTTTTACCATAGGGTCAGCAGGTATCACAAACACTGGAAGTAAGAAGAGAGAAAGGATGGCCAACACGGGCCATATCCCGGCTGCAAAGCAAACTGAAGTCAAGGGGCAGAAAATAAGAGGGGGAGGAGAAGTTGGCACCAACAACAGCCACACTGGAAAAATGGGACGCATGAAACCAAAAAGCGAAGAATCTATTGATGAGGAGAAAAACAACTCTGAGGTGAAACTCACATTAGCGGAAGCTGACGGTGCACAGCCCCGCCAACAACCATGATCGTTTTGGCATGGAATGCATGAGGCCTTGGCAACCGTTGTGCATTTCGAAATCTACAGTGCTTAGTCGCTGATAATAAGTATGCTATCCTGTTCGTAGTAGAATCTAAAATCCATGTTAATGTGGTTGCATCATGGTGTCATTCTCAGAACATCCAAAAATGTCTAGGTGTCAATACCCGGGGTAAATCTGGTGGCCTTTTGTTGTACGTTGATGCTAGTGTGAATGTTATTCTCCTCTGGTACTTGTCTGGGCATGTAGATGTCACTTTTAATTATGCAAATACAACTTGCCGACTAACAGGTTTCAATGGGAGCCCAAACATATCTCTCTGTAAGCAATCTTGGGAACTCTTAAGAAGATTAACTAATGTGTACAGGGGGTAAGAACAATCGTGGCTAATTGCTAGAGATTTTAATAAAACATCATTCACATCGGAAAAGAATGGAGGTAAGGTAAAAAATTTCTCATACAAAATTTCAGAAACATAATCAATGAGCTTAAACTAAGAGACTTGGGGTATAAGGGACCGAGATATACATGGGTTAATAAAAAATAAAGATAAGATTGTATCCAAGAAAGACTAGACAGATTTCTGGCTGATGGAAAATGGTTTGAAAAATGGTTTGACATGTTTCAAAGCTTTCAAGTATAAATTCTTCATTTCTATGGTTCAGATCATATGCCGATAAAACTCACAATAACATGTGCACAACCAAAGGCTAACTTGAAAAAAAGGAAAAAAAATGCTACTTTGAGAACAAATAGTTTCTGAAAGGAAATTTTCTAAGTACATGGGAGAAGCATGGGGAACAATAGAGGTCGGTCCCAGACTTACGTGGAAAAATTAAAAACTATTAGCGCTTCATATTCTGCTTCATTATTTGTTGCTAGGAAGACAAATCAGATAGCTGATGTAAACATTTGTCGGTCAGGGCTTATTAGTACCACTCCTACCCCCGACACCATGTTTTTTGACGATCCGTCCACATACAAGTTCCACGGATGTTCACAATCCCTCGTCAAATCTGGTGGATAAGTTAGCTCTACAATAAAGTCGGTCAGAGCTTGTCCTTTGATCGCCGTTATTGTTGCGTACTTGATGCTGAACTGGCTAATTTCCAGTGGCCATTTTTGCAATCTTCCCGCTGTATCTGGGCGATGTAGAATTTGTCTAAGCGGTAATGTAGTGAGTACCTCTACTTGATGATCGTAGAAGTATGGCCACAACTTTCTCGTGCTCATGACCAAGGCATACGCGAGCTTCTTGGTAGGAGAATACCGTATTTCTGCCTCATGTAGAGCTTGGGTTACATAGTAGATTGGGGAGTGGAACTTGCTTTCTGCATGCACAAGTGCTGAACTTATTGCGACCTCAAATGCTGCGAGGTAGAGGTACAATTTTTCGCCAGGCACTTGCTTGGATAAAATTTGTGTGTTGTTCAGATATTCCTTGATTTGATCAAATGCTCTTTGGCAATCGCTCGTCCACAAAAAATCTTACTTCTTCCTCTTCATGGCCTCGAAGAATAGCCTGTATTTATCTTCTGAACGCGAGATAAAGCGATTCAGTGCCGCCAGACACCCAGTTAGACATTGAGTCTTTCGGACTGAATCAGGTGGCTTAATGTCTATAATGGCTTTGACTTTTGTCGGATTCACCTCGATTCCACACTGACTCGCCAGATCTCCCAAGAACTTTCCTGAATGAATTCCAAAACTGCTTTTCTTCGGGTTAAGTTTCATGTTGTAGGCGCGGAGTATTTCAAATGTTTGAGCAAGGTGTTCAAGATGATCTTCCTTGCGTAAGGTCTTCACGACTATATCGTCCACGTAGACTTAGATCAAAAATAGGCCCATCGACATTTAATTCATCTTCGATTTCCATTGGTACACATTCCAATCTGGGTTCGAAATCTTGGCTGAGAAGGCACTCGTCACATTGTTCACCGTTGAGGTGCCTTTCAGGCGCCAATTCCGCCAGGATTGTTGTTTCTTGATTATGTTCTGCCCTTTGTACGTGTTCTGAATGTTCGACCTCAATTGAGTCTACTTCGTCTTGCGAAGCAGCCAACATCTCAGGTCCCAGTTCAGGACGTAAGGGTGTTGATAGGCGAACTACTAATGAAGAATTACTAGAATAAATAATCAAGGCAGAGGAGCTCGCCAGTAGTTCGCCTACTTGGTCTAGGGCCACATCATCAACTTTGACCAGTCAACAACATGGATAGAGGACGAGCTCGCCAGAAGCTCACCCGAATGCATGATGACACGTCAGCAATTGACCAACACCAAGAGAGAGAGAGAGAGAGAGCTCGCAAGGGAGCTCACCGACTTGCTAGGTAGCTCGCCTAGAGCTCGTCCATATCCAAGAGACAAGACTGAAACCTACTACTATCAACGCATCCCAGAATGGCACAAGGCAAGGGAGCTCGCTAAGGAGCTCACCCAGTCCGGAGTATAGCTGGTAGTTACATAGGGAATCAGTAGTGATGTAGTAGGACATAACAATGTAATTAGGGCATAATAGTGAGAAAGGACAGGTGTTGAGGACACTTGTCAACACATAAGGCTAAGTAAGCCATTAAAGTGCCACCTCACTACATGCAAACCTATAAATAGTTCTCTTATACTCATTTTCTCTCTCTAAGCTCATAATACACAACTCAATTTCTCTCACTACACACTCTCTCTCTACAGCATATTATCAAGAACAAAATTATAAGGTTATTGTTTGGTGGAATTCTAAGATAATTACAGCCACTAAACCTTTCATTAAACAATTCCATCAACAAAGGGAGAACTTTCAATTACATGTAGATGCGTTCCCGATGGTTTTACTTGTAGTAAGCATTCGCGGGCTTTCTTTTGATCGCCTTTGATAGTACCAGCGCTATTCGGTGTTGGAAATTTTAGACAATAGTAGCAAGTCGAACATGCAGCCTTAAATTCATGCAAAAAGGTCAGCCGAGGAACCCGTTATAGGAGGATGGCTGGTCTACAACAAGGAAATCTACTTGCCTAGTCAACCTCATATCGGGATCATCGATCGATACAAGTTCAACAGACAGTCAGATTGTGCCTAGGGGTATAGTAACTGCTTTCCCGAACCCTATAATTTTGTGATTACAATCTTCGATATAGGATTCGAAGTCCCCTATCTGGTCTAAAGCGCTCTTGAAAAGAATGTTCGTGTAAGCTCCAGTGTCGACCAGTAGTCTGTGAACTTTGACATTCATTATATTTGCGCTTATGACCAAGGAGTCGTTATGTAGGGTCATGATTCCCTCCAAGTCCTTTTGGGAGAATGTCAATTCTGCAGTAGGCTTGGTTGAGGGTCCCGCACTGGTCTTCTTAATTTGGTTGATAGCGCACAGTTCGACCTTCTTTTGCCTCTTCGACAGGGGCGGCCTCCCATCTGTACAACTGCCAGCATGGCCCACCTCAAGCTCAATTACCAAAATTTCCCTCACCGGTCTTGGCTGAGGTTGCTGGAGCATGTCGCTCTCGCCGGTTCCTTAGGTTAGTCCTTCCTTCATCCTCGTCTTCGCTGCTTTTGTCCTCTGTCCTATCTTTGGGCTCCCGTGGTCTTTTCCCTGGGTTTTTTTCACAAACTCGGACAATTTTCCGTCCTCATAGAACTTCCACAGCTGCCTCAACAAGTCTTTACACTGGCTTGTGAAATGTCTCATTGTCTGATGATATGCACAATATCTGCCCGAGTTTACCTTTTCTGGATTCACCTTGATCTTTTTCGGCGGTGCCAACATTCCCTTTCCACTGACCGCGTTGTACACTTGGTCAATGGATATTGTCAGGACTTGATTGAGCTTTTCCTTAAGATCATTTCCTTCAAAAGATTTCAAATTTTTTTGGGGTTCTGTAACCTACCCCACCTCTCCTGGCTGTCGCATTCGGAGCTTCCCTACTCTCTCCCAATGACTTCCTCAATGCCTCCTGGCTTTGTTCCAGAATTTCACATAATTCTTTGGGCAAGTGAGGTGCATTCCTTCCACAAGTCGGATCCTTTTTTCAATCCTGCCGTCGTGGCAATCACTTTCGTGTCTTCACTCACTGGCTCTCCTTCAAGCAAGATTTTGTTGAACTGTTCGAGGAATTGTTGATCTGATTCCTCCGCCTCGTGTATAAGGTTTGCCAGTCGGTGCTTCTGAGTGAAGCACGATGCTGTTCCAGAAAAATGTGCCAAAAATTCCCGGCTCAACTGTACGAAAGAAGTCATCGATGCCGGAGGCATCGCTGTAAACCACAGATGGGCATGATCTCCAAGAGAAAGAGGAAAATTTCTGCACTGGGTAGCATCAGACGCTCCCACTGAGATCATATAATCCGTGTACTTGGAGATGTGCACCTTCGGATCCGAGCTCCCTTCGTACAGGTTCATTACCTGGTATTAATTAGATCTTCGGTTGAATCGGTGCCGATAAAATTGATGGTGACAGAGGCGATATCGAGATCTGTAAAGTCGAATCTCCCTCTGGGCGTAATGACACCTTGGCCTGTAGGTCTTCGATGGCTTTTTTCATGGAAAGCAAGATTCCGTCTGAAGTCTCAGTTCGAGGACGTGATGGCCGTTCCTCTCGCTTAGAGCGAGGAGAGCCAGACACTCTATCGCTCGGATGAGACCTCGTTGAAACCCTGGTAGCCTTCTGAACACTTTCAGGACCCAACCTCTCTAATGATGGCCAACGTAGCCGTTCATGAACTGATGACTGTTTTCTTTGATCCGCTTTTTGCATGCGACTTGGAGGATGAGAAGTCGACATGGGTTGCCCGTGTGACTTGTAATCTCGTCGCTCCAGTTGTCTACTCTGCGGGGCGCTTTGACTGGACTCATCCACCACACTCCAGGTTCGTCTACCCTATGGACCCAATCGATCTGTTATCTTTTGCTTCCCACGCTTCTCTCGTCTTCTTCTTTGCTCGCTATTAGCCTCGATCTCGGGTTGACGCTGAACAGTCCATTCACGAATGGGTTCTGGTTCAGGTCGTATCCCGGATGGACCTACTACTCCTTGTTGTTGTTGCTGTTGTAACACCCTGTAAAGGGACGTCATACGAGATATGTCTTTGGGGCTTTACAAGAATGGGAGCAATTCAGATAACCCTTGCATATAGATTTGGCCCACCTGGGCAGCTGGAACTCCGGTGTGTTCTGCCTGTTGCCTGTTTATTGCTGCACCCTGAACCGTTGTTGATTGTTCAGGTGTCGGTGCTCTTTGATTCTGACTGTTGTTGTTCCTTCCGTGCGATGTCACCATAGGTTGAGATACTTCCCGCGATATTTTACGTAATGTCAGCTCCTTTCCGATGAGCAAGTGAGCAGGTGGCGAGCAGGTAGTGTAATTTCTTCCAGAGGAGGCGAACAACTGAGTTTCCTTCAAGCGAGCAGCTTCAAGGATTTCTTCAGATGAAGCGGCGATCAGGTCTCACAATTTCTTCAGAATCCAAATTTTGGCAGTTTTCATTCCAGTAACTTGAAGAATCCAACAAGCGAAGGTTCGAGCCGTCCTTCCTCTAGCGCCAAACTGTTAATGAAATCTTCTCAATGCGAATTTATATGTGGCTGTTTAACTGGATTTCACTAACAGTGTCTTGGATTGAGTCTACTAGAATTGCTAATTGTGAATTCTGGAAAGATTTTGGCAGAGCTTTGCTAAGGCAGCGAAAAACTTGGTACATTTCTGAAAAATGTGGCCTATTTATAGGCAAATACATAAAAAGGTGGTGGTAGGGATCTTGCCATGCTTCTCAGCAAGTCTACACATGTCCCTTACGTGTTAAATGAGATAAATACAATAAGAAATTGACCAAAAATGGAGAGAACAAGATTCCAACGATCAGGTATGAAGGCAGCGAGCAGCTGGTTAAAAACATCATAGGAGGCAAGCTGCTGGTTGGGCGAGCAGGTGAGCTACTCGCCTCTCCCATAAATTGAATGACATGCTTGCCACCTATTTTCTATAGGGTGGCGAGCAGCTCATTGAGCGAGCAAGTGCAGCTGCTCGCCTCCTTTCAATTTGTACTGTTGTCTTCATATTTCTTGTTCTTCATGTGATTCTTCATCTTCTTTGTTGATTTTCACTTGATCTAGTTGCATCTAGGCTTCATTCTTGTGATCTTTTTGTATTAGATCAATTCTCTCGGGACACATCATTCGGGATTCCATTAATTACTTCATTAAGAACTTGGATCAACTTATTTCATCAACAATTGATATAAGGAAACTATAACATATCTCGATAGTAACACAATTTAATCTTTTTTGTAACACTGACATAAGACAACAGTAACATAATTTTTAACACTAAAAAATATAAATGCAGTACAAAGAATGTGTTTTATATCAAATGAGCATTTGGTGTTTTCGTGCCATATTCTAATGGTAATGTTTTCTTCTTATTCAGACTTCCTCTGAAGTGCCCTTTCATTCTAGCTTTCCGGCCCTTAGTTGTTGAGCGTCTAGGATCTCATATATCAAGTCCTTCCACAAATTCTGTTGATTTTTGTAGCTAATGTTTGGAGTTAAATGTCTTTGCCTTCATTGAGCATCTTTCTATTCTCTCTTCTAGCATTTTTCTTGTTTTAGCATCTCTTTTGCACTCCAATATAAGTTTGTAGCTCCTCCTAGCCATTTGATGTCTCCGTGGAATTGAACTTTGTACCTTTCTCATTTTTGTCACTATGTTTTTTCTCAAATATGTGACTTTGCATTCTTTGCCAACCTCGTATGTATGTATTGACTTGGTATTTCCTGTACCGAGTTAAATATGTAGCACACTTTTTTTTTGTGGTGTTCTCCTTAACTACTATTTCATCACTCTGCGATTTTTTACCTTCACAAGAACACACATAATTTTGGATGTCAACTCATTTTTCTCATCCGTTGACCTCATTTCAATTTTTTTGTGTACACTAAATCCCACAGAGCGGGCATGTGCACAATTGACTTATTTGTCTTTTTGCACGTTTTTTAGATTTAAAGCAAATTGACCCAAAAGCGGATGGGTAATTGTAGCATGCAAGTAAACGACCTAGTAGTATCGACCTAGGACAAGAGAGAGCTATGGATCCCCGAAGTCATGTGTTGGCATAAGCATTATAACAACGATTCTGGTTTTTAAACTATAAAATGTAAACGACAAGCAATCAATAACAAGCAAATTATCCTAACTTTGTTTAGAAGTGCGAGGTGGAAGTATGCTTCGGGTGTTCTTCTCACAATTTCAACTAATGTTTCTTATGGCACAACCATCTATCCTTTGCTATGTTTTAGGAATTCACTAGAGGCTACCACAAAGCATTTGAAGGTCAATCCCTTTTGAGGCTTAAGTGATCAAGTAACATGACAAGCACATAAGGTAGTGAACTATAGGAAGGTTCAACACGGTTACTAATCCCTATAATTCTCCTCTCACTAAATTCTCAAATCCTCGACTAAAGAACTTAATGTCTATTATGGGTCGTCTAAGCCATCTATCCCCTCTCGGCGCAATAGATTACTAGTAGAATCGAATTAATTAAACAACCTTTGGCTACAAAATCAATTAAGCAAATACCCAACTCTCATTGAAGCATATACCCATCAATTAAGAGCTACTTAATATATCCAATCAATTCAATCAAGATAAACACCATAATAGAAGCAATAAACCAATCACATAGCAAATTCAAGACAATCAAGACATAATCACATCAATCTTCATTGCAATTCAAACTCGCAAAGCATGAAATGATTAGCCCATGGCTAAATCAACAAACAAGAGGAAATAAATGCAAAATAAACAAAGCTCATGCTTAATCCACTATATAAATTGCAATAAGTAAAAGATATCACCTCTTGATAATGCAAAATTTAGAGAAATAACAAACTCAATCCAATCCTTGCTTAAAACTTGAAATAAAACTGGAATTAAAGTTAATCTAATGATTTGAATTCAATAAATGGAAGTTGATTGTGCAAAAATGAAGAAAAATGCTCCCAAGGATAGTTGTAAACCCTATCTCTTGCCTCCCTCTTCTCAATCCCGGAAAATCTGAGCCTCCAATCAATTCTTGAGGCTTTTATACCCATCATAGGATCATTCCACGTGTCAAAGATCAGCAAAAATCTAATAAAAATTTCTTGAGCTGCACGAGTGTGTTGGGTTGCTCGACCAAAAGTGGTCGAGCACGATTTTGAAAAACACTGAGCACTTTTCTTAATCCTCGCTGCACGATCAAGCAAGATCTGCTTGACCAAAAGTGGTCGAGCAACTATTTTCTCCAAGTGGCTACGTAAATTCCAGGAGACTGCTCGATTGAGCAGGGTTGCTCAGTCAAAGACCCCGATCGAGCACGACTTTAAAAAGCATTTTGCAACTTTGCTTATCTGTGCATGATCATGCTCACTTGCTCGACCAAGAGTGCTCGAGCAGAATTCCAAAGTTCTCCATTTTGACTCCTAAATCCAAATCTTGCTCAAAGTCTTCTCTATGTCTTCCAAAATTGACCCTTCTTCCAATTGTGCCTTCCAAAGCTTCTTTATCAACGAAATCTCCTATAAATCAAACATTTCAAGTATACATCAATATGCACAAATTCTCAATGAATTCTCAATCAATTAACAAATAAATCTATCAATTTCTCACAAAAATGTCAACAATTATATCCAAATATACAACCTAATCAACAATACAATTTGTATATCTCATCCATATTGTCTCTTCTCATCCCCAGCAATAAGTCACTGTATTCGTTACTATTAAATTTCTCATCTTCATTTTCCTCATCAGGTGGATTATCTAACCCTTGTGTGTGCCCATCAGGAGACTGTATTTCAGTGTCTTGTTCATTATATATTCCCGCACTATTATTTTTATAGTAAAAAAGATTAATTATGTATGTGAAAAACACTATATATTCTGTATAATGACACATAAAATTTAAATATGTAACATATTCTTTAATAAAAAAAAGTAACACTATTTATTTTGTATTGTAACAAATAATATTGAATCAAGTAACATATTTTTCACAGAGTTTCAAAAGTAAGACATGTATTTTACATAGTATTATTACACATAACATATATTTAAAGGTACTCATTGTACTCTTAACATAATATTTTACTAATAGTAACATACATATCTTCGATTAGTAACACATATTTCTATTAATGAGTAACATATATAAAGGAAAACAATATCATATTTTTATTAATGAGTACTTTGTAGGATCACACACATTCTATATGAGTAATACGTATTTCTATTTATGAGTAACATATATATGGAATGAAATACAATATCATATTCCTCAATCCAGTAAGTAGTAACGTATGTAGGTCATAAAGTAATATGAATATGTTCATTGAGTAACATATTTGTCCCAACTAGATAATTGTAACACTTGTTTATGTTATTTTGTAATATACATAATGAATATGTGACACATTTTAAAAATTCATGCAACATGCATGAGTTACAATTTGATGTTACCTGTTGTTGTAGAACCTATCGAATTCGCTTAATTTTGTTATTATTTGACAATCTAGAAAGTAATCATCCATGTTTCTGCTATTCTTTTGGACTACAAGCACCTCAATTTCTTCCTCTCAATGTCATATTTTAGATTCTGATTAGTTTTCTATTTCTTTTGATTGGAATCCTTTCCTTGTTGCCCGTTCATTTGTCGTTTTTTTTTTCATGTGTCACCGTATCTTGTGTGGGTTTTAGATTTCAGCTTTGGGTTTTAGGGTTGAGTTGCATGCTTTTGATCAGCGAATTTTGGTTATTGACCCGGTTTTGGTGGGTGACCCGCGAGATTATGGGGATCCACGTATTTTGCCTTAATTTTATTAATTACGGTAGAAATTTCTACCCAAATATAGCTCTATAGTATTTGATATATATACAACTTATCCGTTAAAAATAAATAAATTTTATATTAATCAATCTCATATATGACATAAACATTCACCTTCTTTAGAGGATAGAGACTCCATTAGCTCATGAATCAAAATAATATATTCTCTATCCTTTTTTTTTTTTAATTAGAAGTGACTTTGGAATTAACAATAAATTTAGGTCATAAGGTTTTGTTAATATTACCCTTAAATAGATAACAAAGCAAAATTTTCATGTTCCGTATCTTGTCATTATTAATTTTCATAATTTCGATCAAAATTACTGAATTTACTTATGCATGCTAACAAAAAAGGATGTTGAAATGGAGTAAAAGATTATGTTTAAAATGAGATAACACCCCTAAAAATATGGGAAAGGTGAATGGAAAGATTTGTGGGAAAAATAAGCATGAGGTTAATAGGTCTAATTATTTTGATAAAAATAATCAAAATGATATTTAATTAAAAAATACACAAAACATTGTAGAATAAGATTTCATACATGAGATGTGAGATACTTGTAAATTTAAGAAATTATCCAAAATATACATAAAAAAATAATTAAAGAAATGGGCTTGGTGTATTGTCAAATTTACCATAAAAAGATTTAAATTGTGTAAACATACATAATTCGTTGAAAGTTAAAATGGATGAGGTCGATATTTGGAGGATAATGGAAGACAACATGATTTACACAAGGGCACGCCAATTTAATTTGTCTAGTCATGGAAATACATAGAGAGAGCTTTTTATTTGTTTACTCCCTCCGTCCCTAACCAATTTGCGCACTTTCTATTTTAGTTGTCTCAAATCAATTTGCACACTACTTAAAAGAGTAACATCGATTTGCGTGCACACTCACAAAATTTTTCACACATTTACCCATATACCACTACTTTATTTAAAAAATATATTTTTCTTAAACCGTTTGCCATCCTAGGGGTGCAAATAACCCTGGAACGGAGGGAGTATTTATTTATTTATTTATTATTTTTATGACAAAAGTTATACTCAAGTAAAGAAAGACGTCCTCATGCACTAACGTAATTGTTTGCCTAGCCACATTTATCCAAGGGCAAAAGAAAGTAATCACATACATTCATCACCAACACACGTTGTGCCTCTCTCTCTCTCACTTTCACTTTCGTCATAAAGGAGCAAAATATGTTTGGAACATTTTGATGATGAAAATGACATGGCCGAGGAATTCTTTCTTTTTCATTTTCTCCAATGTACTTTTTTTCTAAAAAGAAAATTTAATTCTTGCTAATGTACGGTTGTAAAATATGTAGCGTCTCGAAGACTAGTTTCTTGGCCAACTTGTATGAGAGAGAAAAATATGAAATCATAATGATATGACAAATTTATATATATGAAATAGTTCCATCCAAACTCATTTACTATACAACATGATCGCCTGCACAAGCTTATGGGTAGATCTATTATTTTAGTCGAGTTGAATATTTAAAGTTTGAATGCAGCTCGAGCTCACTCAATAAGAATAGTAAGTTGAAAATAGAGTTCGACTCGAATTGCATACGGTTATAATGTTAGTTATTAAGTATTTATGAGCTCAAATTTGACTCGTTTATCAATATAAATAAGTCGAGCTCTTGAGCTCATATTTTTTATTAAACAATATTATTTATTATGGGGCTGTAAGTCTCAAATTCAATTGTATATTTTAGAAGAGAATACGATTAACATATATAAATATAAATATATATATTCTTATGATTTTAAGTGCACTTATATAGAAATTGAAAGAAATAATAAAACGAAATAACACATACGAAATTGACAACTTCGGCTGTCAAGTGACCCCAATGTCATAATATTTTATAAACTGGACGAGCTAAGCACCTTCTTTGATCACTGAACTTTAAAAAAGTATCCATCGGACTGTTCGCTAAACGATATTTGTATAATGAGTACCTCTTATAAGATTTGTTTACCCAATTTATCTGCAAAGACAACGTCTGGAGGCACTATCAAGTCAGAAAATTTACTAATTTTTTTTAGTGATCTGACTACAATTAAATATGTAGATATTTAAAGAAATTCGAGCCAAAATCTTAAAACCCATTAAATTAGAACGTAATGTATGTCAATCAAACTCCATAACCCATCATATATATATATGTGGAATATAGTCCCATATCTATAATATTATTTGTACAAATGCAATTAACTTAAAATATCGAATAGAGAATTGCTCATTATTCTAGTAGTTCGATTATTTTTTGAAACAAGAAAATCACCATAATTTGCACAGATTAAGAATGTGCTCATCGCAACTTTTTGAAAATTTTGATTTCGAAAGTGGTTACTAAACGCATTTCTAGGACAAATCATTTCATTTTTTTTCAAAGACGGTGACATTAGGTTTTAAAAAGGAAAAAAAAAAGTGATTCTCAGATTTTAGAAATTGAAAATTCCACCGATATAAAATCTGTAAATATATAAAAATTATATTTATAATAATTCTATAAATTAATATTATATACTCCCTCCGTCCCCTATAAATTGCTCATAACTTTTGGGCACTAATATTAAGAAGGGTATAAAAATAATAATACACTACATGTGATGTGATTAAAAAAAGTAAAAAAATAATATAAATAGTATAAAAAATATTTTAAAATAATAATAAAGAAATGAATAATAGTTTCCAAAAAAAATAAAAAAATACGGACGAAAATGATAAAATGAACAACTTATAGCGGGACGGAGTATGGATGGCAATGGGGCGGGTTCAAACCCGGACCCGCCACGAACCCGCCCCGTACGGGCCGGGTAAAAACCCAGTCAAACGGGTCGCGGGGCGGGTTTGGACCCGTTTGACCAAAAACCCGCCGGGTTTTGACGGGTCTTGGTATTAGGTGGACCCGCCCTGTATATATATATATATATATATATTTAATAAATATATATAGTTAAAAAAATATATTATATATATATTATATATGTATAATTAAATATATAAAAATTAGACTATTAATTAACATATTCATTAAATTATTAGATTAAATATGTGTATAAAGTCATGAGAAAAATTGTACAAATTAGAGTTTATTAATTTTTATTATTATTTTAATTTCAATGAACAATATATGTGTGATTTTAAATATTTAGATTTAATAAGTTGAAACTTGAAGTGAATTATTTTGCATATTTGTTGTTGTTTGAATTATGCATATGCATATTGATGTTATATTTTAAAATTTATTATATTTTGTGTAAAATATTTGATATGTATGATAAAAATAAAATAAAATAAAAAATAGGCGGGTAGGCGGGTCGGGACGGGTAAAACCGGGTTCGTGGGGCGGGGTGGGTCTCGGGTCCTAAAAATTCTTGGTGGGGCGGGTCCTAGGACAGACCAAACCCGTTCCAGACCAGCCCTTTGCCATCCCTTGGACGGAGAGTATATATATATATATATATATATATATAATTTCATATCATTAATTAATAAAAGTTCTATAATTATATACAATAATACAAGTAAAAGTTATACATATATATATATATATATATATATATCAATACAAGTATTAGTTAGATTAAATTTCATTTCATTACTTAAGAATAAATTGTGTACGTCATGTGGATAAGAGCCTGGAGGAAAGTGGTAGTTGAAAGAAGAAAATGTGTTGAAAAAAATGTACTTTTTGATTCTAATAACGTGGGTGTTTGGATTTGTTCTGTTTTCTTGCAAAGTTGTTGGGACATAGGCCACACAGGTTGCCATCATTATATATACGCTACCTAAATGAAATAATATTAGAATATTTTCATTATTGTATTACACGTCACCCATCAAACACTTTTTCTCACAAAGAAAGATATAGTATGTGGAACTGATGCCCTAAACCACATAAATTATATATGTGCCATTCATTCAATTGTCTTTTCTCATGCATTCATTTCACGACTGACAAAAAGAAAAAGAAAAAGAAATTAAGATAAATGGGATTGGATAATTTGTATGTGGCGAACCAAAACCTCAACCTCAACCTCATCTTTTTATATATAATCTGATACTCCACTTTTTAACCTAATGGGTATGTTTGCAGGAACTAAAAAATTTATAAAATTATTTTTTTGGGATAAATTGGGTCTTACCAACTTTTCAAAAAATTGATTTTACACTTTTTTTTAGTTGTTGCAAACACACCCAACATTTAGCTACGGAAATTACTTCACTAAACCCATTCTCATGAATTGCCTAACTCTTTAATTCATTTAAATTTATCTTTTCATTCTTACGAGACGATCATTATAAGAGAATAAATAATTACCTAAAATATTAGAATATTGATGACAAAAAAAAAACAAAAAATAATTATAGTGGAATTATCTACAACTTGGCCTATAAATTTTTTAATCATGTAGACATTTTTATTCTTCAATAGTTTTTTCCTAGGAATAAAATATTTGCCTAACAAAAAGTTGTTTTGTGAATATATTATTTATAGATACGTACGGAATGAAGATATAATTAAAAGAATTTGTAAGCAATTTGTTGACAATTAACACTTTAAAATCTTTTGTTCGAAATTTGTAGCCATATTAAAGAAAATAATTATAGATAATTCTTTTTTAGAAAATTATAAATTTTAGCGTACAAACTCTTTTTTGTCCACAAATTTATAAAAACTCTTTTTTGGCTTTTTTTTAAAAATATGTGACCAATATACCCTTAATTCTCATTTTTTTTAAATTTCTCTTTTCACCCCTAATCTTTTTCCTATTTTATTTCTTACACCAAATTAAAATAAGTGACAAATATACCTTTAACTATATTATTTTTTGACGGAGTTGGGTCGAATTGATTTTTTACGTTCCTTTAACCTAGAAAAATTTAAAAATAACATTATTACGAATAATATTATCTTTATTAATTATTAAGGATTAAATAAGTATTCTTGAAATGTCGAAAACTGGTCGGAGTCCAGTCAATTTTTTTAGAAATAACATATTTAGTAATTTTTTTATGATGGAGTTAGGTCGGAAATACTTTTTAGATTATTTTTACCTAAAAACACTATGCATATGTAGAATTTTAATTGACATTATCTTTTTATTTTTTACTAGTAAAATAATTAATATTTTGAAAAGTCGGATATTTCTCCAAATTCATTAAAAATATCATTTGCACTAGTATTTTTTTGACGGAGTTGGGTCGGAATGATTTTTTACGTTCCTTTAGTGTAGAAATTTTTTTAAAGATACATGATTACAACTAACATTATCTTTTTTAATTTTTAAGGATTAAATACGTAATCTTGAAAGGTCGGAAACTGGTCGGAGTCCGGTCAATTTTTTTAAAAATAGCATATTTAGTAAAAAATAAATTGTGACGGAGTTTGATCGAGACTACTTCTTAAATTATTTTTACCTAAAAAAATACTATGCATATATAAAAAATTTGATTGACGTTATCTTTTTAATTTTTACTAGTAAAATAACCAGTATTTTGAAAAGTCAGATATTTATCTAAATATATTAAAAATAGAACTTGCAATAGTTTATTTTTTTTGACGGAGTTGGGTCGGAATGATTTTTTACGTTCCTTTAATCTAGAATTTTTTTAAAAGATACATGATTACCACTAACGTTATCTTTATTAACTTTTAAGGATTAAATAAATAATCTTGAAAGGTCGGAAACTGGTCTGAGTCCGGTCAATTTTAAAAAAAAAATAGCATATTTAGTAATTTTTTTTGTTACGGAGTTTGATCGGAACTACTTCTTAGATTATTTTTACATAAAAAATACTATGCATGTATAAAAATTTTGATTGACGTTATCTTTTTAATTTTTACTAGTAAAATAACTAGTATTTTGGAAAGTCGGATATTTATCTTAATTTATTAAAAATAGCACTTGCAATTGTATTTTTTTGACGGAGTTGAGTCGTAATAATTTTTTACGTTCCTTTAATCTAGAAAAAATTTAAAATATACATGTTTACGACTAACATTATCTTTACTAATTTTTAAGAATTAAATAAGTAATCTTGAAAGGCCGGAAATTGGTCGAAGTCCAGTCAATTTTTTTAGAAATAGCATATTTAGTAATTTTTTTTGTGACGGAGTTTGATCGAAACTACTTCTTAACTTATTTTTACCTAAAAAATACTATGCATATGTAAAAATTTTGATTGACGTTATCTTTTTAATTTTTACTAGTAAAATAACTAGTATTTTGAAAAGTCGGATATTTATCTAAATTTATTAAAAATAGCACTTGCAATAGTATTTTTTTGACGGGGTAGAAAAAATTTAAAAGATACATGATTACGACTAACGTTATCTTTATTAATTTTTAAGGATTAAATAAGTAATCTTGAAAGGTCGGAAACTGGTCGGAGTCCGGTCAATTTTTTTTGAAATAACATATTTAGTACTCCCTCTGTCCCGCAAGAATTTGCACACTTTCCTGATTTGGACGTCCCACACAAATTTGCATACAACTAAAAAAGAAGCATTGATTTACGTGAACACTCACAAACCTTTACACATATTTACCCATATACCATTAATTTATATATAAAACTATTTTTTCTTAAAAAATGTGTCGTTTCATAGGGTGCAAATTCCTACGGGACGGAGGGAGTAATTTTTTTTGTGACGGAGTTAGGTCGGAATTACTTTTTAGATTATTTTTACCTAAAAAACACTATGCATATGTAGAATTTTAATTGACATTATCTTTTTAATTTCTACTAGTAAAATAACTAATATTTTGAAAAGCCGGATATTTCTCCAAATTTATTAAAAATATCATTTGCACTAGTATTTTTTTTGACGTAGTTGGGTCGTAATGATTTTTTACGTTCTTTTAGTGTCGAAAAAATTTAAAAGATATATGATTACGACTAACATTATCTTTTTTAATTTTTAAAGATTAAATAAGTAATCTTGAAAGGTCGAAAACTGGTCGGAGTCCGGTCAATTTTTTAAAAATAGCATATTTAGTAAAAAAAAATTGTGACGGAGTTTGATGGAGACTACTTCTTAGATTATTTTTACCTAAAAAGTACTATGCATATGTAAAAAAATTTATTGACGTTATCTTTTAAATTTTTACTAGTAAAATAACTTGTATTTTGAAAAGTAGGATATTTATCTAAATTTATTAAAAATAGCAGTTGCAATAGTATTTTTTCGACGTAGTTGGGTCAGAATGATTTTTTACGTTCCTTTAATCTAGAAAAAATTTAAAAGATAAATGATTACGACTAACATTACCTTTATTAATTTTTAAGGATTAAATATATAATCTTGAAAGGTAGGAAACTGGTAGGAGTCCTGTCAAATTTTTTTTAAAATAGCATATTTTGTAATTTTTTTTGTAATGGAGTTTGATCGAAACTACTTCTTAGATTATTTTACCTAAAAATTACTATGCATATGTAAAAATTTTGATTGACGAATATAAAATTGTGGAGTGAAGAATCTTGTCAAGATTACGATTAGCAATCAAATTTGTTTTTATTATTTTTAGAAATTAATAAATTTACGTATTTATTTTACAAAATATAAAATTGTGTGAAAATTAGATTCATAAGCAGAGATATTGTATTAATCCTTGTCATAAATTTTGATATATTTCTCAACTCTTTTTCAATTTATCTCCCCCACGACAATCACATCAATTTTTTATAAATAAAATTCTTAATATTAGAGAAGACTGAGTCAATCGGGTTTTATATGAATATAAATATATCTTTTTTATTATATTTTTCCAATAATAATAATAATAATTATTGTAAATATATTAATCTTTAATTAAAAATACATAAATATTGAGATGATAGCATTCCATTTTAAAATTATTTATAAAATTTTGAAAATCTATATATAAAGATATAAATATTATGATAGTGAAAAAATATATTTAATTTCCTATATTTTAGGAAATTTACACCTCTAATTTTCTAAAATTTATTTTTCTCATTTTTTAGAAACTAATGAATTGAATATATTGTCACGAAAATATTCTCTCTCGGCAATCTCCTTTATTTTTATTTTTGAGTTTTTAAGTATAGAAAATAATGGGTCAATCGGATTTTATGTTGACAAAAATATATATTATTTATTTACTTATTTATTATTTTTATGAAGATAACGTCAATCAAAATTTTACATATGCATAGTAATTTTTACGTAAAAATAATCTAAGAAGTGTTCCGATCAAACTCCGTCACAAAAAAATTACTAAATATGCTATTTTTAAAAAATTAACCGGACTCCGACCAGTTTCTGACCTTTCAAGATTACATAATTAATCCTTAAAAATTAATAAAGATAACGTTAGTCGTAATCATGTATCTTTTAAATTTTTCTAGATTAAAGGAATGTAAGAAATTATTCCGACCGAACTCCGTCAAAAAATACTATTGCAAGTGCTATTTTTAATAAATTTAGATAAATATCCGACTTTTCAAAATACTAGTTATTTTACTAGTAAAAATTAAAAAATAACGTCAATAAATCTTTTTACATATGTATAGTATTTTTTAGGTAAAAATAATCTAAGAAGTAGTCTCGATCAAACTCCGTCACAATTTTTTTTACTAAATATGCTATTTTTTTAAAAATTGACCGACTCCGACCAGTTTCCGACCTTTCAAAATTACTTATTTAATTCTTAAAAATTAAAAAAAGATAACGAGTCGTAATCATGTATCTTTTAAATTTTTTCTAGATAAAATGAAAGTAAAAAATCATTACGACCCAACTCCGTCAAAAAAATACTAATGCAAGTGATATTTTTAATAAATTTAGATAAATATTCGACTTTTCAAAATACTAGTCATTTTACTAGTAAAAATTAAAAAAATAACGTCAATAATTTTTTTTACATATGCATAGTATTTTTTAGGTAAAAACAATCTAAGAAGTAGTTCCGATCAAACTCCGTCACAAAAAAATTACTAACTATGCTATTTCTAAAAAAATTGACAGGACTCCGACCAGTTTCCGACCTTTCAAGATTACTTATTTAATCCTTAAAAATTAATAAAGATAACGTTAGTCGTAAACATGTATCTTTTAAAAAATTTCTAGATCAAAGGAACGTAAAAAATAATTCCGACCCAACTCCGTCAAAAAAATACTGTTGTTGATAGAATTTACTAATCGATGTTTGTTTATGTGGCTTTACGACGGATTAATTCTACCAAACAATAATCTTGTGATTTTATGTTCTTGTGGAGGGAGAGAGTTTAGAGAGAGAAATATTGTAGTGGGGATTGTATTAATTGTGTGAAAATGTGTGAGAATCCTCTAGTAGTTACAAGAGAGGTCTTATTTATAGGTATGCGGGTGCGAAACGGCACCTTACGATCCTATTTGGCTTCCGGTGTTGACGAAGGTCCGTAACCTTCGTCCTGGTCCCTTACCCTGCTCCCTACATCGTGCTTCATCCTACTATAATGCCTTAGACTAGATGGGCCTCATTAAAAACCTCGCCGTAAACCACCCTTGTGGATAAACCGGACGGAGGGAAAAAGTGCGCATCATCGGGGTCCTATCGACTAACAGGCGAGCTCATGGGCGAGCCCCGAAGTGAACACTTGGGCGAGCTCAGAGATGAGCACCTAGGCGAGCTCCAACGCCTTGGAGCCTGGTGGTGCGCTTGGCACTCTGGCGAGCTCACGGGCGACCTCCTAAGTGATATCTTGATTCTTCTAATTTGCCTCGGGTAGCTTGCCCATCAACAATTGCCCCCCAGCTCGCCTTCATCATGACTCATGACATGTGTAGGCGAGCTGGTATACGAACTCTTGGGCGAGCTCCTGCAAGGCGATCTCTCGAGTCGACGTGGGCGGAATTCGAGGCGTCCCGTACGTCTTTATAAGTGTCGTTTCCCGCGCCCCAAAATAATAACTTTTCGAATTCTTTGCAAAAAGACCCCTGGTCTTTCGGGAAATTCGAGCTCGCGTCCCACATCTATAAATAACCGAAACTAAGGTAATTCCTCACTTTGCTTCCTCATTTTTCAGAGCGCATTTCTGGCGATCGTATCTCCGCTCCCGACGTGTCTCCGAGCATCCCTCAAGGTAGAAATTCGGATTTTTCTTCTTTCTTGTTTCAAATTCTTTTCGTTGAAAACCGAAATTTTCCGGCGACGCCTATACCATGTCTGAGAACTCTTCGAGCCGCACCCCTCCGAATCGTGATTTGGGAAAATAACTAATGACTGATGATTCTCCAAACCCCCAAGCGGCACCTGTGATCATCTCCTCGGGCTCTGGGGCGAGCTCTGGAACTCCTTCGGACAGTGGCGAGCTCCCGAGGTCGGTTCGTTCTGACCCCGGTGAGCGGGCTACCAATTCTGGCGAACAGTCCCCAATCTGCGAACTCTGGGATTACTCCGAGCGAGCTTCGGGGGGAGCCATGACCCCGAATGAAGAAGAGGTCGTCGAGACCGAAACCCAGCGGGAGGTTGCCGGGGTTGGGGCCGGCGATAATGCTAGCGAGCTAGCCCACAAGGTCGACGAAGAGGTCGGCAAGGATACGGGGATGGAGGTCACTTATGAATATCTCTGTTTTATTGACTTTCCCTTTCCCAAACTTTCGGATCATCAAATCCCCGTCGAGGTCGTGAATGACTTCGACTGGAACGAATATGTGAGAGCCCACGGGGCGAGCTTCCCCATACCCCGGTGAGCTTCGATCCGAAAGGCCGCTGGCAAATCCGACCTCAAAGCAAATGGGGTGGAGAGCATCGTCAGCGAGTTTGCCCTCCCGGATATTCGGAGGCGGTTCCGTATCCCGTTGGATATATTTATGTATGCCGCCGAGGAGAAGGAGTGAGCCGACCTCCCCCCTGCCGGACTTACAGCCATCAATTATCACACCCTGAAGGCCGGGCTCACCCTGCCCCTTCACCCCATCATCGGGCAATTTTTGGCGGACACGGGCTTCGCCATTACGCAGCTTACTCCGAGCGCATGGAGTAACCTGTTGGTAGCTTTGACCGTTCTCGGCCTTGAGGGTTATGAAAATCGACTAAGTACGGCGGAGATTAACGAGCTTTTCAATGTGATCCGGCAGGTTAGGGAGTGGAAAGGATATTATTCTTTCCAAGCTCGCCCGGGGGGTAAATTCTTGGGCGACCTCCCCAATAAAATCCGGGACTGGAAGGAGCAGTTCTTCTTTATCGGGGGAGATTGGCGGGCTTCTAATGGTCGTGGAGGGTGCATCCCTACTCCCGAGACTTACGGGGAGGCGAGTTGTAGGTGGCGTACCTTAGTGTGTGTGCGTCGGATTAGATTACTGACCTAATCTATCTTTTTGCAGGTTTGAAGCGCCACAGGTCGAGCCGCGGAAAGCCGGAGATTTCAATTGGCTTCGAGTTTGTGCGGACAGTGTGTTGTTTGCGAGAAAAGAAAGATCGCGAGATCGAACATTTGTGCCAACATCACTGTCGCAGGCTCGCCGGTCTCATCACTTCGCCACACCACCTCGCTGCTCAAGGTTTTAAAGTTTTCCATTCAGAAGTTCCCACATCTTGTTGCCTCGTACGTTGAGATCGCCAGACTTATTTATTATTTACCATGCAGGTGTAGGTCCCGCTGCCGAGCTCCCGTCCATTGAAGTTCCTGAAGCCTATCACTTCTTAGCCCGGTAGCTAAGGATGGGTAAGCCTCGTCCGGGAAGAGAAGGTATCCCCTAGGGGGCCGTCTTGGACGCGACGAAGAAATTAGAGCTCGCCAAGGTCTCTGACAAGGATGGGGGCTCTGGCTCTCAAAGGACCTCGGTGCCTCCCCCACCAAAGGAGAAGGTCGCCGGCCCAAAAAAAGGGGCGGGTCGAGGTTCAAATCCTGAACAGGGCACCCAGCCCCCTCCGCCTCACTAGACAAAGCGAACTCTCCACCGGGGGTATGGCTCACGGGTTAGTGAAGAAGACACTCGCCTCGCCAAGTAAGTTAGGACTGAGGGCGGCTCCGTCGAGCACAGCGGACGGGAAGGCTCCGGATCAACCCAAGCAGGGTCAGGGTGAGCTCTCATGACTCAAACTTCACAAGCGCCTCCAACTCCTCAGAGTGTGCCCTCGCCGTCTCCCTATGGGGTCCCTATCCGGGATGATACCCTTCTCGGGCTCAACCCTGATAGGTTCGGGTAAGTGGGCGACCTCTTTTGAAGTTGGAAGCCATTGTGATTTTCCTGATTTGTGCTAACTGATTTGAGTGTGTGTAGGTATACTCCCACCGAGCTCCCACAGCGACCTGAATCTCTCCACACCGCCGAGCGGTGCAAGGCCCTGAGCTCGTCGAGGGATCTTCCGGAGGGGTCAGCTCGCCGAATATTCACTGAGGCCCCCAAGTACCTCTCTGGCTCGGAGCTCGCCATGATCGAGAGGCAAAAGCCCACCGACAAGGCGAGGTTGGCGATGCACTATGCTTGTGCAGCGATGGCGGCGGCCCAGCTCGTCACCGATGAGATCGTTTCCACAGACAGAGCTAGCCACGACACGAAAAAAGCGCTCACTAAGGTGGGTGACGAGCGGAAAAAGGCCCTCGAGGAGCTCGCGAGGGCAGAAACCAAGGCGAAGGCCTCACTAGAGGCGGAGCGGCTCGCCGTCAAAAAAGCTGAGAAACTCCAAGCTGACCTCCGCCAGCAACAGGCCGAGCTCGAGGAAGCTCACCGAACACTTGCTTCCCGGGACGAGGAGCTCGCCCTGACCCGGGTTGAGGTGGGGCTCCTTCGGGACCAGAGCCGGGGAAATTCAGAGGAGTGCCAGAGGTTGCGGGACGAGGTCACCGCCAAGGCCCTAGAGATCGCCGAGCTGAAAAGTCGCTCCGATGCCGCCATCACACCTGAGGCATTGGAGCTCGCCGAGGTGGTCGCCACTGACAAGGGCTTCGTGCTATGTTTTGCTAAAGTTATCCGCTCCTTCCAATGGGCACGGATCAATAATGATAGTGAGTGGGAAGCCCTTTTCAGCGAGTTCGAAGACTACCTGGAGAAGTCCACGATCCCCCCGGCACGGAGCTAAATATCGGGGACCTCGCGGGCTATGGGATCAATCTTGACGCTGCTCGTAAAAAAATTAACATCATCCAGACGAAGCAGGTCTTGACTGCCGACCTTGCCCGAGAGGCTGGGGATGCTGGAGGTGAGATCCCGCCGACATTGGAGCAGATGCAGGAGGCCTTTGGGGACGCGATGATCAACATAAGCGAGCTCGACACCAGCGGACTCTCTGGGAACATCACTACGGATGTCGAGCTTGCCCTTCCCATCAGCCAGGTCGCCCCAGCTCCAGAGGTCGCTGATCCTGAACCCTAGACTGGCCTTTCTGTTGCTCTCATAGTTCAGTTTTAGTAGGTCGCCGGGTTGTGGAGCTCGCCCAGAAGGAGCTCCATTTTTGTAGCTTTTGCTTTTTATTTAAGTAGATTTAGCTCGCCGGGCACGTGCAGCTCGCCCAGAAGGGGCTTTTTGCAGTTCAAAGATGGCTAGCTGGTCGGCCTTTGTGGCCAGCATCGCTACTCATACTTAGGATTTTTTCAAGTATATTTTTTACTTGAAAATTTCTTAAGTACATTTTGAATATAAGTCGAGCATTTTTTGTCCAACTTTTGTCGTTTACGTCCTTGCGCTTTTACGTTATAATTTTTTAAATAGCTCGTTCTTGTTTATTTTCCCGGTACATAATTGTTCGTCTTACTCTACTTTGAGAAGTGAATCGTTCATTTTACGTCACTTACGACTACGAATTGTACCTCTGTTTTGAGAGTGCGTGTTCTTCGTCTTATGCCACTTAGGGCCGCGAATTGTTCGTCTTAGACCACTTAGGGCGGCGAACTGCACTTCGAGTGATTCACGTTGGGCCATTGGGTTTCATGAACCTTGCCTTAGACGTTTTTTTGTCTTTTTTGCGAATTTTTCTAAGTTATGGCAGTAGGTGCTTAGCAACCCTTTAAAAAGGGTACCTTTGAGACCTTGGGCACTTTGGCCTTTGCCTTCGAGCTATTTAATTACAACGCTTGGGACCTTGGTCCTCGCGCATTGCGGATTTATGAGTACGTGGGCGAGCTGGGCTTGGCGAGCTCCCTGGAGCAGTGGGCGACCTGGTGCAGCTCGCCTGGTTGGAGACCTGCACATGTCCAAACACTTGGAATTTTTCTGAATTTTTCTGACTTTTTATAGCAGCGTAATTTACATTGGTTGCCATCGACATTTCTGATGCAAACCTTCGACTAGTCTATTACAGGATCCTAGTCTATTGGTAGAACTTTTTTAGATGTGCCGCGCTCCATATGTATGACGAAGTTTTGCCTTCCGCGTCTTCTAGGTCATAAGTACCGTTTGGCCAGGCTACGGTTACCCGGAACGGTCCTTCCCAGTTTGAACCGAATACACCCGGTGGGGCCATCAATTTCTTTTTTAACACCAGGTCTCCGACCTTGATTTTCGGTCTCGGACCTGAGAGTTGTAATATTTTTCTGCTCTGCGCTTGTAGGTGGCGTCCTTCATTTCTGAAGAAGCTCTGGTTTCTTCGATGAGATCCTTCTCTACTGCCAGGGCTTCATCATTCTTCTCTTCATCTTACCCCACCACCTTCCAAGTCTTGTTCTGGACTTCAACCGGGACTACGGCTTCAGTCCCGAAGGCTAGGGCAAACGGGGTCTCCCCGGTGCTGGCCCTATAGGAAGTTCTATAAGACCATAGGACCTCCGGGAGTTCGTCTGCCCAGCTCCCTTTCTTTTCTTCGAGGTAGAGTTTCAATATGTGTTTCAGAATCTTGTTCACCGCCTCGACCTGGCCGTTCGACTGGGGATGATATGGAGTTGAGTAGTGCTTCTTGATGTTCCATGAACTGCAGAAGTCCATCAACTTCTGTCCGTCGAACTGCCTTCCATTATCAGTGATGATCGACTGCGAAAGCCCGAATCTGCAGATCAGGTTCTTCCATATGAAGCTGATCATTCTCTCTTGGGTTATTGTTGTGAGAGCTTCGGCCTCAACCCACTTAGTGTAGTAGTCTACTGCTACAACAGCGAACTTTACACCGCCTCTACCAGGTGGAAATGGGCCGATCAAGTCGATTTCCCATTTCGCGAAAGGCCACAGGCTGAAAACCGACTTCAATTGGTTAGCTGAGGAGTGGATGTTCGGTGCAAAAAGTTGGCACTTTCTGCACCTTCAAGCGAAGCTGATGGCATCTTTGCGAAGAGTGGGCCAGTAGTAGCCCTGCCTGATCGTCTTGTATGCCAATGTTTGCCCCCCAGCGTGACTCCCGCAGATCCCTTTGTGAATTTCTTCTAACACTTCGGACCCCTGCTTCTTAGTTAGGCACTTGAGTAGGGGTAGAGAGAATCCACGTTTATAGAGTTGGCCATCCAGCAGCGAATATCTGGCAGCTTGCTTTGCTAGCCGACTGGCTTCCCAGACGTCTACGGGGGTTGTTCCGTCTGTCAAATATTTTTGGATTGGGGTGCACCAATCTTCACCATCTTCGCTATCCCCCTGCCCCCCACTCGAGGTTTGATTTACCTTGTAATCGGAAGTTGAGGGGTTTTTCAGTGTGGTGATCACAACCTCCGTGAATTTGGCTTCGCCGTTGCTAGTAGCTAGCCGGGCTAGAGCATCTACTTGTGTGTTTTCTAGCCGCAATATCTGATTGATGTAAACCTGCGTAAACAACGAGATCAGATGCGCGGCTATCTTCTGGTAGGTCATCATTTGCTGGTTCTTTGCCTCGTATTCCCCCGGACTTGGGATATTATTAGCTGGGAATCTCTGAAAACTTGAAGATTGGTTGCCCCCACAGCTAATGATAGCCTAAGTCCTGCTATCAACGCTTCATACTCCGTCTCGTTGTTGGTTGCTCGAAAGTCGAACCGGATTGCAGAGGTGAAGACTTGTCTATCTGGGCTGATCAGGACCACGCCGGCGCCTGCTGCTACGCTAGTTGATGATCCGTCCACGTAGAGATGCCACGGAGCTATACGCCCCCTCATCGGATCTTGTGGGAAAGTTAGCTCGACGATGAAGTCGGCAAGTGCTTGTCCCTTGATCGCTGTTCGGGGTGCGTAGGTTATACCGTATTGGCTGATCTCTAGTGATCATTTCAGCAGGCGTCCGACGGTGTCTGGGGGCTGTAGTATTTGACGTAGTGGGAATGTTGTCAGTACCTCTACCGGGTGGTCAAAGAAGTAAGGCCTCAATTTTCTAACACTCATTACCAGTGCTTAAGCCAGCTTCTCTGTTGGGGTGTACCGCAACTCAGCTTCGTGTTGGACTTGGATCACGTAGTACACTGGTAGGTGTGTTTTCACCTCTTCTCGGACCAGGACGGAACTGATGGTCACCTCCGACGCGGCTAGGTACAGATACAGCTTCTCTCCAGGTATCGGCTTTGACAGGATCTGCGTATCTGCCAAGTATGTTTTGATGTCCTCAAAGGCTCGTTGGCATTCACTTGTCCAAACGAAGTGGTTTTTGAGGTGGAGCTTGTTGGCTTTGTCCGCCTCTTTGTACCTCCGTGTGTTTGCCTTAATTGCCTCGAAGAACGGATGATTCCGGTCGCCGGACCTGGAGATGAATCTGTTCAGGGCTGCCATGCACCCAGTCAGCCTTTGAATTTTCTGGACGGAATCGGGTATACCCATCTCGATTATGCATTGGACCTGTGTTGGGTTGACCTCAATTCCACGCTGGCTAACTAGGTGTCCCAGGAACTTTCCGGAGTGTACACCGAAGCTGGTCTTTTTAGGGTTTAACTTCATGTTGTAGTGGCGCAGTATGTCAAAGGTCTATTTTAGGTGGTCCAGGTGGTCCTCCTTTCTCAGAATCTTGACAACTATGTCATCCACGTACACCTAGATGGATTCGCCAATGTGTTGGTCAAACATTTTGTTCACCAATCTTTGGTAGGTGGCTTGGGCGTTGATGAGTCCGAATGGCATCCTTTCCCAGCAATACATATTCTTGTTGGTGTAGAACGCCGTATGTTCCTGGTCATCTGGGTGTAGAGCTATCTGATGATAGCCCACAAAAGCGTCCATGAATGTCATCATTTCTGAGGCAGTGGGAAGTTGTCCTTCGGGCATGCTTTGTTCAGGTCCGTGAAGTCAATGCAGAGTCTCCACGTCCCATTGTGTTTCTTCACTAAGACGGGGTTCGCGACCCACTGTGGACACAATGCTTCTTTGATGAGTTTGTTGTCTAACAACTTCTCCACCTCAACAGTTAGAGCTGCGTACTTGTCTGGTCCATACTTCCTCTGCTTTTGGCGTACGGGTCTCCTCGTCGGATCTATGTTAAGTCTGTGGCAAGCATGTTCCAACGGGATCCCCGTCATGTCTTCGTGGGACCAGGCAAACACGTACAGGTTGGTCATTAAGAATAGCTCCATCCTCGACCGGTACGGTTCAGGTAACTCAGAACCAATGAAAAGTTCTAAGTCCCTTTTCGGGTCCACCGGGAGTGCCGTTAGTTCTTTCATGGGGGTGGCTTTTCTCTTTTGATTTTTCCACCTCGGGTCGTTGATGAACTCGTCCCACTCCTCTTGTGACATCTGCACAGGCTCGTGACCTATGCACAGTTCGAGGTCATCGGGTTGGCTTTCAGCTTGGGCGGGCTCATCAGCTGTGAGCACCTCCGGTGGTTTGTTAACTTGGGATGGTGCGGTGACTTGGGGAGTTGGGTCAACGTCCATTGGCGCTGGTTCTTGGCCTCCCGCAGGTCCCCCATCTTGGGCTTCATCAACCACCTCCATGGGAGCAGGTTGCTGCTCCTGCGCAGGTACTGATCCCTGCATAGGTCTCAACACTTGGGTTTCTTCCAAGTTCTCCATTGGTGTCGGTTGTGTGTCTTGCACAGGTCCAGTGCTTTGGTTGATTTCTGACAAATCGTCTACATCCATCATCTCAGTTTCGACTGAGATGACGTCTAGGATATTTGGTCCGTCTGCAGGAATTTGTACGTCTTCTTCGAGGATGTGGACCTGTGCAACAGACTTCTTGACCCGGCTGTCTTTGATTTGAAGTAAACACTCTCGGGCCTTTTTCTGGTCACCTTTTATAGTTCCGGCACCTTTTGGAGTTGGGAATTTTAAACAGTAGTAGTAGGTCGAACACGCCACTTTGAATTCATTAATAAACGGGTGACCGAGGAACCCGTTGTAGGAGGACTGCTGGTCGACAACTAGGAAATCTATGAGCCTAGTCAGTCTCCTTTCGGGATCCTCAGCCGATACAAGCTGGACGCTCTACCTGACATTACCTAGGGGGACGGTTACAGCTTCTCCGAACCCCACTATTCTAGCATTACTAGGTTCCAGATACGACTCAAAATCACCTAAGGCATCTAAGGTGGATTTGAAGAGAATGTTGGTGAATGCGCCGGTGCCACAAGTAGCCTATGAACTCGGACGTTCATGATGTTGGCGGTTATCACCAACGAGTCGTTGTGGGGCATCAGTACCCCCTCCAGGTCCGCTGAGGAAAATGTCAGCTCATCAGTAAGCTGTGAGACGGACCTGGGGCCGGAGCTGCCTTCCTAGACTTGGTTTATGGCCCGGATTTCGGCCTTCCTTTTTCTCTTGGATATGGAGGATCCCCCGTCCTGGAGACCTCCGGCGGCTCTGACCTCCTCCTCGAGAACTAAAAGTTCCCGGGTGGGTTCCATGTTTTGCTGAGGCTGGGGAGGTGCCCTCCGTCTGTTGTGGGGACCAGGTTGGTCCGCTTCCTCCTCCTCATCATCGTCGGAGGTAGCCCTCCTCTCGAACCTTGGCCTCTTAGCGGGGGCCTTCTTCACGAACTCGGCCAGCTTACCATCCTCGTAAAATTTCCAAAGCTGCTTGAGGAGGTCTCGACACTCGCTGGTGAAGTGGCCGATGACTTGGTGGTAGGCGCAGAATTTATTAGGGTTGAGCTTCATGCGGTCCTGGCGGATTCGCCTCGGCTCCTCCAGTATGGCCTTACCTTTGACGGCGGTTAAGACATGGTCAACAGAGACGGTGAGGACCTGGTTGAGCTTTTCTTTGAGCTCGTCTCCCTCGCTAAAGGCCTTTAAGTTCCGGGGAGCTTTGTAGGTGCCCCCGGACTTCTTACCGTAGGGTTTTCTCTCTTCGTGGACACCAACTTCTTTGAGCAGTGCTTCATGCATGGCCGCGAACACCCCCACCTTATGACGGAATTCAGTGTATTTGAAGAGTCGGAGGTAGCCCTCCTCTCGAACCTTGGCCTCTTAGCGGGGGCCTTCTTCACGAACTCGGCCAGCTTACCATCCTCGTGGATTTGAAGAGAATGTTCCAGATACGACTCAAAATCACCTAAGGCATCTAAGGTGGATTTGAAGAGAATGTTGGTGAATGCGCCGGTGTCCACAAGTAGCCTGTGAACTCGGACGTTCATGATGTTGGTGGTTATCACCAACGAGTCGTTGTGGGGCTTCAGTACCCCCTCCAGGTCCGCTGAGGAAAATGTCAGCTCATCAGTAAGCTGTGAGACGAACCTGGGGCCGGAGCTGCCTTCCTGGACTTGGTTTATGGCCCATATTTCGGCCTTCCTTTTTCTCCTGGATATGGAGGATCCCCCGTCCTGGAGACCTCCGGCGGCTCCGACCTCCTCCTCGAGAACTAAAAGTTCCCGGGTGGGTTCCATATTTTGCTGAGGCTGGGGAGGTGCCCTCCGTCTGTTGTGGGGACCAGGTTGGTCCGCTTCCTCCCCCTCATCATCGTCGAAGGTAGCCCTCCTCTCGAACCTTGGCCTCTTAGCGGGGGCCTTCTTCATGAACTCGGCCAGCTTACTATCCTCGTAAAATTTCCAAAGCTGCTTGAGGAGGTCTCGACACTCGCTGGTGAAGTGGCCGATTGCTTGGTGGTAGGCACAGAATTTATTAGGGTTGAGCTTCGTGCGGTCCTGGCGGATCCGCCTCGGCTCCTCCAGCATGGCCTTGCCTTTGACGGCGGTGAAGACGTGGTCAACGGAGACGGTGAGGACCTGGTTGAGCTTTTCTTTGAGCTCGTCTCCCTCGCTAAAGGCCTTTAAGTTCCGGGGAGCTTTGTAGGTGCCTCCGGATTTCTTCCCTTAGGGTTTTCTCTCTTCGTGGACACCAACTTCTTTGAGCAGTGCTTCCTGCATGGCCGCGAACACCCCCGCCTTATGACGGAATTCGGTGTAAGTGTTGGGACATGCGAGGTGCATCTCCTTCTAGAGGTCGGTGCCCCTCCTGAGATCGGCCATCGCTGCGACGACCTTGGTGTCCTCGCTCACCGGCTCGCCCTCTAGCAGGATTTTGTCGAACCTTTCCAGGTACTGCTGGTCGGTCTCGTTCTCGCCTTGATGGATGTTGGCGAGTCGGTGCTTCTGGGTAAGGTAGGATCCGAACCCTGAGAAGTGGGCCAGGAACTCCCACGAGAGTTGGCCAACTGAGCAGATTGACCCCGGGGCGAGTGAAGAGAACCAGCGGTGAGCTCGGTCCCCTAGGGTCAGCGGGAAGTTCCGGCACTGGGTGGAGTCGGTGGCGCCAACCGAAATCATGAAGTCCGCGTACTTGGCCAGGTGGACTTTCGGGTCAGATTCGCCCTCGTACGCGGACATCACCGGGAACTAGATTTTCTTCTGGACCGGTGCGCGGAGGATGGCAGATGCCAATGGAGATGCGGGAAGAGTCGTGGCGTCAGGTCCGCCAGATTTGGCTGCTACTTGTGCTTGTAGCATTTCGACGGCCTTTCTCAATGAGGCCAGCTCGTCATCACGAGTCACCTCCGGTGGAGGTTGCTCATAGGTCGTGCGTCTCGCGAACGCACGTCCCCGAGGTGTCTCACTCTGGGGCGACCTCTCAGTGGCAGGCTGGAATTGACATCCGCCACGGGGGCCTAGCCGGTCAGTGGCGGGCCTCCTCAACCTTTCGTGGACGGATCTGCGCGGTTGCTGATCAGAGTCTCCGTGAGACGCAGCTGGGGCCGCCGTACGCTCATTCTCCTCGTATCTCGGGCCCAGACGGCCTTGGAGGACTTCTCTCCTATGTGATTGGTGGGTGCCAGATGCCCCGGTGTTGGCCGACTCCCTTCCGGTGTAAGGAGTGGGATCCTCCTCCACCATCCTGGCCTTACCTGTCCTCTCCCTACGCTGGCGAGCTTGTGCCGAGCTCACCTCCTGCTCAGTGGGGAGGGCGCTGTAATCCCCTCTGGTTTGGGTGCCCTGGGTGGGCCTGGTCTGCTCCCGAGCCTCGGTAGCTGGAGCTCGCCTGGGTACCAGGGCGAGCTCGTCCTGCTGCCTCTGCTGCAACCTTTGTAATGTCGCGATGGTGCGTTGGAGCTCGTCGGGGTTGCTGGCCAGGTCCCTCAGGGCGGGGGCCAAGTCTTCTTGGGTCACCACAACTCGCGGAGCTGCGGTGCTTTTCCGGGGAGGTGGTTGTGAAGTCTCTACCACCTGGCGTGAGGTCTCCGCCTCGGCCTGGTTTTGGTCACCTCTTTTGGACCTTCCGGCAGCTGCGGAGGTCTGTCCTTTGGCGGCTCGAGTGTTAGCCATTTTTTGATTTCGGAGGGGGTAACTTGCAGAAGGTCGCCGAGGTGGGGGGAGGTCGCCGGAGTGGTGGTCGTCCAGCTTAGGTGGAGCTGTGTAAGTTTTCGTCTAGCCTCGCGTGTGATGAATTATCCGAAATTCAGTTTATTCGTGTACACGCGCGCGTTTGAAAACTTTTTCTGGGAAGAATTTGTGAATCCAAAAATCTGGATTTTTATCCGGAAATCTGAGTTTTTGTTCGAAGGAATGAATATGTGTATGTGTATCTTCAAGTGTTCTTGAGTTTTTTCAAGAACACCTTCAAATTTTCAAATCTTCAAGCAAACCCTAATTTTTTGTTCTTGAAATTTTTTAATTTTTCAGACTCCGACCCTCCTTCTAGCGCCAAATTGTTGATAGAATTTACTAATCGATGTTTGTTTATGTGGCTTTACGACGGATTAATTCTACCAAACAATAATCTTGTGATTTTATGTTCTTGGGGAGGGAGAGAGTTTAGAGAGAGAAATATTACAGTGGGGATTATATTAATTGTGTGAAAATGTGTGAGAATCCTCTAGTAGTTACAAGAGAGGTCTTATTTATAGGTATGCGGGTGCGAAACGGTACCTTACGAGCCTATTTGGCTTCCGGTGTTGACGAAGGTCCGTAACCTTCGTCCTGGTCCCTTACCCTGCTCCCTACATCGTGCCTCATCCTACTATAATGCCTTAGACTATATGGGCCTCATTAAAAATCTCGCCGTAAATGACCCTTGTGGATAAACCGGACGGAGGGAAAAAGAGCGCACCATCGGGGTCCTATCGACTAACAGGAGAGCTAATGGGCGAGCCCCGAAGTGAACACTCGGGCGAGCTCAGAGATGAGCACCTAGGCGAGCTCCGACGCCTTGGAGCCTGGAGGTGCTCTTGGCACTCTGGCGAGTTCAAGGGCGACCTCCTAAGTGATATCTTGATTCTTCTAATTTGCCTCGGGTAGCTCGCCCATCAACAACTGTTGCAAGTGCTATTTTTAATAAATTTAGATAAATATCCGACTTTTCAAAATACTAGTTATTTTACTAGTAAAAATTAAAAAGATAACGTCAATCAAAATTTTTACATATGCATAGTATTTTTTAGATAAAAAATAATCTAAGAAGTAGTACGATCAAACTCCGTCACAAAAAAAATTTACTAAATATGCTATTTTTAAAAAAATTGACCGGACTCCGACCATTTTTCGATCTTTCAAGATTACTTATTTAATCCTTAAAAATTAATAAAGATAACGTTAGTCGTAATCATGTATCTTTTAAATTTTTTCTAGATTAATGGAACGTAAAAAATCATTCCGACCCAACTCCGTCCAAAAAATACTATTGCAAGTGCTATTTTTAATAAATTTAGATAAATATTCGACTTTTCAAAATACTAGTTATTTACTAGTAAAAATTAAAAAGATAACGTCAATCAAAATTTTTATATATGCATAGTATTTTTTAGGTAAAAATAATCTAAGAACTAGTTCCGATCAAACTCTGTCACAAAAAAAAATACTAAATATGCTATTTTAAAAAAAATTGACCGGACTCCGACCAGTTTCCGACCTTTCAAGATTGCTTATTTAATCCTTAAAAATTAAAAAAGATAACGTTAGCTGTAATCATGTATCTTTTAAATTTTTTTCTACACTAAAGAAACATAAAAAATCATTTCGACCCAACTCCGTCAAAAAAATACTAGAGCAAATGATATTTTTAATGAATTTGGAGAAATATCCGACTTTTCAAAATATTAGTTATTATACTAGTAAAAATTAAAAAGATAATGTCAATTAAAATTCTACATATGCATAGTATTTTTTAGGTAAAAATAATCTAAAAAGTAGTTCCGACCTAATTCCGTAACAAAAAAATTACTAAATATGTTATTTCTAAAAAAATTGACCGGACTCCGACCAATTTCCGACCTTTCAAGATTACTTATTTAATCATTAAAAATTAATAAAGATAACGTTAGTCGTAATCATGTATCTTTTAAATTTTTTCTAGATTAAAGGAACGTAAAAAATCAATTCGACCCAACTCCGTCAAAAAAATACTATTCCAAGTGTTAATTTTAATAAATTTAGATAAATATCCGACTTTTCAAAATACTAGTTATTTTATTAGTAAAAATTATAAAGATAACTTCAATCAAAACTTTACATATGCATAGTATTTTTTAGGTAAAAATAACCTAAAAAGTAGTTTTGATCAAACTCCGTCTCAAAAGAAATTACTAAATATGTTATTTCTAAAAAATTTGACCGGACTCCGACCAGGTTACGACCTTTCAAGATTACTTATTTAATCCTTAAAAATTAATAAAAGTAATATTAGTTTTAAACATGTATCTTTTAAATTTTTTCTAGATTAAAGAAACGTAAAAAATCATTCCGACTCAACTCCGTCAAAAAATACTATTGCAAGTGATATTTTTAATAAATTTAGATAAATATCCGACTTTTCAAAATACTAGTTATTTTACAAGTAAAAATTAAAAAGATAATGTCAATCAAATTTTTTAAATATGCATAGTATTTTTTAGGTAAAAATAATTTAAGAAGTAGTTACAATCAAACTCCGTCACAAAAAAAAAATTACTAAATATACTCTTTTAAAAAAATTGACCGGACTCCGACCAGTTTCCGACCTTTCAAGATTACTTATTTAATTCTTAAAAATTATTAAAGTTAATATTAGTCGTAAACATGTATCTTTTAATTTTTTTCTAGATTAAAGGAACGTAAAAAATCATTTGACCCAACTTCGTCAAAAAAATACTATTGCAAGTGTTATTTTTAATAAATTTAGATAAATATCCGACTTTTCAAAATACTAGTTATTTTACTAGTAAAAATTAAAATGATACGTCAATCAAATTTTTTACATATGCATAGTATTTTTTAGGTAAAAATAATCTAAGAAGTATTTCTGATCAAACTCCGTCACAAAAAAAAAATTACTAAATATGTTATTTCTAAAAAAATTGACCGGACTCCGACCAGATTCCGACCTTTCTACAATACATATTTAATCATTAAAAATTAAAATAGATAACGTTAGTCGTAATCATGTATCTTTTAAATTTTTTCTAGACTAAAGGAACGTAAAAAATCATTCCGACCCAACTCAGTCAAAAAAATACTAGTGCAAATGATATTTTTAATGAATTTGAAAAAATATCCGACTTTTCAAAATATTAGTTATTTTACTAGTAAAAATTAAAAAGATAATGTCAATTAAAATTCTACATATGCATAGTGTTTTTTAGGTAAAAATAATCTAAGAAGTAGTTCCGACCTAACTCTGTCACAAAAAAAAAATACTAAATATGCTATTTCTAAAAAAATTGACCGGACTCCGGCCAGTTTCCGATATTTCAAGATTACTTATTTAATCCTTAAAAATTAATTAAGATATTGTTATTCGTAATCATGTTATTTTTAATTTTTTCTAGATTAAAGGAACGTAAAAAATCAATCCGACCCAACTTCGTCAAAAAAATACTATAATTAAATATATAATAGTCACTTATTTTACTTTGGTGTAAGAAACGAAATAGGAAAAAGATTAGAGGTGAAAAGAGAAATTAAAAAAAAAAAAAAGAATTAAGGGTATATTGGTCACTTGTTTTTAAGAAATACTAAAAAAGAATTCTTATAAATTTGTGGACAAAAAAGAGTTTGTACCTTAAAATTAAGCTAAAAAAGAGTTTGTCCCATTCTTTTTTATAGTGATATTCAGTTGGACAATAAGAAAAATGTAACTTTTAACTAGAAAGTGAAACTTTTAAGTAAAAGTAATTAATTTGTAGAATCACTCCCTACGAAAGTTACTCATAACATAAAATCAGTAAGTCAATTTATTAAGTGATCTGTGTTATTTAAGTGTATTTTGAACCGAGAAGTAATCCTTATATATATATATATATATATTGAAAAGTTAATTTAAGGAAAAATATATTTTTTTGGCCTTTAAGTTTCATTGACTTTATTTTTCGTCCTCTAAAGTTTTGAATTTTGATTTTAGTCATCTAACTTATAAAAATTATGATTTTGATCCTTTGATCGATTGAGTGACTGAATATAACCGGTCACAGGACCAAAATAATAATTTTTTTGTAAATTAAAGGACTAAAATAAAAATTCAAAACTTTCGAAGAGTAAAAACAAAGTCAATGAAAATTAAAAGACAAAAAAATGTATATGCTCCCTTAATTTAACGTGGGGTGACTTTTCAATAATAGCATTTCAAAAATAAACTTGATTTGTAGGGTTCATCTGGTGAATACAAGATACTATTTGATAAGTCTTTATGATATCACTAAATAAATATTATAATATAAGTCTTTATGATATCACTAAGTAATATTGATTTATAAGTCTTTATGATATCACTAAATAAATATTATAATATAAATTGTACTCCCTCCGTCCCAAGACTACTTTCATAGTTGTTATGGGCACGCGAACCAAGAAAGTGAGTATGTGACTATAAAATTAAATAATAAAATAAGAAAAAAAAATGTACTTTATTGAATTTTGTGAGTGTAAAAAATTTCCTTTTTATGTGTATAAAACTATTGGAACATTTAAATAAGAAAAATGTAAAAATAGCTCTGGGATAGAGAGAGTATACTAAAAACAAATTTCATACGAGTGTTTGTAATGATTATTTTATCTACATATATATTTTTAGATATTTTTATGTGAGATATCAATTTTTAGCTTCACTATTTTTACTTGAAACATACTAACTGACACAATATCTTTACTTGATGGCAATCATACCTTACAAAATATGATATGAAATTCCCTTTTATATTTAGGGAGGCCAAAGTCATATCATAAAAATTATGCATATATATAACGATAAATACATATTGTTGAAAGATAAGGTGAGTTATGGAATTTAATGGCGATTTCAGGGTGATAAAATGGAATAAAGTCATTAAGAAAGAGAGGAGAGCATGCATGTTTTTGTGATGATACCAAAGCTGGTTTGTATGCATTGGATGCTTTCTGCCTCGTTATATGAATGAAGTGGGAAACAGTAAGAAGCCATAAAACCCACGTTTTTCATTTCTCAAAAGCATTCCTCATTTTACTTTACATATCACAAATTCATCCCCCCATGAATATAAAGTGTCACAGTACTGCATGCATGCATGGTTAAAAAACAAAATACTTATTACATCAATTTACAAGCTGGTAATTAATGTCATATGAATTCAATTGCTCTATATGTCATGCCCTTCAAATTCTAGAGTATGCTTGCTAGAAACTTAGCCATGTCACCATGTTTTGTATTCACCAAGTGTACATAACCATTCAGTTGAAGCTTTAAAATAGTTTTAGGCTTCCTTTGGATAGATGTATTTGAAAATGAATGGATTTAAAAAAAAATACATGTAAAAATGCATATATTTCAAATCATGAATTTTAAAAAAATGAGAGAGGAGGAAAAAAATAGAGGAATTCTCTAGATGGAATGGTAGAAATGAAGGATTTCACAAATGACATGGTTTCTATGAGGATTTAGAATTCTTTCATTTTGAACATAAACTCAAATCTAAGTATTTATAAATTTATCTAACTTACTTAAAAAGAGTGGTTATTTGTGTGTGAAATCCACGGATTTCAAATCCACCCATCCGAATGGAGTCTTAACTATTTCTACTGGAAAATTATACTTTCTTCGTTTCACAAGAATTTCCAACAAAATGACAACATACATATTAAGAAAAAGTGTAATAAAGTGAAAAAAGTATTGTTTTGAGAAGTAAAATTTCATGTATAAAGTAAATAATTTAGTTGGATTAGTTGTAGGTAAGCCCATAAAATTGAAAAAGTAATGACTTTTGTGCAAATATGAAAATATTACTCCTTCCATTCACAAATATTAGTCCTATTTTTTTGCACGTGTTTTAATGATATATGTCGGAGGGCATTATTTGGGTATATATTGTGAGACCCATTTACGGTTTTAAATATTGTAGATGAAAAATATACTTGCATACTTTTCATATACAATTTTTAAATTAATAAACGAACCTCACAATACATCATAATACCATTGACATATTGCATTAAGACACGTGCAGTTAAAGATGACTAAATTTTGTGGACGAGAGAGTATGAGGGTGGAGTTTATAAAAGAATTTTTCTTTTTAGATTTGAAAGTTATTGTGGGACGTCTAAAAAAGAAAAGTCTGCAATTTTTTTATGGGATGGATGGAATAGTTATTTGCATTGAACAATACGCAGCTGTTCAATTTAGATATTTTTAAGTGAAAATAATTGATAATATTTACAAATATATTTGAATTACATGATGCAGTTGATACACAAAAATTTACTCAAATACCATGAATATGAGGTGTTCATGGATCGTGGCTACATTTATTGTGTTACACAACTTATGTATCTCGAACTATGATTCGTACACAAATCCACACAATTTAATTGGCATAATGATATTATGAATCGTGTCTTATCTCAACCTCATTAACATACCCTTAATAATATGATCGATTAAGTATTATATATATATATATATATATATATATATACACACAAAGTTAAAGAGTGGTAAGTTTCAAAAGAAAAAGAAAAAGTTAGAGTGGTAAATACTACTGTTTGACTTTATTTTTTATTTTTAATATAGGCTACAATTGTTTTGAGTGGGAGTTTGAGCAAATTCAAATTATATAATACTTAAAATATTTGAGGTAGTATGGATAGTAAAACATTGTCTAATCTGGAATTTGTTGAAGGACGTGAGATTTTAAGATGTCACATTTGTTGTGAAATGAAGAACATGAAGGTACAATTTTTTTGTTACTCGGTATTTGGTCCAAGGATCGACTAATTCGAGAGATCCATAATCTACTGTTCACTAATGGGGCACTCATTTCAAATCAGAACAAAACTATGTACGAACTGGTTCATCTTAGGAGAAGAGTACAATTTTTTTAATTCAATTCATAAAGTATAATGCATTTAAAGGGCAATACCAAATCAAAAATATTTTACTATTTTTTTTACATACCATATAAGAATCAGGATTTATTTATACTAATAAAAGGATGGTAACCCTAAAATCCTTAAAGCTCGCCAAATATTTTAAACTAGTATATTAAATTTAAAAAAGTACAATTGAGGTATATATACCTTCGGTAAAAGAAAAACATGAAAATTAGAGTTTAAAGGTGAGATGATATTAAAAATTAAATCCAACTTATAAACTGATATAATAATCACGTCTATAATCCTTCAACAGTTGACCTAGGGATTAGACTCGAAACTTAATTATAAGTTAGAAGTATGCTTCTCTAATCCAGCCTCTAAATCGGGCCAATTAGCCTGATATGTTAGTTTGGCATGGTTTGACCTTAATTTGTCACATTTTAAAGTTACGATCCTCACTCTGCTCCCTTAAATTATTGTCCCAAATTTATTTTTTCCCCAAACATACTTGCAAAGATGTTTCAAAAGTGATATTGTGTTTAAATAGCAAGTAGTGTTACCTTTGTCGGGTGATCTGTATTTTGTATTCAAGAATTGAATCTCCCACTAGTGAACAATGAATGTGGAATTTTCAAATTAATCGCTGCTTAAATCGAGTTAATATTGATTAAAAAAAAGGTCGAAAGTTTCAATTATAAATTGGGAAAACCGTAGCAAACATACGTGGAGTGTCAAAACATATATGTTTTAAAAAGTGATTTTGGTGTTTCAATAACAAGCATTGTTTACTTTGTCGGGTAATCTTAAGTCTCTACGTATTGGTTACTTTTAATAAATCAAGAAGTGGCTACAAGAAATTTAGGCAAAATTTGAGATTTGTTTGGGATATAGTTGTGAACTAGTTGGTAATGAACTACAAATAACTAGACCAATATTTAACCATAACAAACAACTTGCAAGAAAGGATAAGTAGTGATGTCATCGTAGACCTTTTTGTTGCTATGACCACCCAACCATATTCAAATTCAACCGGATGATGTTTTTATTTTTAATACTTATTCAATTTTTTTTTTATTTTTCCTATTGTACGTTGTTTGTTGATTTTTATTTCATTTATTTTTTATTTTAAAATATTGTCTCATGAACTTTTTCTTATTTTTTTTTAGTTTTATCCTTTGAATTTTTAACTATCAAACAAACTCCCCACACTTTCCTTTTTCATTTTTTTTTTCTCCTTGCATCATTTCTATTTTTTTCCCTTATATATAAGTGTGTAAAAAGTGAGTGCAGTGAAAAAAATACGAGGAGCGAAAATACTTTTTTCCAAAGTATTCAGATAAATTAAAATAAGTTAAAGTGAAGCAATAGTACGTATAAAGAGCTAAAGTGTAATTTTCAAAAGTATAGAAGACGAAACTAAAACAATATTAAAATAGAATGAGGAAAAATATATTGAGTCCTAAATTTTGAAGTAAAGACAAATGACAAGGTTTTATGTAAAACATATTTATTATACAAAGAGCTTACATCCTATGTGTATTTTTTAATAAAACTACTATCTTTCCAAAAGACATGACATATTTTCTATTTTGGTCTGTCCCCCACAAAAAATTTATATACCAAAAACTAAAAATTATTTATTAAACTTCACTCTTACGAGTATATAACATTCATAAAAGCATATATTTTATACTTTTTTTTTTATTTTGTGTGCCTAAAAGTTTCCGCAATGTGTTCCAAGATGGAGGAAGTATTCATTATTCCGATATGGAGTAACAACTGTTTTACAAAACCATAGTTATAAGCCAATTGCACGATGAACAAAAAAATTTTAAGAGAAAAGGTGAATCACGAACTTATGAGGATTTAGTCATATTTTAAAACAAAATTTAACCTTAAAAAAAAAAAAAAAAAAAAAAAAACCAATGAAATCTTCTCACACAACACTATGTACAAGAGGGCAAGTGGTGAATAACGATGGAATCAAAAGAATCATGCATCATATCCAAAAAAGAAACCACCCTTGAGATAATATCTTTCTATGCCACGACAAATATCATTTGTTATATATACATCCATTGAACCCCCATACTACTATTCACACAAGAAAACAACGTTTTCAACCTAAGTATCGTCCAAAATATGGATGGTAAGAAATTGGAATACAAAGGGGTGGAAGCATTGAGGGAGTTAGAGAGGTTAACATCAAAAGCAAGCCAAGTCCAAGAAGATATCTTGACAAAAATCTTGCAACAAAATTGGAACACTGAATACTTAAATAAATACTTGGGAGGTTCAAAAAGTGTGTCTCTATTTAAGAATCGCGTTCCTCTCATCCTCTACAAGGATATTCGTCCTTACATTACCAGAATTGCTAATGGTGAAGACTCTGCCCTCATTACTGGCCACCCCATCACTGAGATGCTTTGCAGGTACTATTATTTAAGATTTAGTAGCTAGTTAGTATTTTTTATTTCATTTTTTTGTTTTTCTAATTGAATTATATTGGCATGCAGCTCTGGAACTTCGGCGGGGGAGCCGAAGTTGATGCCTTCGATCGAGGAAGACCTCGATCGTCGAACTTTCTTGTACAATCTCATCATGCCTATAGTGAACCAGTTAAGTGTTTAGGAAAAATAAAATTCTTAATTTTCCAAGAAATTAAATGTGTATGTTATACGCACATGCATGTCAAGTTAACTATGCTACAAGAAATTAATTCAATTTTTTATGATCTAAATAATTTTAATGCATGTTATAAAAATATTTAAGAAAAATAAAAATAAATATTTATATGATGATGGAAATAATTAAAATGAACAGGTATGTGGGTGGGCTAGATGAAGGGAAAGCCATGTACCTTTATTTCGTGAAAGCCGAGATGTCGACCCCGTCCGGTTTAGCGGCTCGAACCGTGCTAACGAGCTACTACAAGAGCTCCCACTTCAAGCACCGCCCCCACGATCCCTTCAACGATTTCACCAGCCCCGACGCCGCCATACTCTGCTACGACAGCCACCAGAGCATGTACTGCCAATTACTCGCCGGCCTCATCCACCGCCGCCGCGTCCTCCGCCTCGGCGCCGTCTTCGCCTCCGCCCTCCTCCGCGCCATCTCCTTCCTCGAGCGCCATTGGCGCGATTTCTGCCGCGACATCCGCACCGGGGACCTCAACGCCGCCATCACCGACGCCGGCTGCCGATCCGCGATGCTGGATCTGATCGGGCCGCCCGATCCGGAATCCGCGGCGGAGATCGAACAGATCTGCGCCAAAACGACGTCGTGGAAGGGGATCGTGTGTCGTTTGTGGCCGAATGCCAAGTACATCGAGGCGGTGGTCACGGGGTCGATGTCGCAGTACGTTCCGGCGCTGAAGTATTACAGCGACGGGAAGGTGCCGTTGATTTGTCCGATGTACGCTTCGTCGGAGTGTTACTTCGGCGTGAATATGAAGCCGTTGAGCGATCCGTCGGAGGTTTCGTTCACGCTGTTGCCCAATATGGGTTACTTCGAATTCATACCGCTCGGGGAAAACGGGTCGTTGTTAATGGATTTTGAAGAGGAGGAAGAGGATGAGGTGAAGGGAGTGACTCCCAGAAATCTGGTGGATCTGGTGCATGTTAAACTCGGCGGTTACTATGAAATTCTTGTCACCACATTTTCTGGTGAGTTCTCAACTGCAATTAATTTTATCCTAATAAAATTTATAATTAAATGTTTTTTATGCACCAGTGTTCACATTAATATAATTGAAAATAATAATTAGTTTTAATTTAAAATTTGAAGAGAAACGCATTTCATTCATTATTTTTTATCGGAAGAATATAATAAAAGTTGGAACGAAGCTAGTACTAAGTTAATACAAATTGAAAATGACAACTGCCCAAATTTAAAGTGCTCTCTCTTTTCGAATTTTTTTTACAATTATAGCGATTTGTTATATATTTTTTAAAAAAAATTTACATGTTACATTTGAATAGAGTAATTTAAAATATAAGATATTTAAAAAATGGATGAATTTAATTTTAAATGACATAATTTTACTACGTATTTGAACTAGAGTTTAAATCTAAGTAATTGAAATTCATCCATTTAAATATATTAACCAAATAAGTGAAATAAATTTAAATTATAATTTTAAAATTTATAACCCCATATCTCTCATCTGAACACAACTTAAGTGTTTACAACTACTATTTCATCACTTGAAATTAATTTTGGAGATGCAATAATACCTTCTTTCGAATTATTGAATTATGTAAAATTTAATTGGGCTCTATTTTTTTTTTATAATGCACATTTTTTATATTATTTAAGTGATTTTTTTTAACACTCCAATTTCTAAAATGACTTTATTTCAAAATTCTTTCATTTTTAATTTTACTATAAAAAAACCACCTAATATTATTTTTAATTTTGCAATCCAGTTTCAAAATATGCCGGAATTTAGAAGTTAGGAATGTATAATATTTTATAAATAAATTTATTATAAATATTTTCATATAATATCTAGTCGAAATCTAAATAGTAGTTATAAATTTTTATTTTTATTTTTATTTTGAAAGGATAGTAGTTATAAATTAGAATGAATGCCAAATAGAACTTAGAATGAGTTTAATGATTACATATGTTGAAAAATAACAAGGTGAGCCACGTTTTCAGGGGAAAATATCAAATGATTATAGTTATTGCAGAAGTTGACAAAATGGTACGTGATCCACATTAAACCAACATGATTAGATGACTCATAAGCTAGTACGGAACGCACCAACAGTTTTAAATGTACCATTTATTTATTTTTTAACAAACTTCCACGCATGTAATAATGAGAAATGAATTCTGCACCTGCACTGTGAAATCAACAAAAGCTGATGCGTACTTAATTCTCTTTTTAGTAAAGATTAGACAATGATTTTTTTGTTATCATCTTAATAAATTAAAAAGAGTATATCTCCTTTTTTTTATTTTTTTCTTTTTAGTAAAAATCAGGCCATGATTTTTTTGTTACCATGTTAATAAGTTAAAAAGAGAATATATGCCACCGTTTTAATACACATCACTATTTACTGGATACATTGCCCAATAAAGAATTCATATATGTAATAATGTAATTCCCCAGTCTCCCAAATTTATTATCATGAGCATTAATTTTAAAAAAAAATAGATAAAGTAAAGATATTGTAGAATAGATGTGGGGTTCACTAGAGAATAAAATGATTGTTTGTGTCACTTTACACATGAGAATAAAATTGGTAGACAAAGTGAGTAATTTAATTGTAACTTAGTTTAATTTTAATTAATAAAAATAATAAAATTGTTTGCATATTGCATGGATGCCACAAATCAGGATTATACCGGTATCGCATCGGCGACGTTCTCCAAGTGACGGGATTCCACAACGAAGCGCCGCAATTCCGTTTCATCTGCCGCCGGAACGTGGTCCTCAGCATCGACAACGACAAGACCAACGAAGAGGACCTCCACCGCAGCATCACCGCCGCCGCCAAGCGCCACCTCGAGCCCCGCCACGCGCTCCTCGTGGAGTACACCAGCTACGCCGACACCTCCTCCATCCCCGGGCACTACGTCATCTACTGGGAGATCAACAACACCATCCAGCAGCCCATCTCCGGCGACGTCGTGCAGGAGTGCTGCATCGCCGTGGAGGAGGGCCTCGATTACGTGTACCGCCGCTGCCGCACCAACGACAAGTCCATTGGACCGTTAGAGATCAGGGTGGTGAAGGTCGGAACTTTCGAGAAGATGATGGATTTGTTCATCGCACAAGGCGGCGCGTCGATCAACCAGTACAAAACTCCGCGGTGTGTTAAGTCCAAAACTGCTCTCAAACTACTTAATTCTAATGTGCATGAATGCTATTTTAGCCCCAGGGATCCTGCTTGGAACGCTTGAAATTGGAGTGGAGAAAGGAAATAAAATCAGGAATAAAATTAGGGTTTGAATGAGGTTTTAGTTGACCCAATCTCAGCTAAGAAGGTTGTGGATGCATACAGATGATCAAGCGATCATGTTATTGTAAGAGTGTAGCTGCAATTTCGCATAACGTACAAGTAACAATTTTGATTTTTCGTAGTCGATCCTTTTCTTTTTTTTTTTTCTCCCCAAATTTTATTATTTAGTTTATCTTCTCACCTCTTGCATCAATCAAGCTCCAACCCAAAAAAATAGAAGTAGACTATTCATATGTACACCATGAAAATTAATTCATATATCTGTTACTTAAAATATAATGTCATGACCTGACCAATCAATTAAATGATGGTTAACTGATTATTTATGTAACATCAAACCATAAATGATACATATATAATATACTCCCTCCGTCCCGCTATAAGTTGCTCGTTGTTTTTTGGCACACGAATTAAGATAAAAGTGAAAAAGAATAAGTGATATGATGGAAAAAGTGAAAAAGTATAAGTGATGTGATGGAAAAAAAGTGAAAAAGTAATAGAAATAATGTAAAAAATATTGAAAATAATAATAAAAAAGTGAATAGTAGTTCCAAAAAATGTAAAAGAACAATGAACAACATATAGTGGGACGGAGGGAGTATTTGTTATCTATATGTGGAAGTATGATAATATATAATTTATTTAGAAGGGGAAATTAATAGGACCAAAAAAAAAAAAAAGTTACATAACCAAAATCAAAATTTAAAAGTTAGTAAGATCAAAATATGAAAAAAGTAATTTTCCCCAATTGTTATTGTATGGAGATAATTAATGGATTATCGGATTGATTTTCTATATAATTAAGTATGTAAAATGGTAAATACTGGGATAATAGGCAGCCAGGAAAAGAGAGATCCCTGCAAAATGGAGCATTAAGTGTTAAGTTGTTGACAAATTAATGCATGAGACAACGTAATTTATGATGTTTTAGTCTAGGTTTTAAATTTAAGTTGCACAATTATGAAATAAACATCTGTACTTTGAGAAGTAGTATTACATGGTTTCCCGGGTTTTGACATGTCGCTGGAAAAACTTAAGTACGTGAATATTTTTTCTCCCCCTTTTTTAACTATTCACTACTGTTTTTAGTTCACCCCAAAAATTGAGAAAATATAAAAAATTATCCTGTAACTTTGTTTGAGTCCAGATTTAATCCTTTATCATTTTAATTTCTCGATTATAGTCCTTTTGTTATAAAAAATGGTTTTTTCCGCAGGAAATTAAAAAAATTGGCCGGAATTTACACCTGTTCCAGGAGAAAATATCAAAAAATGGTCCTGTAACTTTGTTTGAGTCCAGATTTAATCATTTATCTTTTTAATTTCTCGATTATAGTCCTTTTATTATAAAAAATTATATATTAATTTTAAATTAATTTTTTTATAAAATATTGAAGATTATATAATTTTATTTAAAAATACTTATTTTTTATTTTAAATCTCGATCAACTATATAAATCCCACTAATTACTCATTTTAAAATTATATATATTATTAATCTCAAATTAAATTATTTATTTTCAAAAAAAATTAATCAATACATTCCTATGAATTAAAATTTTTAAAATATTACGAAACAATGAGTAATTCCATTGTCTATTAATATTTCCAAAATTAACTTACAATTAAATGTCGAGGGAAACAAAATAATTTCTAATAAAAACAAAATTAGAGAAATATTAACCATTAATATTAATAGTCATATATATTTAACCACGTTATAATATTTAAATATGAATAATCATTTATTTTCAAAAAAAATTAATCAACATGTTCATATGAATTGAAATTTAAAAAAATCAACATTTTCGTACGAATTAAAATTTCCAAAATTAAACTTCAAAATTTATTTGTAATAGCATTACAAACTTAATATATAGTATATAATTATGTTTTATTATTTATTAAATAATTATTAAATATTAAATACATTTTTTAGAATAATCAGATTTAAAATATAAAATAAGTATTTTTAAATAAAATTATATAATATTCAATATTTTATAAAAAAAATTAATTTAAAATTAATATATAATTTTTTATTACAAAATGACTATAATCGAGAAATTAAAAAGATAAAGGACTAAATCTGGACTCAAACAAAGTTACATGACCATATTTTATATTTCTCCTGGAACATGTGTAAATTCCGGCCAATTTTTTTAATTTTCGGCGGAAATGACCATTTTTATAACAAAAGGACTATAATCGAGAAATTAAAAAGATAAAGGACTAAAGCTTGACTCAAACAAAATTACAGGACCATTTTTTATATTTTCAACCAAAAATTCATAAACTTCGATTTTTCAAAATTAATCTTTCCCATCACAAGCTAAGATCCACATTTTACAAATTCACTTCCCTTCATTTAATCCGACTTCCACCACTATCAACCCAATGCAGGCCAACATTGTTAGAATCAATTTTTTCGATTGAAAATCATATGAAATGTTGTTCAAATCCATTTTTCTTAATTAATTTGAAAATATTAGCTGAATAAATAGCATTTGTTTGAAAGAATCTACCAAACAAAATAAAGGATCAATTCACGACCCAAATCCAAATTTGAAAACTCTTCTGTATGGTAGAAAATTTTGAACAAATTCATTATGTTTGACAAATCTTGTCGAACATCTTTCAAATTTTCGTAAAAATTAGTCGAACATTTTGTTCGATTTTATTTTTTTGTAAACGTTGATTTTGTTTGAGATTTTTTTTTGAAAAATTAATTTTTATTCCACAAATTAGAGTCGAACATTTGGTGTACGAAACACGAAAAAGAAAGGCATGATAGATGTTTGGACAAATATATTCATTGCTACAACATGTAAAATATCCAAAGAAATACCAGTATGCTTAAGAATCACTAAATAAACTCAAATAAATACAAAAATAATCAAATGGGTTAATGTATAACGTATAGCTGAAAAAACTTTGCAAAAAATATTAAGAAACTTACATGCGTTACGTCGAGAACTATTATTTATTGGTGTCGAAACCATTTTGAGAAAAGCAAGTCTTAAACAATATTTTTACAAGATTTTTGGAACATGGAATTTTGTAGGAGAATGGGGTAGTTAACCGATCAAGTTCTGAAAATCTTGAAAAGGGGTGAACTCATCCTATTTATATTTAAAAAAATATACTTAAGGGCAATTTTATTTTTTGAATAGTTTATTTAGAATGAAAAGTTAGAGGAAAGGGCAGAACAACTTACAAAAGGGCAGTAATATTTAGGGGTGTGCAACGGTCGGTTCGGTTACCGAACCGAACCGAATTATGATAACCGAAACCGAACCGAATTAAGGTAAAACAAACCGAAACCGAACCGAATTCATACGAAACCGAATATAAACCGAACCGAATATTTCGGTTCGGTTAAAACCGAAATAACCAAAAAAAATTTGGTTTGTCCAAATATCCGAAATTTTGTCCAAAATGCATAAATTGCATACACACTTCAAAACTCATTCGACAAAAACTGTGAGGAATACTTGCTGGAATAGTTGGGTAACAAAAACTAGCACAAATAAAGTGACAAACAATCCATGCAAAGTTAAAATCATCAGCTCCAAGCCTCCAATTACAACAAAAGAGAAACCACTACTTGCAATTAAAAACAAAAAAAACACAAAAGGCAATCCACCCCTTCCTTATGCAAAAGCAGCAGCTACTTTCTTCCTCGGTGTAGCTTCGGCGCCTACAAGCATAATACAAATTCAACATCAATAATATTGTATAAAGCCACCAAATATCATGGGCAATCAAAGTGGAAGTTATAATCCCAAAAATCAAGCTAACAACAACCTCCTCTAACAATGCTCGAGCTTCTTTAGCACATATGAGATTGATTAGAAACCTAAAAAAAAACCCGATTTATGACTATTAACTTATACCTTTCTCAAAAGTTAACCATTGGTACTTGATGATGCACTTGGTCCACCATTTCCAGCTACAGTTGGTAAATCTAAAATTAAAGAATAACATGTTAATAAATATATACTTAACAATATTAAGAGAACATAATAAAGTATTCACTTGCACATACATACCTTTCTCAATGTTCTCAAGCTCATCAAGTATTTCTTCGTATGATATTGGATTTTGTGAGTGTCGGAGCCAATCTTGCCCACAAATAAAAGCTTCAACTATTTTAAGAGTTAAAGAACTCCTAAATGGATCTAGCACCTTACCACCAGCACTAAATGCAGCCTCCGAAGCAACAGTAGAAATTGGGACAGCTAGAATATCACGAGCCATTATTGAAAGAACCGGAAATCTGTTGGAGTTCATTTTCCACCAACCCAACACATCTATTTTCCCTTCTAAAACGACTTCACTCAAGTAGAGTTCTAATTCATTTTGCTTTCGTATGCCCAACCCACTTTCCATTCTTTGTTTTTTATATCTAGCTTTAGACACCGACACATCACTATCCTCCTCACAATTAATCATTCCACTAGAACTTGACATGTTCCCAAAATTATCCCCTCCACTCACCGGCTGATATCGGTTGTTATATTCATCAAACAACTCAAAAAGACCACTCTTCAAAGATTGAAACATAGTGACACTTTTTTCCTCCCCATACATTTCAGACAATGAGTATTCCAAATAGCCCACTTCATCACAAGGATCAAAAACACTAGCCCAAAATATAATCTTATTCATTTTCTCCACATCTGCCCAATATTTATCAAATTTCTTTTTCATGGAGTCACCCAATCTTTTAGTCTCAAAATCGAAACTTGCCTTCCAATCATTCAAAATACAACACAAATCACTAATCTCACATAAAAATGAGTTAGATGTGACATAAGATGAACCTGAAATACGTTGAGTCATTTTATGAAAATGCTTCAACAAATCAGCATACTTACGAACACACATCCAATCAACAACAGATGGAATATTTGCCTCCCCCAAATCAACCTTATAACATGGGTCAAGATCATCATACTTCTCAAATGCTCTTTCAAACTTTTCAGTAGTATTAAGCATTGTATAGGTAGAGTTCCACCTAGTAGGAACATCTAAACACAGTGAACGCTTGCTTTCTATGCCTTCCAACTCCACACAATCTTTAAATCTTTTCAGCCTAGCAGGTGAATTCCTAATGTACCTAATTGCATCTCTAACACGCTTCACTGAAGGATCAATATCTTTCAAACCATCACTAACCACCAAATTAACTACATGTGCTATACATCTCATGTGAAGATAATTACCATTAGCAATTGCAGTTCCCCAATTCACAATTTTCTTTTTCAAAAATTTTATAGCACCATCATTTGAACTTGCATTATCCACAGTTACAGTAAACACATTTTCCAATCCCCATTCAAGAAGACAATGCTCTAATGCTTTACCAAGATAATCACCTTTATGACTAGAAACAGACACAAAATTTATGATCTTTTTATGCAAGTTCCAGTCATTATCAATGAAATGAGCAGTAACACACATGTAGTTAATCCTTTGCAATGAAGTCCAAGTATCAGTGCTAATACATACTCTCACACAGTTTGTTTTCATGAAAGACTTCAACCTTGACATTTCATTAAGCACTATGACAAATTCGCTGATAGATAGCGGGTATTACCCGCCATTAAAAGGGTGAAAAAAACGCTGTTGAACATGGTGATATTAAAAGTGGCGCCGAACAACAGCGGTTAAAAACCGCTATTATATCTACATTTAACAGCGGTTTTTAACCGCTATTGTAACTTAAAAACCGCCATTATATACAATCTTAAACAGCGGTTTTTAGAGATATAAGAGCGGATTTTAACCGCTATTAAAAGTTCAATTAATAGCGGGTAATACCCGCTGTTGTATATTAAAAAACCGCTATTATATCTCCATTTAAGAGCGGTTTTTAACCGCTATCGTTACTTTAAAACCGCCATTATATCTTCTTATTTGTTTACTCATACAATCTTAAACAGCGGTTTTTATAGATATAAGAGCGGATTTTAACCGCTATTAAAAGTTCTTTCAATAGCGGGTAATACCCGCTGTTGTAAATTAATTTAAAATCATTACGGCGGTTTACTTCAGATATAAGAGCGGGTATTACCCGCTATTAATAGTAAAGAACATAGCGGGTAATAACCGCTTTCTTTTCTCAAATTTTTTCAATATTTAATTGCAATATTATATATTTTTTTTAATAAACCTGTAGTACGATTTTTATACTTTAATTAAAATAAAAAGAAATTTTAATATAAATAACATTAAATCTAAAAATTCAAAAGTTCATATCATTACTTACATCAATATAAATTCAAGTACCAATAGTGTTCAATAACTAAATTATGAATTCTACTAAATCATCATAATAATCAAATAGTGTTCAGCTGCACATTTGATATTCTCTTGCAGTAACATGTCTCCCCTCCATTCCTTGGTTCACAACTGATGAATGAAAATGGCTCACATTGAAGATCAAGCTTCACATTCAAAGAAAATAAATTATCATCAAGGAAACAAAACTTTAACCAATATATATACAAAAATATAATTATGAACTATTGAAGTATATCATTTATAGAAATCATTCTAAATGAAATTGGTGATACTCCACAAATGAGCAAACAAGAGATCAATATCCTCCTAACCACAATGAATGCATAAACACAACAATTATGTATCATCAAATGCAGCTGAAACCGCACAACAATGCAGACAATGGTTCACCTAATTCATATCCGGAGGCAGGAAACTAAATAACAAAAAATCCTGCTAAATTTGTCAATTTGAGTAAAAAAAACGCACCGCTGTCACCGATCAAAAGAACCTTCCCGCACTTTCTACTCAACTATATATGATTGCACGCGTAAAGCCCACTCTTCCCGCACTTCATCAATTTCCGCTTTCGAATAAGTTTTCTCCATGAACTATGAATTACAAAATACATTATTAATGCACAAATAAATCTAATGAAAAATTATGCCTGCATATAAATATTACCATTGGCTGCATCGAACATGTTTCTACTGTGCCCTCAAATTTGACAATTTGTCTCATGTAGCGAAGTACAAAAAAACCACATTGTTCAGAGTCGGGTTGCTTAGGAGCCTAAGTTAGGAACAAAACTCATTATAAAACACATGATGATATTAATTATTTATGAATACTACAAATGAAAACTTTTCATACCTCAATTACATTCCAATTGATTTGATTTACTCTTTTTCCAATTGAAGAATTAAAAATGTGCAGAGCCCTTAAAAAAAATGAGATTGTTTTAACAAAAAATAATATATCTACCTTAATAATATGGAGAAAAACTTACATTTCAACAACTAGTCTCCACGGGGTATCATGAATGTCCGTAAAAAGAGGATCCAACAAGCAAACCTCCGATTTATGTGGGTCGATGACAGTTAGTATCCAGTGATTCCTATGTATATACATACATAATAAGTATATGAAATTTATTAATTTTAAAAAATTTAATATCTTAAAAGCATACTTACCCTACATTACATGGTGCCAACACAAGTTGATTAATATGTGTACCGATGAGTCTTTTACCGAGAAAACTTGCCCTTTTGCTTAATTGTGCATCCTTAGACTTTGTATCTGTCTTTACAGATGGAATATGTGCTGTTCCACAAGGATCCACAAATTTAAACTTCTCCTTGTTCATTTTCTGGTACAAATACCTAAAATTAACAAAAAAAACACAATACTTAATATCCATGTGAAAAAAAAAACTTTGGTATTAAACAAATTAAATACGAATGGAATGCTTACCATATGTAAACAGCTATACATGTATAGGAGATTGGTTCCAGCCGACAAAATGGATCAATGTCCTCAAGATTAACATGCAATAAACTCTCACGTCCAAACACACCATTGTCCAAGGTAATTGATATCAATCCACCAGCAGTAATCTTGATTTTAGAGTAACAATACACCATGTATAGTGCTGTTGGCACAGTCGAAGGATCTAATGAAGGCATCATCTTTTTATGCTTCTTTGTGTTTTTTCTAACACTCTAAGAATTGCAAATATATCACTGTTAGATATGTTAAGTAGTACTAAAGAATTTTGAAAGGTAAGATTCAGTCTATAAATCACAATCTTATATAACCTGAACATGCAGTTTCATCAAGTGCATAGGCCAAGCCACATGAGATCCGATAGCATCACTAATTGTAACACAGTCAGTCGTTGGATATGGCAAAAAAGCATTTCCATCCACTGCTTTCTCAATTGCAACACGCATGCAATTCATGGGAAATTTCTTACCATGAATGAGTTCTTGAGAATTATAAACTTTGACTATCGTACCATATGCAATAATGGTGTTTGTCCTCGCATCCAAAGATAATGCTACAGATTTTCCCTATGAAAAAAAATTACATTTTTCAACAGAACATCCAATAATTAGCAACAAAAAAAAAAGAAGCAAATTGAACCATATTTCATTAAAGTATATATACCTCCAAGGTTTCATCATTGTCAAGCCCCATCTTCTCATCAACTATTTGTACATCATCATCAGTAGCCACCTTAACACCAATGCTTGTATTATCCGGTGTACTATCATAATTGCTATGTGGAACTATTTTGGTACAACTACCAATCTCTTCAACTTCGACCTTGAGTTCATTGTTTTTGAAAATTTGCTCTTCTAATCTCCGTATTCTTTCATCTTGCTCATTACTTCTATTCCTTTGAGCTATCAACTCTCTCTCATATTGTTTGCACAATTCCGTGCTTGAGAGTTTATTGCTGCGATGATGGAAGTATAATGATGGGTTAATATGACTCCCAACCCCCCTTACACGACCAGAATGTTCTTCTGTTTCTAGAGCTTGCGAAAGAATGCCCCCTTCAACTTCATATTCTCCGCCGCTTTCTTTCTTTTTTTCTATAAAACTAGTCTGTAATTGCAAATGAATTACTAATGGAAATATTTTGTTAGGAATTTAAATTATATGCAAATCATGACTTACAATTTTTTCGGCCTTTTCTCTTAGTTCACCCTCTTCAAACTCCCCATTCTTGTTCTTTCTTCCTTCAAGCCAAAGTGTGGCTCTATCTATATCAGCATCTCCAGATAACAAGGAAGGCTTCATGAAAAGATAATCAATCATTACAAAGTGATAAATACTATCAAAATAATAATAAATTATAACTACTTACATTCTCTGAAGCATAACGGGCATAACCTTTCCTAGCAAGGTGATGAGGAAACTTGTTTTTTTTAGCAAGTTCCTTCTGTTGGTCGCTTAGTTTCTAAAGAAAAAATCAAGCAAGTTACAAGATTGATGTAAGTGATAATAACTATGTTCAGTATAAATATATATTTATGGTTTATTACCTTGAACTGACTAGATAGTCGACTTATCACAAAGTCTCTCCATTCAATTTTATCAATTTTATCTGGTGGTATGGTCAAGTACGGGGTGTTGATCCTCTGTTTGACATATTTATCCGTCAATTTTGTTTTGTACGTCCTCCATTTGGCACCCGCTGAACTCCAACATTTTTTCTTCCAGGTAGGGTCAACATTAAACATCAACTAAAATAACAATAAATGTATAAGATACCATTAAAAAAATATAAATAAATGTACCAAAGTACTTACAGTTACAGCTGTCCATATTTGTTCCTTGACTTCTTGTGGTACATGCTTCCAAGTTGGGTATGTGATCTTCACTTTATTTCTTGTAACAACACCAATATAGCTCTGCAACTTAGCTCCATTCTCTCCTATAGGTTGCCTTAATGAGTTGAATTCAACATCTTTCTTTACTCCTTCCGCTCTATCTTTCCAAAGGCAATGCATGGATGTTGGTCCTCTCTTATTAGTCATCATAGTGTCCTTAACACTAGATGTGGGCGTATCATCTCCAACCTCACTACTTTCTTTTGGCTCATTCTCTAACCCTGTGTCCTTCTTTGGAAAATCCAGCTTATGATCATCACAACCTACCTTAACCTTTTTACGTGGTGCCATATGCACAAACCTGTTAATCACAAAGAATTTAGTAGGTGAAAACAATTCCAATAATTATTGAATAAAATGTCAAAGTAAAAATAAATTGAAATTATAACACATTGAATACAAATTAATAAATACGTACACAAGATAATTAAGAAACTTAATTGTCAACCCAAACCCCATCAAACTCTCTTTCTTCACATTGTTCATCTTCATCTGTCATACTAGTATCAATTGAATGCAACCCTTTGGAAAAACATTGATGGTGGACTGCAGTCTCTTCCAACTCACCACTATTTGTATATTCAAAATACTCCCTAGTTGGAGTTTTCAACACAACAGACCATGCAGGATCTTTGGGGTCTTCAATATAAAATACTTGCTTTGCTAGACTACCCAAAATAAATGAATCATTTTTAAACCCAATTTTGCTGAAGTTCACCAAAGTGAAACCAAGATCGTCCACTTTGATCCCACTATTATCCACCCAAATACATTTGAAAATTGGAATACGAAAGTGGTCGTAATCCAATTCCCATATTTCTTCGATAACACCATAAAATGCCATGTCAGAAACAATTGGATTTTTGTCCTTTGCACTAGCAACTTGCATGATTTTTGCTACTAAGGTCACTCCCGAGTTTTGAACAACT
>JAPKLY010000144.1:429474-441504 GCA_026898435.1 Prunella vulgaris | reverse complement strand
AACTAGTCTGTAATTGCAAATGAATTACTAATGGAAATATTTTGTTAGGAATTTAAATTATATGCAAATCATGACTTACAATTTTTTCGGCCTTTTCTCTTAGTTCACCCTCTTCAAACTCCCCATTCTTGTTCTTTCTTCCTTCAAGCCAAAGTGTGGCTCTATCTATATCAGCATCTCCAGATAACAAGGAAGGCTTCATGAAAAGATAATCAATCATTACAAAGTGATAAATACTATCAAAATAATAATAAATTATAACTACTTACATTCTCTGAAGCATAACGGGCATAACCTTTCCTAGCAAGGTGATGAGGAAACTTGTTTTTTTTAGCAAGTTCCTTCTGTTGGTCGCTTAGTTTCTAAAGAAAAAATCAAGCAAGTTACAAGATTGATGTAAGTGATAATAACTATGTTCAGTATAAATATATATTTATGGTTTATTACCTTGAACTGACTAGATAGTCGACTTATCACAAAGTCTCTCCATTCAATTTTATCAATTTTATCTGGTGGTATGGTCAAGTACGGGGTGTTGATCCTCTGTTTGACATATTTATCCGTCAATTTTGTTTTGTACGTCCTCCATTTGGCACCCGCTGAACTCCAACATTTTTTCTTCCAGGTAGGGTCAACATTAAACATCAACTAAAATAACAATAAATGTATAAGATACCATTAAAAAAATATAAATAAATGTACCAAAGTACTTACAGTTACAGCTGTCCATATTTGTTCCTTGACTTCTTGTGGTACATGCTTCCAAGTTGGGTATGTGATCTTCACTTTATTTCTTGTAACAACACCAATATAGCTCTGCAACTTAGCTCCATTCTCTCCTATAGGTTGCCTTAATGAGTTGAATTCAACATCTTTCTTTACTCCTTCCGCTCTATCTTTCCAAAGGCAATGCATGGATGTTGGTCCTCTCTTATTAGTCATCATAGTGTCCTTAACACTAGATGTGGGCGTATCATCTCCAACCTCACTACTTTCTTTTGGCTCATTCTCTAACCCTGTGTCCTTCTTTGGAAAATCCAGCTTATGATCATCACAACCTACCTTAACCTTTTTACGTGGTGCCATATGCACAAACCTGTTAATCACAAAGAATTTAGTAGGTGAAAACAATTCCAATAATTATTGAATAAAATGTCAAAGTAAAAATAAATTGAAATTATAACACATTGAATACAAATTAATAAATACGTACACAAGATAATTAAGAAACTTAATTGTCAACCCAAACCCCATCAAAATCTCTTTCTTCACATTGTTCATCTTCATCTGTCATACTAGTATCAATTGAATGCAACCCTTTGGAAAAACATTGATGGTGGACTGCAGTCTCTTCCAACTCACCACTATTTGTATATTCAAAATACTCCCTAGTTGGAGTTTTCAACACAACAGACCATGCAGGATCTTTGGGGTCTTCAATATAAAATACTTGCTTTGCTAGACTACCCAAAATAAATGAATCATTTTTAAACCCAATTTTGCTGAAGTTCACCAAAGTGAAACCAAGATCGTCCACTTTGATCCCACTATTATCCACCCAAATACATTTGAAAATTGGAATACGAAAGTGGTCGTAATCCAATTCCCATATTTCTTCGATAACACCATAAAATGCCATGTCAGAAACAATTGGATTTTTGTCCTTTGCACTAGCAACTTGCATGATTTTTGCTACTAAGGTCACTCCCGAGTTTTGAACAACTCGTATGTTATCACGCTCTTTTGTATGATAAATCACTCCATTTACAGAGTAACCTTGATACTTGAACACTTTGTCACTAGGTCCCTGTGCAAGAGCTTTCATCTTTTCTGATATTTGTTGGCTAGAATGTTGAATTTCATTTGCAACCTATAATTCAGATGATGATAAATATCCATACTAATATTGATATATTTTTTAAAATTAAGAAAATGATTTTTAGAAAACTTACGTGATCATGGAACCAACTAATAAACAATTTGTTATGTTGTTCAAGCAGCCACTTTTCCGACCTCGCTTTTAGCCCACATGTTGACTTCAGAATTTTTATATGTTCACTAATAACATAAAATATGTGATGACTAATGTACTAACCAGAAACTAAAATAAAAATTAACAATTCTTAAGTTTAGATCAATTACCTGACATAAGGATCAAGTTCAGCATCATTTGTCAACACATGAAGATGTGCTTGCCCCAACTCCTTGGTATCGATGACACACACTTTAGGATTAGACAAAGGCCTAGTGAGTTCCAAGGGTCGATGTCTTAGTGGAACTCCAATAGTGTGTACATTCAACAAATAGTCCGAGCAAAATTCAATAGCCTCTTCTGCAATATATCCTTCCGCCATGCACCCTTCAGGCCGTGAAGGACATCTTACATAATTCTTCAAAACTTTCATGTACCTTTCAAATGGGTACATCCATCTATACCAAACAGGTCCACATAACCTTACCTCTCGCACAAGATGCACCGTTAGATGAATCATGATGTCAAAGAATGAAGGAGGAAAAAACTTCTCCAAAAGGCACAATGTTGTGACGATATCCCTTTGCATATCATCTAACATTGAGACATCTATCACTTTATTGCACAAGATATTGAAGAAGAAACACAATCGAGTGATCGTGTATCTAACATCATCTGGCAAGACACCACGGATAGCTATAGGGAGCAAATGTTGCATTAAAGTGTGACAATCATGAGATTTAAGCCCTACGAGCTTCAAATCTTTCATTGAGACCAAATTATGAATGTTGGATGAATACCCAGTAGGCACCTTTATTCCAGACAAAGAGGAGCAAATTTTTCTTTTCTCGTCCCTACTTAGTGTATAAGGAGCAGGTGGCAAATATGTTTTCTTGCCCTCAACCCTTGGTGTCAGCTTAGGCCTCACATTCATTTCACGAAGGTCTAATCTCGCTGCTACTCCATCCTTCGTTTTACCCGGGATGTCTAATAATGTACCAATGAGACTCTCACATACGTTCTTCTCAATGTGCATCACATCTAACACATGTCTAATATGTAGATGTTCCCAATATTCAAGATCAAAGAAAATAGATTTTTTCTTCCAATATCCACTATCCTCTTTTGGCTTCATTTTTCCCCATTTACAATTAACTTCAGCCACTTTTTTTAGAATATCAGTGCCACTTAGTGGTTTTGGTGCCACTTCATCAATCTCTTGAGTCCCATCAAATGCCTTCTTTTGCTTTCGATAGGGATGACTTAAATCAAGAAACCTCCTATGCCTTGTAAATGACATTTTTCTACTATGTTTTAACCTATTTGCAGATGTTTTCTCACCACAAACTGGGCATGCATAATATCCTTTCACAACACATCCAGAAAGATTTCCATAAGCTGGAAAATCATTAATTGTCCACAACAAGACAGCTCTAAGGAGAAATGTTTCATCCCTGTAGAAATCATGTGCATCTATTCCTATCCACAAAGTCCTTAAGTCATCGATCAAAGGTGCCAAGTAGACATCAATATCATTCCCTGGCTGCTTAGGACCGGCAATCAACAAAGTCAGCATCATGAATTTTCTCTTCATACACAACCACGGAGGAAGATTATATGTGACTAGTATAACTGGCCAACAACTATATGTAGAAGTCATACTACTGTGGGGGTTGATCCCATCTGCAGATAAGGCCAATCTTAGGTTTCTAGACTCAGAAGCAAAATCAGGCCATTGATGGTCCACTGACTTCCAAGATGGTGAATCAGCTGGGTGACGCAATTTACCATCACAAATCCTCCTATCAGCGTGCCAAGTTAACTCTTTTGCCATATCCTTATTTCGAAACATTCTTTGAAATCTAGGAATGGGTGGAAAGTACCACAACACCTTTGCAGGAACTCCTTCATTTATCTTATAGTTCTTACCCACCTTCCATCTTGAGGCCTTACATGTGGGACAACTTTTAAGATCCGCATAATCCTTACGGTATAACACACAATCGTTTGGGCATGCATGGATTTTCTGATATTTCATACCCAATGCCACCAAACTTTTCTTTGCTTTTCCCATAGATGGAGGCAATTCATTTTTATCTGGGAGCATATCTTGTAATAATTCAAGTAATTCATTCATGCCCCTATTGCTCCAACTATGTTTTGCCTTCAAGTTATATAATTTCACAACTGCAGACAACTTTGTGAATTTAGTGCATCCCGGATATAATGGTTTCTCAGCATCTTCAAGAAGCTTTAAGAAATTGTCTGGATTTCCAGTGCTTTCATATGCATCGTGAACCATATCATCTAAAGGTTCTCCAAAAACATAATCATCTTCATCTTGCCCTTCTTCATTATCATGCATCGGTAACTCGTCCTTCTTTTCTTCCCCATGCCATACCCATGTCGTATATAGTCTATCTATACCTTTAGACAATAAATGTGCCCTAACACGATCAACTCTAAACTTGCTAAAATTCGCACATTTTACACACGGGCATGACATTGCATTAACATCAACATTATTTTGCCTCGCAAATTGCAAGAATGATTCCACTCCGAGACGGTACTCATCTGACAACCTATCCTTTAGCATCCATCTTTTATCCATCTTCTATAGACGTCTAATATAAACATTAAGATGGACAATAATAATAATATTAATTCAAGTAATTAAACTAATATGCTTCTAAAGAGATGTAATTTTTTAAAACTAATATGCTTCTAAAGAGTTACTATATGGTGTTTTTGCTGGTTATATTAATTCAAATTACGAAAAAATTCCAGCAGTTTGTAATCTAAAAAAAAATAAAAACTACAACTCCTGAGAAAAAGGCTACAAATATTTACTTGTATCATTAGAACTGAATTAGAATATTATCAAAACTAGTTTAGCAAAACACTACAGTACGAGATAACCGTGGATGGTTTTAGGGGCATTTATATATTATTTAAAAAAATAATTATATTTATAAATTAGTTTAAAAATATTTGTGCAATCATATAAAAAAATTTCACAAAATATTTTTTTTACGCAGAACAGTTTGAAATTAGTGCCATTTTTTAAATAATTTTATATTTTTTTCATATTATTAGTTTGATTATTTTTATTAAATAAATCATTTTGTGATAAAAAAAATAAAACAATGTAAACTATATTAACTAAAGTTATTGTTATATATTTCAAATTTTAACTAATTTATTTAACAAATCTATAAAAATAATACTACCTTCATTTCAGAGAAATTTCATAATAATTTTCAGATTTAAATAAATATCGATCTATATGCTATTTCAAAAATATATAAATTTATTTATATAATATTATTTTTTACTTAACTTTTTATGATTTTTTTTTTGGAACTTTATATGAATATTAATGTGGTCAAATATTTTTTGGAAACTAGGGAGTAATATGTAGAATTGAACAGGGACGCCTAATTTTGGTTCATTCACAGGGAAGCCTAAGACAAAGGTCAAATGGTTCATTCACAGGGACGCCTAATTTTATCAAAAAAAATAACCAACTGTTTGCAAAAAATGTTCAGCCCACACTTGCAAAAAATAATTAAGAAACCCTAATAAAATATAATCAGATTCAATTATACCTTCAGTTGACAGCGTGGCGTGGCCATGGACGGCAGGGGGTGCGTGGCGTGGCCGTTGACGGCAGGGGGTGCGTCGCGTGGCCGTGGACGGCAGGGGGTGCGTCGCGTGGCCGTGGACGGCAGGGGGTGCGTCGCGTGGCCGTGGACGGCAGGGAGTGCGTCGCGTGGCCGTGGACGGCAGGGGGTGCGTCGCGTGGCCGTGGACGGTAGGGGGCTGCTTCTGTGTCTAATGTAGCGCACAGGCGTGGGCGGCGCCGGCGTGGGAGAAGGCGGCGATGGCTGGGCACTGAAACTCCGGCGCGTGGGAGAAGGCGTGGGCGGCGCTGGCGTGGTAGAAGGCGTGGGCGGCGCTGGCGTGGTAGAAGGCGTGGGCGGCGCTGGGCGGCGATGCCTGAGTAGGAGGCAGGAGGTGGAAATGAGGAGGCGGAAATGAGGAGGCGGCGGAAATGAGGCAGGAGGCGGAAATGAGGAGGAGAGCCTTGAAAATAAGAAAATGTGTGTTGATAAGTAGGGTTTAAATTAAAATTGATATTTTAATTTATTTAAATTAACAAATGAAAATGATAAACAATAGATGACTTTGTCCAAGTGGTTAGTGTACTATAATATTCACGGAGGTCATGGGTTCGATTCTGGGGAGGGATTTCAATTTTTTAAATTTAAAGCGGTTTTTAAGCCTTTTAAAAGCGGTTTTTAACCGCTGTGTTTTGAATTAAACATATCAGACTTTTAACAGCGGTTTTTAATACCCGCTATGTTATAGCTCCGCCTATTAACATATAATAGCGGGTAAGCTTTTAACAGCGGGTTTTACACCTTTAACAGCGGTTTAAAAATTACCCGCTCTTATATATATGATATTAAAAGCGAAATTTCTCATAGTGAAGATACAACTGATAACAATCCCTTGACACCGTATATCTAGAAAGAATTTTAAACCTTGGACATGCTTTGTTCACAAACTCCCTAAATTCTTCCCCATCCACTACCTTAAATGGAAATTCATCAACAACAACCATGCGTGTTAGGGCTGCCCTAATCTCATCTTGATCAAATTTCCAAGTAGAAAGTGTACCACAATCATGCATGTTAGACTGCAAGTTTAATATCCCTTGACTTGTATCTTGATTTGTAGGATTTTCAACACACGATTTCATATGATTATTAACGGATGAAGTGCCATTCTTGGAGGGGTTGCAACGAAATACCTTTTTGCAGTGCATACACCTAGCACTATCAGTAGAACCATCCTCACTCTTGATCCTCTCAAAATGCTGCCACACTTTTGATCTTGGTTTCATCGCTTTTCTCTTTGTTGCTTGAGAGTCAATAGTTGACTCAACCGCATTGCTTCCATTGTATTCTTCATCTTGTGTAATTGAGTTGGAAACCTAAAAAGACATATTTAAGATAAATTTATGGCAAAAATAGTTAGAAACCTAAAAAAGACAGATTAAGTAATTAAGTAATCTTAACTTTACTTATTAGAGCTTTTGGAATAAACACAAAATACTAGTAAAACAATAAATAAGTAAAGAAATCAGATTAGGAAATACAAGCATTTGGATGAGTCACTTTTATTAAAATAAGTAAATTATTTTCAATGTTTGAAACCTGTTACCAAAAAGACTTTTATTAAAGGAATAACCTGGGCTTTTTTTTCTTATAAGAAGATACGTACAGCAAGAGCAATATATACATTAGGAAAGGAATCAATGGCAGCCCTTAATTGCTTAATTAAAATGGGGAATCAACAATTAATTAGGAAGGAAATGGAATTGAGGGCCGCAGCCAAAATTAACCAATAAGAAGGCAGCTGCCAATTAGTTACTTGATTAATTAGGAAGGAAATGGAATTGAGGGCAGCAACCACAATTAACCAATAAGAGGCAGCTGCCAACTAGTACCAAACTACCAATCAGGTAAGTATAGTGTTTAAATCAGGAAAGAAATTCTCAATTTAGTTATAAGGGATGGTGTTGGGACAATTTTTTTCAGTGGTGTGCAACCCACTTTTTCCTCTCTCTTAGTCAGTCTCTCTTTAAAATTTTATTGCTATATTGAGATTAGAAGTTGGCACAAGATTCATTCGTTAGGTCCTTCAAGATTCAATTGAAAAAAAATAAAAAAATAAAAAATAATTTCTTACCGAATCCATTTGATTTGGAGTAGGGCGTGGGCGTGGTGGTTTGAAAGAGGTTGGAGGCGGAGGCAGAGCGTCGCCGCGTCAGTGTGGAGGCGGAGCGTCGCTGCGTCGGGGTGGAGATGGAGCGTCGCCGCGTCGGGGTGGAGGCGGAGCGTCGCTGCTTCGGGGAGGCAGAGCGTCGCTACGAGCGTCGCTGCGAGCGTCGTCGCGTCGGGGTGGAGGCGGCGCGTCGCCGCGAGCGTCGCCGCGTCATCCTGGCGGCTGATTGGGTGTCACCGTGGTAGATGCAGACGGGCTTGGTGGTGCCGGTGGCTGGTGGAGGCAGGGCAGTTGATGGAGGAAGAGGAGTGCGGCGGCTGCGGGCTTTCAATCTACGTTGGAAATAGCAAATAGGCAGATTAGGTTAAGGATTTAGGAAGTTAGAGAGTTATGAGTTAGGATTTTTATTTTATTTATTAAATATAAATATAATTTATTAAATATAATATTATTTTGATTTGGATTCGGTTAACCGAAATAATTTCGGTTATTAACCGAACCGAACCGAAAACCGAAATTCTATAAAAATAATAACCGAAACCGAACCGAATATTTTGGTAACCGAACCGAATTCATAATTCGGTTCGGTTTCGGTTCGGTTTTCGGTTAAAAACCGAATTATGCACACCCCTAGTAATATTCGTGTCCATAACATTATTGGAAGCCCACTTATTTGGATGAGAAGGCCCAATATAATTTTGAGGCTCACTTAATCGGATGATAAGGCCCAAATACAATTTGAAGGCCCACTTATTTTGATGAGAAGCTAGGCCGAATATAATATGGTGGTCCACTTAATCGTATAAGAAGGCGAAATATAGTTTTGGGCCAAGGTTCTATGCACCCACGGATGTTTGGAGTGCACACAATAGCACATCCAATTTTAACAAATTACCCTTCCTACCCCTAACATCAAAATCGTACACCCAGTTCCTGTAAAAAAAGTTTGAAACTCTCAACCAAAAATCAACACTCGGCTCTTAGCACCGCCAACACCAACTATGGCCGCCTGATTACCCCTGTTTCATCCCTACTCTACAATTCGATCTAAAAATTCGAAGCCAAAATCAAAACTACCTCTGCTCAGTTCGTCTTGAAGATGAGGAAGAGGCACTTCACAAAATTCGAAAACTAAAAACTTTACAATATTTAGGCACAAAAAAAAAAACCACAACAATCGAAATCTAAATTTCGAAACAAAATTTTGAAAAATGTAGTATATTTCGAAATTCTTTGCTGAAAACTAAACTAAATTTCGGCTAAAATTTTCGAAATCTATAACTATTTTCCAAAAAAAAAAAAACCCGAAAACCCTTTGTCAATTTGAAGACCTCCTTTTTGTTCATCATCGTTAAATTTGCTTTGCATTGACACTAATCATTAGAGAGAGATTGATATCATACTCGCTTTTTTGGAGAGAAATCTCCTTTAACCTTCATCATGGGGTTCCGAATAAAATTGGTAAGGAGAGGATCTTCTTTGGTTGGCCAAGACCTCTTAATCCTACTTCAGAGTAACAAGGAGATTTCTCCATTGAAAGTTCTCTAGTGCAAAGGAATTAGATGGAGGAGTGAGGTAAATAATATAAATTTATCCACATATCTCCCTCTATCATGGAAGACGGTTGCAATTGAGTGGGTGCATCGTATTTGGTTATTAGGTCACTAAGGTTATATTTGTAATTTTTTATATTATTATATTTAATATTATGTTGATGTGGGTGTTCTACAAACACCTGTGGGTGTTCTTCAAACACCTGAGGATGCATATAACCTGGGCCATAGTTTTGCGGTCACTTGGTATAATTTGCAAATTCTACTTTAAGTAGAATTAATTTAAAAAAATATATATAATTGTACATTATTTGCAATCAATTGTCAATAAACTAAGAAATTAGAATCTATTTTGGAGAAATAAACATCCTTTTGAATTTTAGGAATTGATGCTTGAGATCAGACTTATTAATATTGCACAAATTAATATAAATTAAATATTTTTATTTTACAAACGCCTCTCAATTCTAAAATTACTTCATTTTAAAACATTCTAAACTTTTAATTTTATTACAAAATTAACATAATATCACTTTTAACTTTATTATACAGTTTCAAAACACTTCCGTATTAGGAAAAGAAAACATATTTATAAGTTGGACGCCAACTTAGATAGGAAAAGAACAATTTCAAGGTCTACTTAATTGGATTTGAAGACCCTAGTAATAATTGGATAGGAAAAATAATAATAATTTGGAGGCCTACCTGTATATATGAAAATCAAATCAAATTATTAGATACTCAATTCGAGCTCGTTGAATAAAAAATTATTTGAGATAAGTTCTGTTGTAACACAATTAATCATGGATCCAAAATCCAATACGGCCTATGTAGGGTCCAATTCCTCAAGACCTGGGAAGAGACCTGAGAATGACAAAGGCACACACCTCATATCGGGAGCACCACGTAGGCATCGCCTAACTAGAACAATGCCAGAACGAGACCAAGTGCAAACACCATACGATGTTGCCCAACGTCATCCAACATCGACATCTCTCAAAGTCCGCGAAGCCCGAGCAAGATCAAGCCAAAGACCTTGACCTTGATCTCGACCTCAAAGATGGAGTCACCAGATCTAGTCAGATGATAAGATCAAGCCAAGTACGACATGTAATAAATGGCCGCCCCCACTTGAGCGGAGAGACAGTATTTATATCAGGAAGAATTTGGTAAACTAGTCTAGATATTCGCTAACTAGGCGGAGTTGTCAACCTCCTATTGGTGTAATCCCACCCGCCAACCAAGATTTGGTGGATTGGGCAGTACTCGTTCAATCTCAGCATTAAATGCTCTGATTCGGTTAAATACTTTGCTCGTTGTGTATTTATAAACAAGGTCAATCATGAGCCAAAAATGGTATCACAAAATACACATTCAAGTTCAAGTTCTGCAAGACAGACTTACAAATTCTCTTGTATTTACTCTTATACATTTACTTCTTATAAATCATTCTCTTCATTTATTAGTTGTTAGGATCTTTTAACGGCCACAACATTAAATCCATGGATTGTTGGATCCACTAACAAGAAGTTCGATATTGATATCAAATAAATATAAAAAGACTTTTATGTTTAGTAACGTTTGAAGTAGCGCAATAAATAAATAAGTGTTAATGAGCTTGACCAGATTAAAGTTGTTTCGAGTTGAATTCGATTAATTATCAAACAAGCTCAAACATAAATAATATTTCGAACAATTAAGAATGAAAAAATATAATAGCGGCCCACTCATTCGGATGAGAAGGCCCAAATATAGGAGGCCCACTTAAATATGTGACAGTACCAGCTTAAGCCCAAGTATGACATAAAACTAGAAAGCGCTCAACTATATACCCCTCCAACATTATTAGATACCCCACCCAAAATATTTTTATTTTATTTTTGACATATCTTTATCAAAATTTACTCATATTTCAACAAAAATGTGTTAAATATATGTTTGAAAAAATCTTTAAAATATTTTGTCAGTAAATATCTGTCAAACTTTAATTAATTTTTTTATAAAATATAGCGAAAATAAAATATATACATTAAAAAAGTTATTTTATTTTTGATATATCTTTATCAAAATTTAATTGATATTTCAACAAAAATGTGTAAAACATATGGTTGGAAAAATCTTAAAAATATTTTGTAAGTAAATATCTGTCAAACTTTAATTAATTTTTTAATAAAATATAGCAAAAATAAAATATATACATTAAAAAGGTGTGTATCTAATAATTATGGAGGGTATATTGTCTGGGCAAACTAGTAATAATATTTGAACTTCAAGCTGACACTAAATAACTAAGCTCATGGGCTAAACAACAACAAAGTGTAGTAGGTGAAGTACTTGCACCATTCACTATTTATACTATAACATCATGAATTCGAGTCATTTATATTTCTTTAATAAAAAAAATACTAGATTAAATTGAATCTAAAAATTATTACTTATTTTATAATAATTTGAAACTTTCAATAAGAATCATATAGTTTAAGCGATTGAACTTTTTCTTTTCAAGCTATGTAAAATTATTACTCAGTAATTTGTTTTATTTTTTAAATAATAGTATATGGGTTTGTGTGTCAAATTTTTTTAAGAAAATATAATATATCAAAATTTTCATTAAAAAATTAAAAATATTAGATTCGAGTAAATAAGATAAAAAAACTTTATACTCATTATATATAAATAAATTGTGTTATATAAATATACAGTAGTAGTAAA
>JAPKLY010000144.1:414581-429464 GCA_026898435.1 Prunella vulgaris | reverse complement strand
CAAAAATTTGGACAACGAAATATCAATAAAAACATATAATAGAAATATATATAGATTGCACGATAAAAATAATTTTAATAAAATTAACGCTATATTTATTTTATATATGCATAACGTGTAACGTACGGGTAAAATACTAATGTGTTTGAAAAAAATAAAAATATTATGATACTAAATAAGATACTCAATTATATTATTACAATGATATAAACAGAGTTGGTATAATTAAATAGAGTTGATGATGCATATATATATACTAGTAATTAAGTATGGGTCCAAGAGCCCAAGAAGATGATAGTTCTTATTGGATCTTCAGTAGTACTCCCACTAATTATTTTGTTTGGACGTCTCCCCATCTTTCTATCTATATAAATATTCATTCGAGCCTCGCCTTCTTTAGATCTTCCATATGTTTCCCTGAATTTTTCCCACAAACACTTTCGATTTGACTTTTGAAACAAAGAGGCGTCTCCACACAAATTCTGAGCCTTCATCTCTCTCTCTCTCTCTCTCTCTCTCTCTCTCTCTCAATATATATTAATTGATTCTCACTCGGAAGCTTAATTTGATGGCACTGTAAGAGCAAATTTATAGGATTTTTGTGTATATATATATATATATATATATATATATATTCTTTTGAGTAGTGAGCTGTTGATGTAGATAGTTATATTCTTATTGTCTCTTGGTTAGCATGAAGTGAGGTTCCCACTTGTATAACTAGATGCATGCCACAACCCTTACTTCATAAAGGTATTTTATCTGCTTTTTTTTTTTCTTCGGTAAATGTTAGTTGTTAGTAATTAAAAGTTAGTTACACCAAGTCACCAAACACTTCAAGAGTAAACTCATAGTCAACCTTATATCTCTCATCTCCAATTCGTTCCCAAAGGAAATCATATAGTCTAAGTTATAATCTGTTACTACTTTTCAAAAAAAAAAATCTATAACTTTATACCAATATATCTATATTAAAATGCAGGTGATTCTCATTCCCACTAATTTTTAATAATAAATCCCGTTATATGACATAGTATTACGTATGTAACGATGTAATATTATACAAAATCGTGTATACTATATTTTTCTTAATTTTAGTTGAAAATATAATGATACATTTGTATATTAATTAAAAAAAGTGACTATATTTATATATAAATTGGTTCACAATATTTATACAGAGAATAATTTTTTTCTATACAGAAGTATTTTTTTTTTCACAGAACTATTAAGTAACTAGTGTCAAATTTGTAATTCATTTTATAATTTTTCTAACTATAATCACACGTTGTACGAGTTGAGAATGCTTTATTAGTTGCGGTGGGACATTATCATGAAGAACAAAAGGCATCAAATATTGACAAAGAATATTTATCTTTTGACAAATGGAATTAATATGATGTAAATTAGAGTGAATTGGAATAATAATAAGAATATTTAGTTTTTGACAAATGGAATTAATATGATGTAAATTAGAGTGAATTGGAATAATAATAAGAATATTTCATTTTTGAAAAATAGAATTAATATGATGTAAACTAGAGTGAATTGGAATAATAATAATTTTAATAATAACAATAATAAAATGAACAAAACTAAAAGCTAGAAGACATATTCTCGTGAATACTAAAACTTAAATATACATGATTGATAAGTGAAAGGTCGAATGAGATGCTATGCACTTTTTATCTTACAACTTATCGATCCATTCATGACTCATCACATCTATATCCTATCATCTTTTCTACACATGACAACAATAGGCATAAGATGTAATATTTCTAATAGTTGACAACATTAGATTTTTTTTGTGTGTGTTCCCCTCTTGTCCATGAAGGAATTTAGTCTTGGTTTTGATTTTGTGCGCATTAAATGCATCGTGCAATTTAAATTATTTTAAATAATTATATTAATTATTATTGAAAAATACACATGTTATTATTATAAAATGCATTTTTAATAAGTGACTTGTTAGTAATAATTAAATATAATATTTTAGGAATGCATTTGAGTTGTACGGTGTACTTAGTGCACAAAAAACTTACTCAAAAATTATGATTTTAATACTCTAAGGGATGAATATACTCCCTTTGTTTTACATGTGAAATGACTCACATATTTAAAAAAAAATGAGATTTAGTGCAAGTGTTGTGAATAAAAAAATAGTTGTTTAATTAACTTTTGCGAGTGTGATTTTTAAGTGTGAAAGTAATATTTAGATGTTCAAAAGAGACAAATATGAAACTAATCACATAATTAAGTTAGAAGTAATATTATAATAGAATTATAGGGATGTAAACGAGTCAAGCGAAATACTATTAAGCTCGAGCTCAGCTAGTTTGATTGTTTATGGACTCGATTTCGGCTCAAACTCTATTAATTGAGCTCGAGCTCAGATTGTATGTTAATTTTTTAAGTTCGTCAATAGCTCGACCTTAGCTCGAAAAAGAAAAAAGCTCATTTATAAATAATCAAATATAGTTCGAGCTCAATTTTAAAAAGCTCAGTTTGAAAAGTTCGGATTGATAAGCTCGTGAAAAGTTTAAAAATTATACAAAATAGCATAAATTTATTAAATAGCCTATCTGCGAGCATTCAAGCCGAATACCACTAGACTCGAGCTCGCTCATGAAATTTGATAAATTAATAAATTCAAACTAATATTTTTCGAACTGATATCCGAATAATTTACGAATGACTTGACTCATTTACATCCCTAAATACAACTAAAATTTTTACTCGTGTAATGCACGAGTTATAATTTTATTAATATACTTACATAATGTGCAATCTTTTAGTATGTTTTCGATTCTTACAGAGCATTAAGATTTGTAGGATAGAAGTTTTATTTTTAAAAAAAATAAATGTAACATTTATACATATATATGTGATATAATAAATTAATATTTAATTTATGTTGAGTTTACTTGAAGTTTACCTATAAATAAAACACAAATTATGCAAAATCAAGAAATATTTGTTGCATAAAAGTGTATGTACTATAGATATAAAAATGATCATATGTCCATCAGTGTACACAAATTTATATGTTCACCACGAAAGATAATGACACATAAATAAATTTAAGAATATATTATTATCACATTCACGATAAATATATAAGTTTGTGTCCTCCATTGAACATGTGTCATTTATGATAATAGATAAATATATATATATATAGATCAATTAAATAATTTAAAAACCTCGCATTTTATACTGCCCTACTTACATTCATTTAGGCCTATCAAATTTAAGTTCAAAATATTTATGTTAAATAACATTAATTTAAGGCCGTACTCTTGAGTGCATCAGATTTACTGTGCAATTTAAGTGTATTTTTAAAAAGTTACATCAATTATTATTAAAAAATAACACGTATTATTACTGAAAAATGTATTTTTAAAAATATATTTTTCAATAATAACGTAACATGTGTGACTTTTTCAATAATATTTTGTGTAATTTTTTAAAAATACACTTAGTGCACAACAGACTTACTCTAATTTAAGATGGTTTAGATTGGATTAATATCAAAATCGTCACATAACTTTTTTATTTTTTTGATTTGGTCCCATAACAATGTAATGTTTCAATTTAGTCTCATAACTATTTAATGTTTCAATTTAGTTCCATAACAATTCAAATCTAACCAAAATAGTCATAAGTCGCCGGAAATGACATAAAACGACGTGGTGAGTAAAACGACATCGTTTTATATCATTTCCGACGACTTGTGATTATTTTGATTAGATTTGAATTGTTATGGTACTAAATTGAAACATTAAATAGTCATGAGACTAAATTGAACATTACATAGTTATGAGACAAAATCGAAAAAGTAAAAAAGTTATGAGACAATTTTGATATTAATCCCTGATTTAGATAGTGAATGTAAAATTCTGAAGGATAACATTTTCTCATGGATTTATAGTTACAATACATTACGAATTAAATTAATTTTGTAATTATTTAGGTTATTTTATATCATTTGAAATATACTATTTAATTTCTTAACAGATAAGACCAAGTATATCAACGCTTGTCGCAAGAAGAGGACAAAATTTTGAAATATAAAAAATAAAAAATAAAAATGAAAGAAGATTGAGCGTCGACCCGCGCTGCCCGGCAGCACCACCTTGCCCACATTCAACCAATAGGAAGCTGACATTTGTTAATTTTAAATTAGTTATTTATATTTTTTAAATAATGTTTTGTTATCTTAAATATTATTTTTTTTAAAAAAGAAGCTGACAAAAACTTATGCATATGTATTCAGAGCTTGGAGGATGGTTCATCTTGTGAAAGTTGGTCTTCACAACATTACGTCAACCGTCTCATCATCGATTATTGTCAAATATTTGGAGTTCTTGAAGAAATGAATTGCGAAGTCCCAACACCTTTAAAAAAAAAAGGAAGTCTTAAAGAACGCTTTCAAAAAAAAAAAAAGGGCTTAATAGAAGAAAACAGGGAATATACTAAAAACAATGGAATATATATATCTTTATAAACTGCAATATGTGAATGTGAGTTTAAATTAATTCGTATTATTGTTATGTATAATCACTATCACTGTAATGCATATATGTTTATTAAAATATGTTTAATTTTAGGACATTAATAGCATATATCTATAACAGTAATACTGAATATGAAAACAGTGACATTGTGTACACATAATAGTGATATTTGATATAACTGAATTCACGTAAACTTGAGCTCACAAAATTTTTTATCTATAAAATAAATTGGCATAATAATTCCATAAAGTCCAAGGTGCAAGACTTTGTTAATACAAACTATTCTCACAGCCGAATTGTGGTAATTTTTGGCAGAATATGTTATTATGCTCGTAAAATGCATTTTGATATTAGTTCACTTTTAAATTTAATATCACAACTTTTCATTATAAGCAGAATTGGGATTATTGATCACAAATAAGCAGAAAAGGATCTGTATCTCTTATCTAAATTTCTAGTACATTTCAAAGAGAAATGGATCTACATCTTTTTTTGTCTAAATTTCTAGATTTCTATTAATTACAGAAAGAAGCCGCAAATTAAAGGATGTAAATGATTATCGGAGTTTACAAAATTATATTAAAAGTATTATCACCAAGGTTGTTGATAATATCAAATCAGAGTGCATTTATGACCGAGATAATTAGATAGTGTGGTGATTCTAAATGAGGCCATTGAAAATGCAAAACGATTTTTATTAGATTAATTTTGCCAAAGCATACGATTCGGTGGACTAGGATTCTTTTCCATGCAAAACGATTTTTATTAGATTAATTTTGCCAAAGCATACGATTCGGTGGAGTAGGATTAATCTTTTAAAAGAATGTTGAGAGGTTTCAAGGTCCATTACAAATTAATCAATCATGTGGTTAATAAATAAAGTGTGTTACATCGATCATCAGCTTGCGTGGAATGAAAGCCCGTCTTGTGAATTCATGCTTGAGAAAGGGAATTCCCTCTCGCCATTTTTATTTCTTCTCGAATGTTGTTGTTAATGAATAATTAAAGCAATTGAAACATGTTTGTTTTGTCCAGTTTTGATCGGCAAAAAGAAGGTTTGTGTTTCCTCTTGCAAACTAGGAGGATGCGTGTTCTTAGGAGAAGTGACGAGAGAAAATGTGTATTTTTTTTATTTTTTTTTGAGAGGATTCTTGACGTTGTGGAACTTAATTTTTGGGATAAATGCTTGGTCTATGGAGTAAACATCTGGGAGGAAGAAAGAAGTAATATGTCAAGGAAATTGGGGTGCAATGAAGGAACGTTTTCTGTTTAGTAATATCTCTTTGATGAGCTAGCGAGCATGTTATTTGTAAAACAAGTGTGTGTTGATGATGATAAGTGAAAATGAAAAGAAGCAAGGGATGGAATATTCAAAACCAAAAAATTGAGAGAACGAACGAGAAGATGTGGTGGCAATCAAGGCATAAGGTTTCTAAAGCTTGTGAAGTATATATAAGTTCATGTTGAGGAAGGTTCCTATTCATGCTCGTTGAAAAGGACTACCTTCAAAGAAGAAGCTGAGGCATTCTAGGTACAAATTAATTAATGATACAAATTGCAAAATTTGTAATGAGAAAATAAAGATAGTGAAATATATTTTCTTCGAGTGTTAATATTCGTATAAAATATGGATGAAAACGATGATGAAGTGGCTAGGGATAAAGTCGGTACTATCCTTGAATCTCTCTGTGAATCTTTTACATTCACATAGAATTATCAAATAAAAATAGCAGCGCAATTAGTATTTGGTAGTGTTATGGGTGCAAAGAAAGTGAAATAAACTCAGATAAGCAAGTACTGCTGATTAACTGAACATTATACTATCAGTTGAGGAAATCAGCTGATAGGTCTGCTGATGGTTAGTCATCTGATAAGGTCTGCTGAGATCGTTTGAGAAGTCTACTGAAAGTCATCTGGGATATCAGCGGAGTCAGCTGATGGTAGTCAGCTGAGGTGGTCAGCTGAGGAGGTCAGCTGATGGTGGTCAGCTGATGGAGTCTCCTGAGTGGTCAGGATGATCAGTCAGGATGAATGATCATGTCAGCTAATCAGGTCAGGATGAAGGTCTACTGATGATATCAGCTGAGTACTCAGACTCAGCTGAGGACATTTCACACCAGCAGACAAGACAAGGAAGGAGCATACTGACTCCAAATTCAGGAATTAACTCAGGATCAGTTACGAAGCGGTTTAAACTTCCAAGCTGGACAACGGGCGATCAGTTTAACAGAATTAAAACTGAAAATCGTTGGGCTCTAACAGTTATTCATTTTCGGTTGCAACTATAGCAGTTTTCTTGTTAGGCGGTTACGATCACTAGCATTAATTAGAATTTTCATTCTCCTATATATATACGTATAGAGAGATAGAGAAAAAAAGAGAGAGAATCATCACTTAGATAGTGTTATGGGTGCAAACAAAGTGAAATAAACTCAGATGAGCAAGTACTGCTGAACTGAACATTATACTATCAGCTGATGGTAGTCAGCTAAGGTGGTCAGCTGATGGTGGTCAGCTGATGGAGTCTTCTGAGTGGTCAGGATGATCAGTCAGGATAGCCAGGATGAATGATCAGGTTAGCTAATCAGGTCAGGATGAAGGTCTACTGATGATATCAGCTGAGGACATTTCACATCAGCAGACAAGACAAGGAAGGAACATACTGACTCCAAATTCAGGAATTAACTCAGGATCAGTTACGAAGCGGTTTAAACTTCCAAGCTGGACAACGGGCGATCAGTTTAACAGAATTAAAGCTGAAAATCGTTAGGCTCTGACAGTTATTCATTTTCGGTTGCAACTGTAGCAGTTTTCTTGTTAGGCAGTTACGATCACTAGCATCAATTAGAATTTTCATTCTCCTAAACACTTATAATTTGTATCTTCTTCATCGATTAGTGAGAGAGGTGCCCTCATCCGTGGACGTAGATCATTTCTGATCGAACCACGTAAATCTTGGTGTTCTTCAATTTCTTTATTCCAATTGATTTCAAACAATCATTGTTGACTCAACAATTGGCGCCGTCTGCAGGAAGAAGGAAGATTGTTGGTGAAATCAACTGCTATGGCTTCTACGAAGATGAAGTTTGAGAAATTCACAGGGGCAAATGATTTTGGTTTGTGGAAGGTGAAGATGAAAGCTCTCCTCACACACCATGGATTATCAAATGCTCTGAAACCAGCGAATCAGTGGCCATCATCATCCGCATCGGAACCTGCAAAGAAGCAGGAGATTCTGGACAAGGCTCATAGCACAATTATTTTGTGCTTGGGAGACAAACCTCTGAGGGAGGTGTATAAGGAGAAGACTTCCATTGATGTGTGGAATAAGCTGGAACAAGTGTATCAAACGAAGTATGTTACCAATAAGTTGTTCATGAAGCAGAGGCTTCATTCCTTCAAGATGACTGAGGATAGGGATCTTGTTGAACAACTTGAAGAATTCAATAAAGCAGTGGATGATTTGGAGAATCTTGAGGTCAAGATTGAAGATGAGGATAAAGCCCTAATGTTACTGAATTCTCTACTAAAATCCTTAGAGAACTTCAAGGATGCTTTGTTATTTGGATGGCAAGAAAAAATGTCACCTGATGATATTCAGAATGCACTGAAAACTAAGACGCTTCAAATGCAATCTGAAAGGAAGAACACAAATCAAGGTGAAGGGCTGAATATCAAGTTCAAGAAAGGGAAAAAACAGTTCCAAGGAAAGAAGAAGAGAAATGGTAAAGGCCCTGAACCTGGAAAATTTGTGGAAAAGAGAAAATGTTTCTCATGTCAGAAGGTGGGACATCTCAAGAAGAATTGTCCTGACAAATCCAGGAAGCAAGAAGAGGATCAGAAGGCTGATGTCACAATTGCTGCTCAGGAAGGATATGATAGTGCTGAGGTCTTGGCTGTTACTGATGTCAAGCTGAGTGAAGATTGGGTGTTGGATTCTGGGTGCTCATTTCATATGTGTCCCAATGAAAATTTATTCAGGGATCTTAAGAAATTTGATGGTGGATCAGTTCTCTTGGGGAATGATCAGATGTGCAAGGTCAGAGGCTGTGGCTCAATAAAGTTGAGGCTGCATGATGGTGCTGAGAGGATACTACAAGATGTCAGGTTTGTACCTGAGCTGAAGAGAAATCTTATTTCTCTTGGATCACTTAATGTTTTGGGATATGAATTCAATACAAGGAATGGATTCATATTGATAACCAAGGATAATAACATTGTGATGAAGGGCAAGAAGGTAAATGGCTTGTACATTCTGATGGGTAACTCAGCTGCCGGATCAGTGAATGCAGTTATGGGCAGCTCTGATGCTATCTTGTGGCACAAGAGGTTAGGGCACATTGATGAAAGAGGACTGAATGAACTCTCCAAGCAGAAGGCATTTGGAGATTCAAGAACAATCAAATTGGATTTTTGTGATCACTGTGTGTTGGGAAAATCCAAGAAACACTCTTATTCAAAGGGGCAACATCTTACTGATGCTCCTCTGGACTATGTACACTCTGACATCTGGGGGCCTTCAAGAACTGAAACTCATGGAGGTGGAAGGTACTTCATGACTATCATTGATGATTTCAGCAGGAAGGTGTGGGTGATCATCCTGAAGCAGAAGAGTGAAGCTTTTGGAAAGTTCAGGGAATGGCTACTTGAACAAGAAAACAAAAGGAGCAGATCCTTAAAGCATCTCAGGACTGACAATGGACTTGAGTATGTGTCAGAAGAGTTTCAAAATTTCTGCAAGGAAAGGGGCATAGCAAGGCACAAGACCGTTCCAGCAAACCCTCAACAAAATGGGCTTGCTGAGAGGATGAACAGGACTATTTTGGAGACGGTCAGGTGTATGCTTTCAGATGCTAAACTACCTAAAGTATTCTAGGGAGAGACAGTTAATACTGCTTGTTATTTGATATACAAAACACCCTCATCTGCTATTGAGTTTAAAACCCCAGATGAGCTTTGGTATGGTAGGTTGTCAGATTACAATAATCTGAAGGTGTTTGGTTGCTTAGCCTTTGCTCACATAAGGTAAGATAAGTTGGAACCAAGGGCTCTGAGGTGCATCTTCCTGGGATATCCACAAGGTGTCAAAGGATATAAATTGTGGTGCCTTGAATCAGGACACATGAAGTGTATTGTCAGCAGAGATGTGACTTTCAATTAGAAAGCCATGGGATATGGTACATCTGAAAATACTCAGGATGCTGAGGATAACCCCATAATCAGACATACACCAGTTCAGGTGGAGCATACAACCAGGATTCAGAGTGAAGATCAGGCTCAAGAAAACTCTGATATCAGGAATTCACAAGAAGATCAGCTGAGTGCATCAGCAGACAGTGATTCTGAAGATCAAACTGAAAATTCAGATGAGGAGGGTCAAGATTTGAGAAACTACAGTCTGGATAGAGATAGACATAGGAGAAGCATTCATCCACCAATCAGGTTTGGGCAGGCTGACATGATTTCATATGCCTTATCAGTAGCAGAAGAAGTAGAGTATCATGAACCTCAGACTTATACTGATGCAGTGACAAGGAAGGATAAAGATCAGTGGATTTCAGCTATGAAAGAGGAGTTAAGTTCACTTGAAAAGAACCACACATGGGTTCTTGTGAATAGAACAAAAGGGCAGAAGGTTGTCAGCTCAAGATCGATATTCAAGAAAAAGTCTGAAATTGGCAGATGGACAGGAGCTGATCAGATATAAGGCAAGGCTAGTTGCAAGAGGATTTACTCAGAGTGAAGGAATAGACTTCAATGAAGTATTTTCACCAGTTGTGAAGCACTGCTCAATAAGGATCTTATTGTCTAAGGTGAATCAGGATGGACTGGAGTTACAACAGCTGGATGTCAAAACTGCATTTCTACATGGAGAGCTTGAAGAAACCATATATATGCAACAGCCTGAAGGGTTCATACTATCAGAAAATGAAGGAAAGGTATGTTTGCTGAAGAAGTCTTTGTATGGACTTAAGCAAAGCCCAAGGCAGTGGTATAAGAGGTTTGATAGCTTCATGGTGTCTATAGGCTTCAGCAGATGCAAGTATGATAGATGTGTGTACTTAGAAAAGCAAGGCTCTGAGGTACTGACATATCTATTACTTTAAGTGGATGATATGTTAATTGCTAGCAAAAGTCTTGGAAGAATTCAGAAATTGAAGGATAAGCTCAGTTCAACTTTTGACATGAAAGACCTTGGAAGTGCTAAGAGAATTCTGGGTATGGATATTATCAGGAACAAGTCAGCTGGAAGGATGTTCTTGACTCAGCAGGACTACATACTGAAGATCTTGAGAAGATTCAATATGCATGAGTCAAGATCAGTCTCTACTCCTCTTGGACAACACTTCAAACTTACAGCAGATCAGTGTCCCAAGAGTGAACAAGATAAGTCTCAGATGAACAAGATACCTTATTCAAACGGAGTTGGAAGCATAATGTATGCCATGGTTTGCAGCAGACCTGACATTGCTCATGCAGTGAGCTTGGTCAGCAGGTTTATGGCTAATCCTGGAAAGACACATTGGGAAGCTTTCAAGTGGATAATGAGATATCTGAAAGGTTCAGCACATTTGGGATTACTATTTGAAAGGACTCAGGAGGACAAGAAACCTCTTCAAGGTTTTGTAGATTCTGACTATGCTGGAAGCATAGATACTAGAAAGTCTCTGACTGGATATGTGTTTACACTATATGGCACAGCCATCAGTTGGAGGGCTGCATTACAGTCAGTGGTTACACTATCAACCACTGAAGCTGAGTACATCGCAGTGACAGAAGCAGTAAAGGAGGCTATGTGGCTGAAGGGCATTATCAGGGAATTTGGAATCAGGCAAGATGAAGTTACTGTGCAATGTGATAATCAGAGTGCTATTCACTTAGTCAAGCATCAGGTCTTTCATGAAAGATCTAAACATATTGATGTGAGGCTTCACTTTGTGAGGGATGTGGTGAAAAAGAAGGTGATCACAATACATAAAGTATCTACTGATGACAATGCTGCTGATATGCTGACTAAAGTCATACCAAGTTCTAAGTTCAACTACTGTTTGGAGCTGGTTAAGGTACAGTCATGGGATGTGCCTTAATACTACTGTGATGTGAAGGTTAGGTGGAGGCATCTCACTTACTTTGAGGTGGAGAATTGTTATGGGTGCAAAAAAAGTGAAATAAACTCAGATGAGCAAGTACTGCTGATTAACTGAACATTATACTATCAGCTGAGGAAGTCAGCTGATAGGTCTGCTGATGGTTAGTCATCTGATAAGGTCTGCTGAGATCGTTTGAGAAGTCTACTGAAAGTCATCTGGGATATCAGCGGAGTCAGCTGATGGTAGTCAGCTGAGGTGGTCAGCTGAGGAGGTCAGCTGATGGTAGTCAGCTGAGGTGGTCAGCTGATGGTGGTCAGCTGAGGAGGTCAGCTGATGGTGGTCAGCTGATGGAGTCTCCTGAGTGGTCAGGATGATTAGTCAGGATAGTCAGGATGAATTATCAGGTCAGGATGAAGGTCTACTGATGATATCAACTGAGTACTCAGACTCAGCTGAGGACATTTCACATCAGCAGACAAGACAAGGAAGGAGCATACTGACTCCAAATTCAGGAATTAACTCAGGATCAGTTACGAAGCGGTTTAAACTTCCAAGCTGGACAACGGGCGATCAGTTTAACAGAATTAAAACTGAAAATCGTTGGGCTCTGACAGTTATTCATTTTCGGTTGCAACTGTAGCAGCTTTCTTGTTAGGCGGACACTAGCATTAATAAGAATTTTCATTCTCCTATATATATACGTATAGAGAGATAGAGAAAAAAAGAGAGAGAATCATCACTTAGAGAGATATCCTAAACACTTGTAATTTGTATCATCTTCATCGATTAGTGAGAGAGGTGCCCTCATCCGTGGACGTAGATCATTTATGATCGAACCACGTAAATCTTGGTGTTCTTCAATTTCTTTATTCCAATTGATTTCAAACAATCATTGTTGACTCAACAGGTAGTGCAAAAGATGAAAGATAAAAAATATTTAAGAACAACAAGTTTTCATATGATAAAATGATAGAGGAGATGAAGCCGACAATGTGAAGTTGGTTAGGTAATCCAAAATTTGTTATTGGAATTTGAGTATTTAGGGGTTATTGTTGCTTCAACTAATAAATTTGTAATAATGAAGATACTGCTCATATCTTTATACTTTGTAAAATTTGGGTTAGTGTAACTAAAGTTAATTTTACTGATTAAAAATAAGTTTAATTACAGAAAAAATTATCACTTTTTCGATAATTACAATTTAATTTAAATTTTTATATATTGACAAAATAATTCATAATGTTTTTTTTTTTACAATTTAAATTTGGGACAGTTTATCTTTTGGCCGAAAGATGATGTGAACATATAAATTCACAATCATTATCCCAATAAACATTAACTTCATTAAATATATAATTTATAAATAAAATTAATTAATATTACAAATTTGAATATATATTAACAGTACGTAGAAATTTAAAAATAATTAGTCATATTTTTTAAATTTAATAGTTTATAATATATTTAAAAATAATTTAATATTATATATTTGTTTAAAAATCACACTGCGTATTATATTTAAATAAATTATATATATATATTAAAATATAAAATACATATTTTAAAAAATTATATCAAATATCGAAATCCATGTATTTTTTTTTTTTCAAAATTTATAAATTACAGAAATCAATAGAAAGGATCCAAATTCGAAAAATAAATGTAATTTTGCATGGATGTGGGGATGAACTTTCATGAAAGTTTGTGATAAAGAGCTGAACGCTTTAGGAGTTGGGATGAACTCGTTCATTGAAAAAAGGTGATACGAAATTTATATCCGAATTCCATCAATCATTCTCAAAAAATATTCACAATTATACTATACTACTACCTACCACTCTATACACACTTAGGTACACGTATGTATATATATATTAGTCTTAATACCGCATTATGTATTTTTTTGGTAATTGGGGTATTAATTATTTTGTCTTCGGGTATAATTATTTGTTCTTGAGGTATTATTAGTTGTTCTTGGGGTATCCACTTCCATTATTAGCTTACAGATCATTGTTTCCAGGGACTACTGAGAATGAGTAGAGAAAGCAACTACTTGCACTTAAAATTATTTATAGCTAAAAAGATATGGGGACAGATAATCAAAAATTGTAAAATTAAAATTGTAATAAAGTAGGTTGCATGATAGTTACATATAATTGGTCATCGCCACTGTGGACTTTTTGATATATAATAATGAGTTGTAATTAATGTTCTTGGGGTGTTTATTTATATTTATTCCTGGAGTATTGTGATTTGTTCTTCGGGTATTGAGAATTGTTCTTGGGGTATTTATTTAAACTTGTTATTTGGGTATTATAAGTTGGTCTTGGGTATTGTGAGTTGGTCTTGGGGTATTTGCTTAGATTTGTTATTGGGGTATTATATTTTATTCTTGGGTATTACTACCTCCGTCCCACAAAAATTTGCATACTTTCCTTTTTAGTTTGTCCCACAAAAGTTTGCATACTCCCAAAATGGAAATATTCCTTTAAATCTCCACCTTTAAAATTTGGGAAAATGATTTTTTTAGTCCTTTATATTTCACCTATTATGTTTTTCGTCCTCTTAATTATACCTTTTTAAAAATAGTCCTTTAACTTATCAAAAATTGTTTTTTTCGTCCTCTTAACTATACCTTTTTAGAAATAGTCCTTTAACTTACCAAAAATTATTTTTTTCGTCCTCTTATCTGGTTGAAGTGGAATTTTTTTATTTTTAATAACACACGCACACGTAGCCGCAGTTTGGGAGGGAAGAAACGCGCGCTAAACACTGAAAAATCCCCAAATTATATCTCAATGCACATGATGTTGAAGGTAATGAGATTTAGGGTTAGATATAATTTGGGAATTTTTCAGTGTTGAGCGCGCGTTTCTTCCCACCCAAACTGGGGCCACGTGTGTGTTATTAAAAATAAATAAAAAATCCACTTCAACCAGGTAAGAGGATGAAAAAAATAATTTTTGGTAAGTTAAAGGACTATTTCTAAAAAGGTATAGTTAAGAGGACGAAAAAAAATAGTTTTTGGTAAGTTAAAGGACTATTTATATAATAGTATAGTTAAGAGGACCAAAAATACAATTGGTGAAAGATAAAGGACTAAAAAAATCATTTTCCCTTAAAAATTTTATCTCACAATCTCCATCATACACATTCTACTCATTACACTTTTTCTTAAAATCTGTGCCCAGGAAAGTACCGCAAACTTTCCTGGGACGGAGGTAGTATATTTTACTCATAGGGTAAGAAAGAAATTTGTTGTTGGGGTATTT
>JAPKLY010000144.1:388986-414571 GCA_026898435.1 Prunella vulgaris | reverse complement strand
TGTTGTTGGGGTATTTATTAGTTGTTATTGGGGTATTATATTTTACTATTGAAGTATTATATTTTATTCTTGGGGTATTATATTTTACTCATAGGGTAAGAAATAAATTTGTTGTTGGGGTATTTATTAGTTGTTATTGGGGTATTATATTTTACTCTTGGGGTATTATATTTTACTCTCGGGGTAAGAAAGAAATGGGCATAGAGTGCTGAGAGAAAGCAGGAGTTAGATAATGGCTTGGAGTTAGAGAAATTGTACATATATTTCAGGCGTGGCGGCTGAACGGCTGAAAAGGGGACGATGGGAAGTTGCGAGATTTCCGGCGAAAATAAGAGTTGGTGCAGCTTCCAGGTGTGGGCGGCGGAGCTTGAATTGGATGTCGGTGCAGGCTTCGTCTTCCGGCTGTGAGCGGCGGTGGGCTGCTGTGAGGGATTCCGGCTACTCTGGCAACAGGGAGGCGACGGGCTGGGCTCTGGTTGCTGAAATTGATTTCAAGTTGTGGCTTCAATGGTTGGAATGGTCCATGACTTCTTCGTCTTCCGTGGCTTCTTCCATGGCTGCTACAATCGGCTTCCATGGCGGATTCCGACTAAGGCGTGGCTGGGCTGCTCTCTAGGACTCCGGTGATGGCGGCACTTTTCCGGCAGATGTGGGTGTGGCTTGGAGAAACAGGGGCGACAATAGGCTGTTGAGCTTCTTCGATTTTGTTAATGGTGTGGCAATAGTGATGCACCCGGGTGCACAGGAGTCATACTCCCCAAAAAAAACAAAAACAAAAGTAGTTTCTAACTATTTCTTTAAAAAATTAATTCTTTTACCCAATGTTAACATGAAAATACTTAATACCTTTATTATTAATTTTCTACTACTATTTTCTTAAAAAAACCAGATTCTATCCATATTTAGCAATTTCACCTACCGAAAAAAAGACCTAGGTTTCGGCTGCAATAGAAGATCCAGATTTATCCCACTCTAATACGGGTCAACCCGTTACGGATCACGGGGCGGGACAGGTCGACCAATCATAAATGAAGATTATATTTTTAATAATATTATATAATATATTCTTACATATTTAAAATAAAAAATAAATTTACGATATTAATAATATATTTATGAATTAATTTTACCTTTAAATATGTTGATATCAATTATTATATTTAATATTATGTTTATATATTAGTCCAAAATATGTTTATTAAATTGATTTGTTCTTATTTATTCAATAAATACTAATAAACAATAATATATTATTTTATAAATATTTTATATATTAAAATTTTAATAATGTATACGGGTCAAAATGGGGCGGGCTAGGTCGGGGCAGGGCTACAATGATACACATACCCGCCCCGCCCCACTGCGGATCACGGGGCGGAGCGATCGATATAGCACAGGTTCAGATTGGGGCGGGTAAAATTGTCATCCCTATTCTTAGTCGAAAGAAGACTAATTGTGCAATAGTGGATGAATCGAAAAGGTATTGATGCCGACAGTATAAGCATGCAAAACCTCCAGCCATCCGGGATTGGAAGAGGTACATATACACATAATATTTCTTTTGTGTATAAAAATACAGACATTTGCATATTGATTCAAAAAGTGACTATTTACAAATTGATTCGCAATATTTACACAAACATATATTTTTCTGCACATAACTAATTTGTAATTAGTGTCAATTTTGTGAATCATCCTCTAAAAATATAATCACTATTACTGTTATACATATATAATATTACTATTATGGAAGTATATAACAATAATAGTGTATATACATAACAGTGATAATTTATTTACATAATAGTATTTTTTTAAAAGAAAAATTCAAATATAAATCAGTGGACAAGGGGTCCACTAACCCTTACAAATGATTACAAAAACAACCCACAAATGAAAACGTCCACTACAAATATATCAATATTTCAATAACTCTCTTCTAAACATCTTCATCTATACATAAGTTAGGACTCAAGAACCACCTCTCTAATGATGAATTCACTTTAAATTTCTTTCTATCTGAAAGTCATGACCAACACCGTGCCTTTATCTCATCTACCATTCTTTTCGGATTCAGTAGCATATTATTGAAACAACAGTCATTTCTCCCTTTCCAAATAATCCACACCACATAAATCCATAAGCTAAATATTATTTTTATCCAATTAATGTTCCCAAACATATTTACATGTTGAAGAAAATGAAAAGCAATATTCCTATGAGAGACCATAGAGATGCCAATATAATGATAGCAAAGTGACTAAACATTTTGTGCGAACTTACACAATACGAAGAAATGTACAGATTCCTCCTCTTCACCGCACAAAATACATGTTATCGCCTCATCTAGAGAAATAATACCCCGCCTTTGGAGATTCACCTAGGTAGTCATACGTTGCTTAATAACCTTCCACACAATGACTTGATATCTCCTTGGTGCATAGTTCTTCCACACTTTCTCAATCGTCTTCCTCTCCTTTACTTCATTGCTGCACGCCGCGCAATTCCTCATTAAAATGTAAGTCTTCTTGGTTGTAAACTGTCCTTTTGAAGATGGCATCCACCTCTAAGAGTCCACACCATCTTGTTGCAGCTTTACCCTGCTAAGACAATGTAGCAACTTATTATATAAATTTAATTATGTCATCCTCAAATCCCTCATCCATTTCATCTCTCATACCCAACCCTCTCTCGTCCACTTCTCCATTTCACCCATTTTTGCCTCTTATTTGATACTAACTCTATATAATCTACTAATTTTTCACATAAAGCCTCCCCATTTAACCACAAGTCCGACCAGAAAAAGACATTATCCCCATTACCTGCCACACATTCAAACTCTTCCTTCAAACCCCCTCACTTTTACCTAAATATAATTCACAAATCTCTCTCTACCATCCCGAAGTCAATCGTTTTACTCTCAATAAAACTTCCACTACTCTATTGTTATTTGTCCCTACTCTTCTAAATACTTCCAAGCCCATGTATCAAGATCGAATAACTCTTGCCCACAACCTATTTGACTCGTTCAATTACCTTTATACCCATTTGCTAAGAAGAACTTTGTTAAACAATCACAAATCACAAACCCCTAGACCCCAAGATTTTTGTCCCTACAAACATTCTCCCAACTATCCCATGCTATTTTCGATATATTCTCACTCTCCCCACCCATATAAAGTTACGTTGAAGTTAGGTCACTACACTTAAAGACTTTTTTTTTTTTTTGAAATTTTATAGAAAGAGAGACAGTAGATCAGAATAGTAGAAAGAATGGAACAATAATATTAGATGAAGCCGAGTTCATTTAATTAAACTCGAGTTTACACAAATTTTTATCAAGTATAAATAACAAAAATAATTAAATTTGTTCTTTATTATATGTATAATTTTTATTTAATTCTACGAAAATCACGAGTTTATGTCCATATATATATATATATTCCAAAGAATGTGCGATTGGATAAAGAAAGAATTGAGCAACCAACTATCTCACGCACAAAAGTTATTCCAATTGGGAAGACATGGCTACATCGATAGCCCAAAACATCCATCCCACTTTTCACTGGTAGGAAGATATTTAATACTCCCTCCGCCCCAAACCAATTTGCACACTTTTTATTTTGGGTTATCTCAAATCAATTTGCACACTACTTAAAAGGGAAATATCGACTTGCGTGCACATTCACAAAATTTTTCACACATTTACCCATACACCACTACTTTATTTAAAAAATATATTTTCCTTAAATCGTGTGTCATCCCAGGGGTGCAAATACCCCTGGGACGGAGGGAGTAAATAATTTGAAACATTTTTCTATTCTCCTTTTTACTTTTTTTTTTTCACCAAGTCTTCTTACACTCCAAGAATATCTCCAAGTTCACCCTTATATCTCCCTTCTTATTCATTCCAAAGGGAATCGAACTCAGATCACTCACTCAAGTGAGGAGCCCTGTGGCCAGGTGAACTAGCTCCCTGGTTTTGTATTCTCCTTTTTACAAATTTATTTTAGTCCTATGTTAACGATGGAATGGGAGTCACTCTATATTTCAGGTTCAAAATTCATAAGGTGCAATCAATTCTTGAGATAAATATATCGAGTAAAAAATAAATAATGAACGAGAAATGATAACTCATTTAAAGGTTTTGAATTTTTTCTTTTTACAAAAAAAGGAAAATTGATAAAAGCATAAAAAACATCATATTTGTTTGAAATATAGCTATGGGTTAGTCTTGTGGACTAACATGAGAATAATATAAAATATACTATTTATTAATTAAATAATTAGCACTCTTAAAAATTAATAAATCTGATAGTATTTTTATTAAAACTCTTAAAAATACTCACTTTTTTTAAATATAGTCACATGTTACTATATAACCAAAAATTTAAAAAAGTGATAATATTTCTATTATATATGACTTATTTTTCTTAGAAATATTATCACATTTTATTATAATTCTATCACTATTTTTTTTTTACCATTGCATGTCATTAGACGGTCTCATATAATTTTTTTTAATCTTCATATATATGTATATATATAGAAAAATAGAGAATCTAGTTCCCTCTAATATTAGTGCACAAACTTTTCTTCACCCTAAAGTGCATCTCCCTTCATATTTAACCAATAAAGCAAAAGATACTAGAAACGAAAGGTTTTAAACAAGGAAAGTAATATCTTTAAATTCCCAAAGTGAAAGTATTTCTATCTTTTGTTCAATATACTTTGTCAGATCATTGAGGTCCATTTTGAAAAAAATAAAAATAAAAAAGATTCTCCTTTCCACGCAAATAGAGAGGGGAAAGGGGAGGCATAAAAAGGCGAATGATTTGTGTATATTTGATTAAACATACATACTGTATGCTTGGTTTTGAACTATGAGAAATTCACCATATACTTGGAATTGTCAAATTGATTAATTACAAGTATAAGATGACATTCAAAAAATGTAGGCACTAAATGCAATTGATCTAGATTTAAATTGATTTTTATTAGAAAAATCGATTTTTTTTTTTTAAAGTAATGAGCATTTGCTAAGCAAGATTACAAAATACCTTCCTACAATTGAGTTATCATGGGATTAGAATTATAAATGAACTAATGAGAATCAGGACCTATGGAAAGCTATTTATTTAATCATTTAAAAAAAATTGAAAACAGCTTTAACTCACGTGCTATACATAAAATATACAGTTCTAAAATACTCAAGAGCTTCTTCACGCAATCTCATCTCTAGTTTATGAAAAAGTGGGTGTCTAATGAAACTATCAGAAATATTTATTGATACCATACTATTCTATACTATAATTTTAATATGTAAGTATAATGGTATACTATCAGCAAATGCATGTAAAAATATCAGCAACTGCTTCTATTAGTATTAATTTATTTCATAATATATATAGAACTTGTTTGGAGGAGATTTTGTGTTTATGAAATTAACAGATATACCAAAAGATTCAAGAGTAATATAGAGAAACATCAGATTATTACACCAAATTACCATAGTTTCTTACACCACAAAACTCCAACGGTCTAGCAAAAAATTGCATCACATCACATGATTAAGCAACCAGTTTCATCATCACCATGATAACGATTAATAGCCATGATTGGATCAGACGGTGGAGGAGGCGGATAATAATACGGGCGACAGTACGTATAAGAATGCAAAGGGAAGGTATAATATGAAGAAGCCATACTTGCAGAGGGTGGTGCAGTACTATTGTAGCTCATCACAGGGTAATAAAACTGTGGATAAGAGAAGACCTGCTGATGTGGTGGGGTCGAATCGTTAGTGTTCACGGTGGGTGGGGGTGAACCTCCGGTTGCACCACCAGCATTTGTTAAAGCTGTGTTTTTCTTCTTCTTTTTCTTTTTCTTCTTTTTACCTCCAGCACCAACTTCTGGTGCACCACCCTTCTCCTCCTTGTGATCATCTCCGGATGTGTCATCTTCCTTTTGGTTACCATTAGCATTATCTTTCGTTGGGTTTTCACCTTGCTCGGTTTTCTTCTCATCAACATCACAGTTTTCTGTCCAAAGTTCGGCATTTTTCCCGGACTTTATCAGCTTCTTGATCAATATCCCCGAATCCACATTCCCAGTGACTATAACTTTGTGTTGTTTGGAGTCTATGTCTATCTTATATACCCCTGACAAAAACAGATATTCAGAAAAGAAACAACCCAAAAACTAAATTCAACTACATTCGTTTATGTTACCTTCCATACTTTGAAGGACTTTCTTTACTTTCTTTCTGCAACCTCCACAATGGATTGACACTCTCAAAATCCATGTCTGCATACAAATATATAAAAACAATAATTAAAATTGGAAATTGAATAAAATATGTACAAAGATTTGGCAATTGATTACCTTGTATGTGAGGGGTTCGTTGTCACCACTGGCCAGAGGTTGTTCCATCCACTGTCTGTTTGAGGGGGGAAGATGGTTGGTTTATCAGAATGAGTGAAGGGAAAGTAGCAGGAGATTCCTCTTGGCCATGGAGAGGAATAAAATGGGACAGTCTAGTATAAAGAAGTAAAGGAGCAAAAGGAAAAGACTATCATACCCCTTGACAGACTGTGGAAGTAGGGGTGAGCATGGCTCGGTTCTGTTATCGAACCGAACCAAATCACCAAAACCGACCTAACCGAATTTATTATTATTAGAAACCAAAAACCGAACCATATACATTAAAAACCGAAACCGAAATTTTCAGTTCGGTTTCGGTTCAACCGAAATATCACTAGTCAAAATTGTGTGTGCAAAAATAGGGAAAGGGGAAGTGGTGACTTGGTGGCCGCCCGCCGTGAGCTTAGGCGGACAGTGAAGGATGGGAATGGGGTGAGCGGCGTGAGGATAAGGGAGGGAATTTCTGTAAGTGAGGCGCCGTGACCGTGAGGGTGAGGGAGGGAATTTGGAAATGATAACTTACTGATTTGAGGGTTAGGGTTTTTTTTATTTATATTTAATGTAATTATATATATGTAATATAATATTTATTTAATTTATTTATATATTTAGTAATAGTATTATACATATATAATTATATATATATATATATATATATATTTAAATTCGGTTCGATTTTCGATTTTTCGGTTTTTTTATCTTAAAAGCCGAAACCGAAACCGAAAACCAAAATATTAAATATTTAAAATCAAAACCGAATCGAATACCAAATTAACCGAACCAAATTCTTATTTCGGTTTGGTTCGGTTCGGTTAAAACCGAATAGTGCTCACCCCTAGCAGTGGAAGCCAAATCACAAGTTAGAAGACAAGGGTCACTATGGAAATTCACACATCACCAAAGTAGAGAATGACCAGTGTCCAAGACTCTAAGCCAAGTATAGAAGTTGAATATCCCTTTCCTTATTATTCGATCCCAATTCTAACATAAATTTCAATAAAGAAACGGATAATAGCAGCACAAAGAGCTCGTTTTCAGAGACTTGCTTCTGATAAAAGGAAATGATAAAAATCTGAACAGGTTAATGGTTTTAGTTGCTAGGAGCTAGAGCTCAAATTTAAACTTGCATGCATACTATCTACATAGATGAATATATATTTGACCGTCTCTAAACTAATATGTGAATATGCAGAAGAAATATTAATATCTCATGATAGTGGAAATTGGCACATAAGTGAATAGCTATCTAACATGTAAATTTATCAGAAGTACTACCTCCGTCCCAGGAAAGTTTGCGGTACTTTCCTGGGCACAGATTTTAAGAAAAAGTGTAATGAGTCCAATGTGTATGGTGGAGATTGTTAGATAAAGATTTAAAAAGGTGGAAATTTAAAGAAATATTTTCATTTTGGGAGTATGCAAATTTTTGTGGGACAAACTAAAAAGGAAAGTATGCAAACTTTCGTGGGACGGAGGTAGTAACATATTGGAATAAATAGATGCTCAGTAACAACAATTAAGACAAAAGTATATGATGCAAAATCAATATCTCAAAAATAAAGAGAAGGATCATCTCAAAAGCTAAGTCATAAATAAATGGAATCCTTTTCATCATGCAAGTATATAATACTAAAGATAAAAAGCTGAAAGAGACAAAGGTGTATAAAAAAAAAACAGTTTATCTTCTGCATTACAGATTAATATAAAGCAAGAGATAATATTAAAAGGTTACCTTTATAGAAAATTATGACTTAGCTATCAAGCTGTTGTATGGATCATCCTCCATCAGAATTGCATAAGTTTCCATAAGCTACATGATTTGAGATAAGTATGAAACTCGGAATGAGGTGTGACAACATTCAGCACTAAATACTTATCATGACTTGATAAAGTGCTCTCATTCTAACAACTACACACAGTTAAACTTTACAATGCCACCATACTGAAAACTACATACACAATACACGCACTATCTTGGTTGTTGCTTACAGATGTATATATAATACACAACGAAGGCACTTCTTACTTTACCCTATTCAAGGAATGACCGACAACATCATCACAAGGTTACAATTAAATGTTCTGCAATATAACTTAGTACCATTTGGAAATAAATATTGTCTGAAGAGAAAAGAACTTCAACAAACAAAAGGTGAAGTGCAGGATTTTACATATATATAGTTAATAGATATTGCTAAAATGTTCCATGTTATATGAGATCATCCATTGAATGCTAATAACGCTACACGCCTTTAAATTTTACTTATTGAAGATCATGCTGTCATTTCTGGATTCCTTCAACTAGACATCAGAGGACTTTAAGAACATCTTACAGTCTTACCCATCATGATAGAAGGTGGTAACGACAGAGTTGAAGATTCCAATCCCAACATTTCACAGACAACATGCAGTCATCTCAAAGGAACACAAAACAAATGTTGCCTGATGCTTTGAGAGGCATGTTGCAGATCACATGTTAAAAATAATTCTCGGCATTGGGTAACAGAAAATGAGCCATCTCCAATGTTAGGAATATAAGCTAGGGAACCGTAACTTAACCCAAAACCATGGTCAAAGGTTAAGGATTGACTCCCACTTATATACCCATCCACAATTTCTTGTGGATCCGATGTGGGATCGTAACATCCTATCCAAAAAGATCCTTCGCATGTAGACAAAGTTTACCAGATCAATTATTCCAGTAATATAAGATTACTAACTGAAACTTAAAGGCCACAAAACTCTTCAAGGATGATGTTTTCAATATCACAATATGCAAGTGCAAATAATCATTGTTCCAATCACACAAGGCCCTCAACATTTATACAGTTTCCATGTGATATAAATAGTTTCCGCGATACAGGCACACATAAGAATGTACAAATACAAATTTAACCTTCAGAAGCATTGAACACAAATTATTATGAGGGTCATGTCAATTACAAGGCGGCTTTGCGGCATATGATGACACCCAAAAATGTAGAAACAAACGCCACCAGAGCTCCATCTCTAGAAAGCCCAAACTCGGTCCAGGTCAATGGCTTTCTGACTTGGAGTATAACTTCTCTGAAGCATTCATTCAGATCATCCAGCGATCCTGAGTTATCAATCAAAATATCTGCTTTTGCCCTCTTCAAATCCAGAGGCATCTGAGCATTGATCCTACTCTTGGCCTCTTCAGCTGTTGTTCCATCTCTTGACATAACTCGCTGAAGCTGAGTATCAGGGTCAACCCAGACCACAATAATGGGCTTAGTCCACTTGTCCATCTTGGCCTCAAACAGCAGAGGAACATCAAGAACAATAATCTTACAACCCTTCAACCAGAGCTTGAGCATTTCCCGAAAAATCCCAGATGATATATAAGAACTCATCAACCTGAAAAGCAATATTTGAGAAACTTAAAACATCATCAATATTACCATGTTACCATCTTAACAGACCTCCCCAAGAAAAGGTTCAAAAAGTTGGGGGTGGGGGTTGGGGAAAGGCTAGCGTGATAAATTTCATTTTTAGTACTTGATAATAATAATTGATGGCAAAGCCACTGATATTTGATCTACTATGCTTGCAGGAGTTCTTCTGAAATATACTAAATAAAAAAAACAGAGAAAAGGAAGAAGAAAGAAAGGAAGGTTCACAAAATTATCTTTATGCAGCATTCAAGTCACAAAAGGTTCCAAGTTCCGGGACAACAGAAGCTGTTTGTCCAATATCATAGTATGGTGTCAAAATGCAACAATTAGAAAGATACTTTAAAGTTGAATTATAAAGTGCCCTCACTTAAACAAATCAAGGAAATCAGAACATATACTATTGTTTTGTTAACTTACTCGAACCAACAGAAAATATTAAGTTCAGTTGACCACGTGGGGAGCGAAAATAAGGCACGCCATAAATTTTCACATCTCTTTAGACAGGAAACAGATTAACCAAAAGCATAAGCCTCAAGCCCTTAACACACACGTAATATGGTCGATATGGGAGGGTAGCTTTGCATGGACTAGGAGAACATTTTTCACCATATTTAAGGCTTTATTGAAGTCAGTATGAGAGTAGGTCTACATGGTCATGGCACCACAGAAAAGCCATGTCAGTCCATCATCCTGTTATCCTTCTAGTCATATTACCCTAAAAATTTCTTATACAGAACCCGCAGTCAGTCTGCAATGAAATTTTATGATCTTACATCCCACTCGACCGGATAGAGAAATTAGATAGCCACACAAATGCAATTGGATCAGTAGCTTCGTTACCGAATTTGACGAAATAGGATAAGATTTCCGGCCACTAACTCTATCTACACTGAAAAATCAGTAACCTGAGCACTGCAATTTCAAATTTTATTTCTTGATTCTCGAATAAACAATGCATATATCTTAAATCTGTCTCGTTGAAGTATCAGAAGTACCTATTAAGAAGCTGACGCTTATCGGGATCATTGAATACAATTTGACCCAGCTTCGGTCGATCGACTTCTCCACTAGGCAGCAAAATCTCGTCCCCAAATGCAGCGACCACTTTTCTCCATCCACCCGTGCCTTTCTTCAGCACATCCTACAACTCACAAGCAATAAAACTATGTCAAAAAAAAAAAAAAAGGCAAAGAAAATATAGTTTGAAGAATCAGCTAAAGCGAACAGTCTAGGGAGGGGAAAGAGATGAGGAATACGCGAGCAACGACGTCAGCATCAACAACGGGAATACCGTGAGCTTTAAAGAGATTGGAGACTGTGCTCTTGCCGGAGCCTATGCCTCCAGTCAATCCAACTATCCTCATTTGCAACGGTACCGCCGGGAAAATTGAATTACGGTAGATTTTGCCGGCGAAAGTCGACAAGAAATTGAATAGGTTCTCTAGAGAGGTACGATATAATCACTTCAATAAAGTAATTTTGGGGCTTTAAGGAAGGATTATAGTTGGGCCTATAAATGAAAGGCCCACTATGTTTCTCTATCTACCAGGGCTTATAATTTTGGGCTAAATGAATTGGTATCAATTGTTATGGATTTTACTTATTAACAGTATCTATATTGAGGTCTTATTTGGTTCATTAAATAAGCTAGCATAAATTAAATTATCTTATCTAATTTGATGTTTGATTTAATAGACAAAGACCCAAAATTAATAAAAAACTCAAAACTAAAATTCAATTATCTTATGAATGATAGATAATATATTGTGTTTATCTTTACTAAAACACTCTTATATTGGAAAGGAGAACCATATTTCACCTTATTTTTGTTTATTGCATAATTCACTTTATATAGAGGGCAAAATTGTCAATTGCATATTTTTTTATTATTAATCTTACAATCTAAATCCACTAATCATCGTATTTATTTATTCTAATCATCAGTCATATCAAATCCACTAAACACTCATCATATTTATTAGGATACAACAACTAACATGAGTCGCTCTTTACTATTCTTGGATTTGTTAAACAAACAGCAATCAACCTTGGAGTGTTGAAAACTCGAATGTAGTAGAAAGACTTTTAAAGTGTTATACTAGGCCTTTGGGGCCTATTCCAAACCATACAAGGCCATTTTAGATTGCAAACATGATGTGGTTTAGAGGAATCCAAGAAGCTCTTAGGTTGCTCAATGAAGACTGTTTTCCTAAGCTCGCCCTTTAGGAATGAAGTGTTAATGTCTATCTATTGCATAGACTGTTGCTTAGTGATAGCAAGATTGAAAATAATTTTGAGTTTGAGGCTCATTGACTGGATTGAATGTTTGAAACTAATCCACCCCTGCATGCTATTGAAAATCCCTAACAACCAATCTAGCTTTCAACATTTCCATAGAACCATCCTTGTTGTATTTGATGTTGAACAACCACTTGGCAGAAATAAAATGCATATTATCATATCTTGGTACCAACTTTCAGGTCTGATCAATAAGACATCAAACTCATCTTGCATATCATGTTTCCCATGAGGACTGAGTAAGGATTTCATTTGAATTGTAATCAGAAGAATGTGATGGTGAATAAGTGTCAGGAAATTTGAATGAGGGAGTAAGAGAGAAAGAATGAGATGGAGATGGGTAGGGGGAGGGGAATGAATATTATCTGGGATAGAGGTGTGAGTGGGAAGGGAAGATGAAGTAGAAAGTAAATATTTAAAGAAAAGTGTGGGATATGGAAATTCAATCATTGAAATCAACTGTGGGAGATGAGCAATAACCAAGGAAAATACATTTTGAGCCTCTGAACTACATTTAGAGAAGTAATATGGTTTGAGGAATGGAAAACAGGCACAACAAAAAATTCTTTAGGCTTAATAATCAGGTGATTTGTTATAAAGAGTAAAGAATAGTGAGGATTGTTTGAAAACTAGAGTAGGCATGATGACAGAAGTCTGAAAAGCATGCCATCAAAAGGTCATAGGTAGAGATCTATGAGCTAACAGTGATAAACCCAGTTCAGTGATGTGTTGGTATTTTCTTTTTACCGAACCATTTTGTTGATGACTATATGGAGATGAAAGGCACATCTGAATGCCAAGAGGAGTGAGGACCTTTGATTAAGAAAGAAATTCTCTACCATTGTTACATTGAACATATTTGACTTTGCTAGGGAATTGTCTTTCCATATAGTGAATAAAAATGAACAAAAATATCCTTCACCTTAGACTTAGTTACCACAGGAAAAATCCATGTAAATTTGAAAAAAATCATTAACAATAGACAAGTAGTACTTGTATCCATCAATCGAAGGAATAAAATTAGGTCTTCATGTATCAGAATGCAAGATAACAAGAGGAGCAGTTGAAGAATGAGTAACAAACTTTAAATATTTCTGATGCATCTTTTGCAGTTTACAAGTTTCTCAAATGCCAAAAGAAGAATAAACAACTAGAACATTTAAATCTCTGAAAACATGTGTAAGAGTAGCTACACAATGATGGCCAAGTATGTGATGCCAGATCAACGCCTTATTCAAAACATCAGGAAATTGAACTACATTATAATAGAAATTCGAATTAAAGCTAACAACCTTTCTCTGTGAAATCTGTCCAATATCTAGTTGGTAAAGTCCATTCATAAGCACCTCTTTTAGTAGAGCCTTGTGATTTTTCAAATCCTTTACAAGATAGAAATCAGAGTAGAATTCAACAATTGTCCAATTATCTCTTAAAAATGAGAGATACTCAATAAATTCTAAGTGATATCAGGTACATGAAGAACATTATTCAACATGAGTGTGTGACCAAGTTTAAGGGAGGGCAAAGTCACAGAGCTAGTATGATGAATAGAAATTAAGGAACTATAACCAACAGTAAGAGATGAATTACCTTGATATGGCAACTGCATACTGAGATTGGAATGTTGAGATGTAACATGGTGTGTGGCTCCAATGTCTACATACAACTCAAGTGAAAAATATGAATTAGCATGAGAATGAGAAGAAATAGAATTACTAGTAGGAAGTAGAGCCCTATATTGAATAATGTTATCTTGGAAATGAGAACCAGTAGAGTGTATTGGCAGAAACTTGAGAATGAGTAAAAGTTCCTTGTTCTAGATACACAAATGAGGGATCAAACCTCTTATAGCACTTGACAGTAATGTGATTTTATAGAAAAGATAAAATGTGTATTTCTTATTTACCAAAAGAGATTACACGGTGTTTATATATACACACAGGGATACATTAGAAAATTCAAATACAACATTTGAAAGTTTGTTGCAAGAATAATGCGCAACAGATTTCCTCGGATTAAGGTTCAAGTTATCTAGAGGCTTCTAGATAATCTTGACTAATACGCCCCCGTAAAATTGACGTTCCGTCGGCCACGGAAATTTTGGAGCGTAAATCCTGAAACCGTGTCCGAGCAAGAGGTTTGGTCAGCAAGTCAGCTAACTGGTCTTGAGTGGTGACGAACAAAACATTTAGTAGACCCTTGGAGACGAGATCACGAACAAAGTGCAGGTCAATAGCAATATGTTTCATTCTGGAATGTTGCACTGGATTAAGAGCAAGACGAGTAGCACCCATGTTGTCACATAACAGTTTGGGCGTGGTGTGGAGCGGTATGTGTAGATCGGCAAAGAGATGACGAAGCCAGCAGACTTTGGAGGTAGCTGCCGCTAAGGCACGGTATTCAGCTTCGGTGGAAGATCGGGCAACAGCTCGCTGTTTGTGAGAGCGCCAGGATATGGGGCTGTTGCCGAGGAAGATAATGTATGCAGAGGTCGACTTGCAGTCAGCTAAGTCACCAGCAAAGTCAGAGTCAGAGTAGGCTGTTAACACAAGACGATCAGATGGCCGAAGTAGAGTGCCATGATGGATAGTTCCTTTCAAGTAGCAGAAAAGACGCTTGACAGAGTGCCAAACCTCTGGTGAAGGAGCGGACATGTGCTGTGCCAGGCGGTTGACGGTAAAGGCTATGTCCGGTCAAGTAATTGTTAAATACTGGAGACCACCAATAGCGCTGCGATATTCGGTGGGATCAACAGAACCAGAGGGAGCACCAGGTTTTGTTGATGACGGAGTGTGAACCTGGTTTGATGCCTTCCATCTTGTGTCGTCGGAGCAGGTCAATGACATATTTGTGTTGATACAAGAACATGCCTTCCTTGCAGGTGGCGACCTCGATTCCAAGAAAATAGGAGAGAGGCCCTAGATCTTTCAAAGTGAATTGGGATTGGAGATGCCGAGTTACTGCAGTGATCAAACTTGTGGATGAGCCCGTGATTATTAAATCATCTACATAGGCAAGAACAAACAGATGAACATCCCCCTTGTGAAGAGTGAATAGCGAGGAGTCAGCCTTGGAACGTACAAGGCCGAATTTTTCAACAGCCGAACATAGTGATTCATACCAAGCCCGTGGAGCTTGGTGAAGGCCATACAAAGAACGATGAAGAAGGCAAACATGTGAGGATAGTGAGGGATCTGTAAACCCCGGTGGCTGTTTCGTGTAGACCGGCAAATCGAGATTACCATGCAGAAAAGCGTTGCTTACATCCAATTGCCGGAGGGACCATTTGCGAGACAAAACAAGTGTAAGGACCATGCGAATGGTAGCAGGTTTGACAACCGGACTGAACGTTTCTTTAAAATCAATTCTGGGGCGCTGATTGAAACCTTTCGCTACGAGACGAGCTTTATATTTATCGACAGATCCATCCGGCTTGTGCTTTATACGGAAGACCCACTTACAACCAATGACGTTACCATTCGGGGGGCAGGAACGAGATCCCATGTGCCATGACGAAGCAAAGCCGTGTACTCATCAGACATGGCAGATCTCCATTTGGGGTCGGCAAGTGCCTGTTTTACCGTTGAAGGCTCGATGTTTTCAGGAAGAGGATGCTTCGTGGCTGCATTGAGTGACTTTGGCTTGTGGATATTATTGAGGCTGCGTGTGGTCATGGAATGTGTAGGCAAAGCATGTGAGGGTTGCGGCTCAATGGGGTGAGACAGAGGTGTTGCAGACAAGTTAGATTCATCAATGATAAGTGGTTGATGAATGGTGATGGACGGGGATGCAGCAGATGTCCCGGTCCGGTGTGGGGAAGTGGTGATGGTAGGAGATAAGTGCCCAGGTGGAATCTCAGCGGTAGACGATGCAAACGGTAGTGAGATTGTACACGACTGTGTAGGTGCATGATCGATGTTTGGTGCAGGAATACCCGGGAAGGTGGACTCCATAAATTGAACATGCCTGGAAATATATATGCGACCGGAAGCAATATCATAACACCGATACGCACTTTGCGACGTCGAATACCCAACAAAAATACATGGTTTGGAGGGAGGAGACAACTTATCATGAATATACGGGCGTAGCCAGGGAAAGCACAAGCAACCAAAGACACGCAACTTGGTATAATTGGGACTCCGATGGAAAAAGTATAGCAAACGAACTCTTTCGGCCAAGAAGTGGAGTGGGCATGCTGTTTATTAAGTAGACTGTTGTTTGAAGAGCAAAAACCTAGAATTTTGGGGGCAATTTCGCATGATGAAGTAATGCGCGGCCAATTTCAAGTATATGTCTGTTTCGACGTTCCGAAATCCCATTTTGTTGAGGAGTGTGTGGAGCTGTTGTGAGCCAACCAATACCCGATTGCGCAAGATATGAGCGAAGCGCAAGAAACTCACCACCATTATCTATATAAAAAATTTTAATTTTGTTCCCAAACTGATTTTCAACAAGTGGTTTGAAGTTATGGAAAATAGACGAAACTTGCGATTTTGCTTGCAACGGATATATCCAACAATAATGTGAAAACAAATCAACAAACAATAGAAAATATTTCGAGCCATCAATGGAGATTTCGGATGTAGGTCCCCAGACATCAACATATAAGTAATGAAGAGGATGTAATGCAGTAAACGAGCTTAAAGAAAACGGCAGTTTACTAGATTTACTCAAATGACATGAAACACAACTATTGCCCAAAGCCTGAGATTTGTCCAAAGTTGGTAAATGAAATTGACTGATAATAAAACGACTGGTATCCACAGACGGATGACCAAGTCGCGCATGCCAACTAAAATAAGAGGTACGAAAACCAAAAGCAGCAGTAAAAGAACCACCACCAGCACTTGATGGTAAATGATATACTACATTACAGCACGAGCCTTTAACTAGAGATGCCCCCGTGCTCCGATCCTTAATAAGAAAATGATTTGGAAAGAATTCCATACTGACATTATTATCGCGAGTAAATTTACTAACAGAAAGTAGATTTCTCCGAGCACCCGGAACACACAATATATCTGAAAGAGTAAATGTACGAGAGGGATAATTCAAAGAAGAAGTACCAGTATGAGTGATCAGAAGGCCAGAACCATCGGCTACCTGAACTTCATCAGTTCCATCGTATTCGGAGTGAATAGATAGGTTTCGTAGATCTGCAGTCATATTGTGAGAAGCACCAGAGTCTACCATCCAATTAGAGTTAAGATAATTACCAGTGGGAGATTGGGCAAAGTTTGCCATAGGAGCAGGCAAGCGGCGATAAGTCAGTGCACCATGCCCTTTAAAGCTGCAGATCTGGCAGATGAGAGGAGGACGATCACGGGAATTAGAGTGGTTGTTGCGTGACTGCCCACGAGAGTTCGAACCCCACGACTGTCCCAAGGCCGAATTCTGGGAAAGATTGTTGGTTCTCCTGGTGTTTGAGAAGGAAGAATTACCTTTTGGACGTGACAGATAGTTATTCTGGCGAGAGACTGCATTAGCTGTAGCAACCAGCGACTTGGCAGCAGCCTCCTGTGACTTCAATGTCAACTCATGTTCATAGAGGAGATCATGAAGTTCCTCAAAACGGAGTGAAGTTTCACGGGTTCGGATAGGACCAACAATGGTGGCGTACTCCGGACCAAGACCATTGATGACGAAAAAAGTGAGATCATCGGAACTCACCGGTTGATTGATCAAGGCGAGCTCATCCGCCTTGGATTTCACATAGTGCAGGAACTCAGAGAGGGAGCGATCGCCAATGGTAATGCGATATAGCTCGCTCTTTAACTGGTTTACATACGAACGCGACTTGCTGGCAAAGAGTCGCGATAAAATCGCCCAGGCCTCTGCAGAAGTCAAGGCAGAGGAGACAAGTGGAAGCACCTCTGGAACAAGAGATCCGAACATTGCAGCGAGGAGTAACTGGTCCTGTTGAATCCAACTTTTGATAGCAGGGGTGTTGGAGCCATCGGCAAGACGAAGAGGACAAGATTGAGTTCCATCAATAAATCCCAGGAGATTATGACCGCGGAGTAACGCGATCAGATGCGCACGCCAGGACGGATAGTTTGTGCTGGTCAGTTTGATTGGAAGGTCATGGAGAGAGGAGATAGGAACAACCGCCGGTGGAGTGGGGGATTGCACAGAGTCCGAATCTTGAGACATGTTTGCGTCGAGAAAAAAAAAATCTTAGAATAGGTTTAGGATGTTATGATCGGAGCCTACTTGATACCATATAGAAAAGATAAAATGTGTATTTCTTATTTAACAAAAGAGATTACACGGTGTTTATATATACACACAGGGATACATTTGAAAATTCAAATACAACATTTGAAAGTTTGTTGCAAGAATAATGCGCAACAGATTTCCTCGGATTAAGGTTCAAGTTATCTAGAGGCTTCTAGATAATCTTGACTAATAGATTGTTCTTTCCACAAATTTGACAAAAGAATTTGAGCTTATTACCATAAAATTTTCCCCTGCTTTTGGCTTATCATTGGAGTTCAGGGAATTCCTAGAGACATCGTTCACATTAGGAGGAGAGTTTGAGAGGTAATAGTTGCAGTCAAGGTTGTTAATGAAATTTTCGTAAATCAAGTTTACATATGGCTTACTAACTCGATTTCAATAATAGCGTCTTGAATCTTAATTACTGGAATCACGTTATATGAATTCTGGGAAGATTTGAGCAGAACTTCGTTAAGGCAGCGAAAATAACTTGTATTTTTTCTGATTTTGGGGCCTATTTATAGCAAACATTAAGCAGGTGGTGGCAGGGACTTTGTCACACTTCACAAATAGCTTACACGTGCCCCTTACGTGTTTAATTGGATAATCACAAAGAAAAATTGACTGAAAAATAAAAAGATACAATTCTGATAATCAATCTCTCAAGGTGGCGAGCAGCTAGTTATAAATCCTTCATGCAGGCGACCAGCTGGTTATGACAAGAGGTGACCAGCTGGTTATGACAGAAGGTGGCCAGGTGACCCAACTGGTTATGACAGGTGGCGACCAGGTGATCCAACTGGTTTTGACAGGTGGCGACCAGGTGACCCAACTGGTTATGACAGGAGGCGACCAGGTGACCCAGCTGGTTATGACAGGTGGCGACTAGGTGACCAGCTGGTTGGGCGAGCAGCTCATTCAATGAGCTGCTCGCCTCGTTTCAATTTTGCACTACTGCTCGTCTATGTCTTGTTCTTCATGTGATTTTCATTGATGCTTATTCCTTGTACGTACTTTCTTCATGCTTGATCAACACTTTTGGGACACGTAATTCGGGATTTGATTAATTAATTCCTTAAGCATTCATATCAACTTATTTCATCAACAAAGGTTGTAGAAGTCATAAATCGGTAATCGGTCGCTTTTTGGTCGCCTAGCACCTAGGACCTCCTAAGCAACCTCCTATTTTTTTTTTAAAAATATAAAAATACAAAATTTGGGCCGCCTAGACCCGAAAACGCCTAGAATTACAGATTTTGCAGAAATCGGGTCGACAAGAGACTAACTAGGTGGTCGCTTAGGCCAATTTTTGCATCACTGGTTGCAGTAGTAGAGGCATAGAGAATTTTTATCTCATGTGTTTGTAGAATAGCTTGGACTTCAGAAATAATAGGAATATCACCACGAGTAGTGAGAGTCACCACCACGACATCAAACTCAGCACCTAAACAACCCAAAATATGAAGAACAATGTCATATTCACCATTTGGATGACATGCAACCTGTAATCCATCAGCAATGAATCTCATTTGAAGAATAAATTCATTAATGGAGATAACACCCATTTTGAGTGTTTGCAATTGAAAAACCAAATTCATATTCTTGGGTTTAGACTTTGAATGAAATAGATCTTCCAAACTTGAAAATCATGAATACATATTCTCACATGACCAAGTATAGACTCATTAATAGAGGTGAGAATCCAATTTAAGTAAAACGATCTGTCTTGTACCACTCAGCAGTGTCAGATCCACTGAAGATCCACCAACAGCAATTTTGTACGTCAATAGGAGTAGAAGAACAAAGAGGAACATCCTCAAAATGATGAGCTCAAACAACAACCAAGATTTAATTCACATAATATAATTTATATTAAAAATATTTTTTTAATAATTCCGCGTAATACGTGGGTTTACGTACTAGTTATATATTTATATATATATATACTAATCTATATAATATTATTACATTTACATTATATATTGTATATATAATATAAATAATTTTTTTATATTTAAGTATATTAGTATATAAAAATAATTAATTTTTTATTTAAATATATTAGAATATATAATATAATTATTTTCTTATATTTAAGCATATTAGTATATATAGCATAATAATATTTTAATATTTAATTATATTAGCATATATAACATAATTAACAAAACTATAATGGCAAAATAGTAAATACTGTGCAAGGTCGATAAGGCTCGCGAACCTCTAGAACTGAGTATATTTAGGCTCGAACTCGAACTCGTGAGCTACTCGAGTAGCTCGAACTCGACTCGATTAGATTCGAGTCAATTTTGATCTTTTTACGAGTCGAGCACGAGTAGCTCGCGAACCGGCTCGACTCACTTACACCTCTATATGTGTGGACTCTATATCATTCTCGATCAACAATGTTACACTTTTTTTTTTAACTTAGACGGTGTATATCAACCATATGGCTCAACAGAAATATTTTGAGTTTTACGCCATTTACAAGTCATAACTTATATTCTACGTACACAACATCTCCTAATGTATTCTTAATATGAAATATATACTATATATATTTTTGAGTAAGGCTCTTATTCATTTGATGCATGGTGCACGATACATTCAACTAACTAATTTAAAGAAGCTTATTATTCACTTTTATAAGACTTTATAGAAGTCTATATAGTTGGAATTGTATTATATTTATATCTTTACATTAAAAATTATGGTCAGTAAATTGTGAAATTTCAGCTTACATTGTAATAAGAGCTGACTTGTCAAACCAATAGAAAGTATGTGAGTGAGATATTGAGAAGAGTCCTCCTAACTCAGTTGTTTAGAGAGAATAGATGTAAAACAGTTGGTACAAAACCATCATAAGCATTTATGTTCTTATTTGCTTTGTTTATTGTCCTATCCTATTACCTATTTGCTGCACAAAATTTATTTTTTAAAAAGATTTTTATTAAAATTGTTTTAACACTCTTAATCAATGTGCACTCAGCTGATTTCCAAAAGCAGAAGACCTAATTAATTTTCAAACCATCTATTTTAGACTTATCAACTGCTTAGCTCAAGAGACGAATAAATGACTCTTTTTAGATTAGCTTGGTTTTTTACCAGACCTCTAACTACAGTTTCACTTAATGGGAAGGGGAACAGATATAGAGGTGCCACCTCTACGCTCCTTTTGGGACAAAATTTTAAACAAGTGATTTCCAACACTCTTAAAATTATATACTTTAAGTACAATCCCGATTTCCAAAAGCGCATCTGGTGTAGTGGTATCATAGTACCCTCCCACGGTACTGACCAGGGTTCGATTCCCTGGATGCGCATTGTTATGCTTTTTCAATTTATTTTTTTTGGCGTATGACTGATATGGTGGAAACCTTCCGATTTGATGATGCGTTCCATTCGTTCTTTATAAACATTAACCCCTTTTTCTGCGTTTCTTGATCTTCATTCTTTACCTTTTGGAGCCATTTTGATTCAATCTAGCAACACTGATAACTGAAGAAGCTACACATTTGCTTCGGATGAGCACCCCAAAAATTAACTTTACAGTTGCAAGGGAATCACTCCTCCACCTCACGACTACTCGCTGCAAAGCTCCACCCCACGTTCATCAAATTCTAGCGCAGGTAATTGTCCAAAATCTAAGCTCTGACACCACCGTCGCCGGCAGTTTTATCGCCGCTTGCCAATTCCTAAACCTTCTCAGCTCCGCCGCCTTCCCCCTGTACATAAACAACCTAATAAAACCCCACACTTTCATTTGCAACACTCTTCTAAGAGCTTTTTCCCATTCCAGCGCTCCGCATAAATCTCCTGTAATATACTCCCATATGCACAGGAATTTGATTCCCGTGAATCATTACACTTTCCCTTTCGTGCTAAAAGCTTTGTCTGATTTAAACTTGATTAAAGAAGGGGTATCGGTGCATGCCCATATAATCAGATTAGGTTTTGTGAGTGATGTGTATGTTGGGAATTCTTTGTTGAACTTGTATGCTGCATGCGGGGATATGGGGTTGTGTGGGAAAGTGTTTGATGAAATGCCTGTGAGAGATGTGGTGTCATGGACTGTTGTAATCTCGGGGTTTAAAGATGCTGGAAAGTTTAATGACGCCTTAATTGCATTTGAGAGGATGAGAAATGAAGGTGTGATGCCTAATCAGGTGACTGCGGTGAATGCTCTGGCTGCCTGTGCGGGTCACGCGGCTTTGGATTTAGGCGTGTGGATTCACGAGCATGTGAGAAGGAGTAGGTGGAAATTGGATGTGATTTTGGGCACTGCATTGATTGATATGTATGGGAGGTGTGGGAGGATCAAGGAAGCAATGAGCATTTTCGAGGAGATGAGTGAGAAGAATGTGTTCACTTGGAATGTTGTTATTAAAGGTTTAGCTCTATCTAAGAATGGAAGTGAAGCTGTTAATTGGTTTCTGAAGATGGAAGATGAAGGTGCTCAACCCGACAATGTGACTTTGATTGCAGTGCTTTCTGCGTGTGTGCATTCAGGTTTTGTGCATGAGGGACTACGGATATTTTCCTCATTAGTTGATGGAAAATATGGGTTTCCACCTAGAGTGGAGCACTACAGCTGTATGGTTGATCTTTTGGCTCGTTCTAACTGTTTAAACGAGGCGCTTAGGTTGATCAAAGAGATGCCATTTGAACCTACTGTGAGTATTTGGGGCGCACTGCTTGCCGGATGTAGAGTTCATGGAAACTATGAACTGGGTGAATTTTCTGCTTGGAAACTCGTGGAATTGGAACCACATAATAGTGCATATTATGTTATGCTTTCTAATTTGTATGCTGAAAAGGGAAGATGGAGTGATGTGGAGAAAGTTCGACAATTGGTGAAAAATAGAGGACTGAAAAAGGATATGGCTAGTAGCACAGTTGGACTTGAAAATTTGGAACGCCCCCTTGATTCGCAGCGTAAATTTGTTGCCTGAACTCGTGTCTGGACAAAGAAACCGCCTCTTGTTTATGGAAGTAAGCCTTTACATTCTCTAGTTTGTTCATGTATTATATGTTATCCCTGAGTTGTCCTATAGTGTTCCAAAAGAATTTCATTAGTTAACATGTGAATACCCGGTGGTGCTGGTGCGTGTCTTGTGCTTAGGTCTTCTATAGTAAATTGAATGTGCTATCTGTTAACATGAAACAGCAAAATCAGGTTTCAATATTTTGACATGTCAGTGTGCTAGGAATGCTGTCTAATCTTTTCTTTGTCACACCCTTTTCTGTCCTAGACTTAATGCATCAAACGCAAATCGTTTCGAGGTTCTCTATCAGAAATCTTTCCAACACTTGGGACACTTATTAGAGAACATAGGGAGTATACTATTTGTCTGAGTGGCTGAGTCCTTAGTTAACGGTTGAATTAACAAACTTTAATGAGGTCTCTCAATGCTGGTTACCTGAGCTTAATAAAAAAGATTATGACCTCCAGAAATGCAATAACCCGTGTTAGTATCTCAAACTCTGCTTAATAGTCGAGAGAAAGTAACAATAATCCGTGGTAGTATGTCAACCTCTGCCTAATGGTTGGAATATATTTTTAAAGAACTCCTTAAAGCTATATAAGATTGGACCATTTTAGAAATTTTATATTTATATTGCTCTTCGACCCAAGCCTGGAACGGATTTAGGGGGACGGTCGTCCCTTGGGAATGAAATTTTTTAATTATATTTATAGAATCTTTATTAAAGCTTAAATATCTTAAAATTTTGTTATTTTGCCCCATTATAAAATTTTGTCTCCCTAACTTTGTGAACCCACCTTGGACCAAATCCTGGATTCTCTTCACTTTCTGAACAGGTTTGCTTTTTTAACTCACTCTTATAATTTAGTATTAGGTAAGTGGGTGAGATTCTTAACATGGACAAAACTAAGAATCTAATACTTGTTGGAAAAAACTAAGAATCTAATGCTTTGTCATCTGGCAGATTTTATTAACCTGATCTGGTTAAAGTGGGCTCCTAAATGAACTACTCACTTTAGAAAACGGGTTTATTATATTTACGTGCTGTTCTTTCTCTTCAATGCTTTATCTGATGTGACAAACAATTGTTGTGATAATGGAGCACTTAGGTTAAATTTCCAGGACGATGTTCATTATCTAAGTAGTGACATTTTCTTCAGAAATTGGACCTCAATAATAACTTAGGGGCTGAAGGTTTCAAACTTTTTAATGGGAATGAATTTTTTTTCCTTTGTTTTAAATATATTGAATGAATATTTGTTTTGCTAATGATTACATAACTAATGTAGTACTCTAATTTTAGAAAAAAAATGATTACAAAATGAGGTTGTTGTTTGTGACAGTAGAGATTGATTGATGATGATTATAAGAAAAAAAATAACCAAATGAGGTAATAATTACCTTATTTAGGAAGAAAATATTGTTTGGGTAGATCTTTTATTCACCTTAATCATTATATTTATCATATATTTATTCTTGTTTTCATTCCCATGTCCATTCTTATTGAGTAAATTTTATATTATCCACAGCAAATCAAATGCGGAAGGTAGAATTTCAACATCAGACATATATGACTTTTATTCCAGATTATACTGTAGATAATTAAGCTCACAAATTCAATGACAGGAAAAAGATTGCAAGCAGAAAACAAAGCAAGAGCCCAAGAAAAGGTCACTCTTTAAGCTGCTCTCATGGCAAGAACCTTCTGGCCTCGCCATGATATCTGCACTCCAAGCTCGCACATGAGGGCGCGAGTCGAACAGGGCCTTAACATGTGTGCCCATCAAATACATCATGGTTGGGAGATGATGAAGATCTGCTAGAGTGAAGCATTCGCAACCCAAGTACTTGGACTCGGACAATCGAGCTTCATACACATCAAGAACCTTAGCCAGCACAGCTTCTTGCTGCTGCACAACAGCATGATCAGTAGCCATTCCTAGGATTGGCTTAATAGCAAGTTCCAAGGTTAACTTAAATGCTGGAGGTTCATACTGCTGACCCTCCACCTCCGACCAAACTGAGACGACCGCCGTCTTCTTTGGGTCGTCGCAGATCAGCGCTGTTCCTTTGTCGCTGTAAGTGTGCGCTACGTATCGATTGATGGCCCTTGATTCTGTTTACGAAAATCAATCATTAAATCGTATGATGATGAATCAATAAAATGTTATTGTCTTGCTTACCAAAGAGCTTTAGGTCTCCATCTTCAAAGGCAGGGACTTGGCCGAAAGGCTGTAGCAT
>JAPKLY010000144.1:358258-388466 GCA_026898435.1 Prunella vulgaris | reverse complement strand
TTTATGGTTGTGGCGCGAGTCTTCTAGTATTGGTGGTTGCGACACTACAAAAAAAAACGGGTTTTAGCGACATCCATAGTGACCGTCAAACGGTCGCAAAACATACTTAGCGACCGCTTTTGGCGGTCGCTAAAACACTAGTCGCAAACATTTAGCGACCACTTTAAAGTGGCGGTCGCAAAGCAGCGACCGCCAATACGGTCGCATATGTGGTCGCAAAAATGTCCGGGTATTGACCCGGTTTGGTTTGTTATATATTAGCGACCGCAACAATGCGGTCGTTAAATTTATTTTAGCGACCGCTAAAAGCGGTCGCAAATTGTTTTAATTAATTATAATAATAAATTTTAGAGTAATTTTGAGACCGCTTTTATCGGTCGCTATTTATATATTAACTACCGCTAGTAGCGGTCGCTATTAATTTTATATAATTATAATAATAAATTATATTTATATTTTGCGACCGCTGTTCGCGGTCGTTAAAATTTTACGTAGCAAAAAAAATGTGGCCAAGATGGTTCGAACCCAAGTCTTTTCGAGGGTTGGCTGGGCTCGAACCACTTGGCCACAGACCCAGCTTTTGAACTATATCATCACATATTTTATATGAGTTTTATTTAGCTCAGAATAAATGTTGTAAACTTTGTGCCCGCAAGGAGTCGAACTCGCAACCTCTGGGCATCTCAGAAGTGACTGTTCCACTCAGACACTTGCTTCTTTCATTTATTTTTCTGCAACTAATTGTATATAACTCCAAATTAAGTCACATTTTTTTTAAAATCCATCAAATTAATTCCTTTTCGTCTCTAATTTATTAATGTATATATATTTCAATAAAATTTTGTTAATGTTATAAATTTTATAATTTACATTTCTTTTTTTTTTATTCGTCTTTTTGCAATTAATAGTATATAATTCCAAATTGTGTCTCGTTTTTTTTAAAATTCATCAAATTAATCCTTTGATACTTAATATAAATATATATATATTTCAACCATAAAAATGTAATGTTATAAATTTAATAATTTACAATACCAAAATTTTAATTTGTTCATTTTTATTCAATTAATTGTATATAACACCAAATTAGCCACAAATTTTAATATTCTAAATTATTACAATTTGATATCATAAAAAATAATTTTGATGTAAAACATAAAATTTGAAACATTCAAAATATATTAATAAAAAGTTAAAATACTTAATATTCAATTCAAACAAAATAAAATTGTTCAACACATAAATTAACTAGCCGTTAGAATTAAAATCGGGCATCCATCCTTCAAGATCCCCACCATCGGCACCCTCATTCCCACGAGAAGATACACTCACTCCGGGACCACGATCCGTACTAGCACCACGACCCGTTTTGGCATTTGCCTCATCATCCGAGTCCTCAGGAAGTGGAATTCTAGTAGCTTGAGAAACTTGAGTCAACCAAGCCTGCATCTTCCTTTCTTTTCTCTCTTGCTTGGCCAACCTTTTCCTTCAACTAGGCCACTTCCCGGTTGAGATTGACGTCAGGATGAGAGGCTACAGAATATGATGATAAGGTCTGGCGGTGCGTCTGACGGGCAACCTTACTGTAGGTTCCCAACCCTACTATCTTACCCCCATTGACTCCGGCCAAATCAACATAGAGGCGGTCCTCATCAATAGGGGTAGGTGTAGGGTTCTCCGGAGTAGGTGCTGCTTGTGTCTGAGCCTCATCAAGAGCAGTTTTATACTTGTTCTAAAATTAAACAAAATAAAATATTAATTTAATTTTAATAGAATAATTAAAATCTATTTAGAGGTACATTCTAATTAGATACTTACGTGAAGATCGGTGGTGCGGGCATACGTGGATTTCCCAGTCTCATTCACTGGGTGAAGAATGGAAAGAGACTCGAAGAGTTTGGGCCTCCGTCCGTACGTTTGCTCCTTTAAGAATTAATTATAATAATTTAATTAAAATATTATATTATAATAATTTAATTAAATATAATAATTAATTATAAATTAAATATAATAATTAATACTTACAAAGGCGAGCCCGTGCTCGTAGGCGGTCCGGGAGCCACCGCGATGAATGACAACTCCTTCTCCGTTCGGATTGCTCATCCGATTTTCTCGCGCCTTACGAGCCCTCTCCTGGTGTGCCGGATCAGTCCAGTAACCCACCAATCCATCCCAGATCGCCCGTCCATCACCGTCTTTCCCCAAATCAACCGTCTCCCCATTAAGTATCCATGCTTTCTTCATCTTGTAGACGATATCTTTCATCTGGCCCTGTGTTATATTGCACCATAACTCCTCCACCCTAGCATCGTCTGCCGGATTCCAAAAGCACAATTTCTGCAATTCAAACAATTCCCAACAATTAATTACTCAAATATTAATTATTACGCAAATATTAATATTTTTATACCTTAAACTCGTCAAACATCGCTCTCCTCAAGGCCTCAGGTACACCAGTCCACGAGCCAACTCCATAAGGCCAAGTGACCTTCATAATGCACTTCATGACGTGCTCAGTGACCGTGTGCTGAGGAAGCAAGCTGAATAAAAAAAATTATTATAGGAATTATTATATAACAATAAAACAAAATAAATTATTAATTTACTTACTGGCCCTCCTTTATTTCAATGTACTCCCGGGTCTCACGTAGAGGGTGTTGTCGCGATGAAGATCCGACCTCATTAGACTGGGAGAGCGGGGGCATCAGACACTCGGGGGCTCGAATCTCTGGTAAAGGGAGGGGTCGTGGCCTCCTCCCTCTCCCTCTCCCTCTACCTCTACCTCTACCCTGACCGTCACCCTCAATCTCATCGGGTTGTTGACTCATCTATACCAAATTGTACAATCAACAATTCAACTTAACGATTCACAATCAATTCAATTACTAACAATATTAATAATAATACTAATAATATTACTAACAATATCAACAATAACTATCACTAACAATAATACTATATACACTAATACTATAAACAATATACACTTATACTATAAAAAATATACACTAATATAAACACATCAACAATAAACACATCAACAATAAAAAATCATATATCAACATTAATATAGCATACAAACTAATACTATATACACTAAATCTCTAAACAATTCCCAATCAATACAATATACAATATATATTAACAATATATAACATATAAACTTTAAATTATATATATTAACAATATATAACATATAAACTGTAAATTATATATATTAACAATATATAACACATAAATTGTAAATTAACATATATAAAATAATATACAAAATATATTAATTGTTTTTCTTAAAAAAATCAAACTGTTTTACCTTTCACCGGAGTTTCGACGGCGGCGGGAGGACGAGGCGGCAGCGGACGAGGCGGCGGCGTAGGACGTGGCGGCGGCAGGACGAGGCGGGAGACAGAGGCGGCGGTGGAGGCGGCAGGAGGACGACGCAACGGCGAAGGATGAGGCAGCACGACTTAGCGACGGCAACGGTCGCAATTTCGACTGTAATTTTTGGATTTTCGGTGGTTATTTGGTTCGTAACTTTTACAATTCTGGTGAAAGAGGGTTATAATATGGATTTGTTTTTGCGACCGCCAAAAGCGGTCGCAAATTTGTCTTCGACGGTCGGTAAATTACGCGGTAGTTGCCACGTGGCCACTCCTTATAATCAGTCGAATGCGGTGTTTTGCGACCGCTTGTAGCGGTCGCTAATCCATCTTTCGAATTAATGAACCGCCTTTTACCCCCGCTTAATTTTTCATTTTGCGACCGCTAATAGCGGTCGCTATTTTTAATTTTAATTAGCGACCACTTTTGGCGGTCGCTAAACTTTTTAATTATTTCCATGTTTTTCTATATTATTATATTAAACCCTGTTATTTATATATCTTATAATAATTATATTTTAATACTAACACCAAGTTATTATAAAAATCACAATATTAATTAATTAAACATATATATACAAAAACACTCTCTTAATCATCCTCGTCATCGTTATCTTCCTCATCATCATCTTCTTCCTCATTATCATCTTCTTCTTCATCTTCTTTATCATCATCTTCCTCATCATCATCTTCGTCTTCCTCATCATCTTCTTCGTCTTTCTCATCATCTTCTTCCTCTTCGTCTTCATGTACTTCTTCTCCTTCCTCTTCGTTTTCAACAATTACAATATCTGGATTTGCATCCAGTAAATCAACTGAAGAATTTATACCTTTGTCCAGAACCACTGTTTGAGTTTCTTGCACTTCAGTTTGGAATGGATCTTCAAATTGTGCAGTTTCTAATGTGGATAAAGTAGGCATTTCCACCAACGACCTTGCCTTGACCTTGACCACTGTTCTTAAGTTCGGTTTACCTGAAGTCGGATACTTGCAATAATAAACCTGATATGCTTGTGATGCAAAGATGAAGGGGTCGTATGCAGCTGGATATTTTTTGCTGATGTTAATATCAACGATCTTGTAGTTTGCATCGACTTTCTTCCCTTCTCGACTCGGATCAAACCATTCACAGAAGAACAAAATATTTTTTCTCTGTGGCCACCCTGGATATTCAACTTCAACCACCTCTTGCAACACACCATAGTAATCGACCGGTGCTTCGTTGAAGTTTCCACTGGTAACGCAAACACCGCTGTTTGAAGTGGCTTTTACTGAAGCATACGCAGCTGTGTGAAATTTAAAACCATTTGCATAGTACCCATTATAACAAGTCACTTCACGTAGTGGTTTTTTGCTCAAGGCTTCAAGATGTAGATTCTGAACCTGATTAATTTGTCCCTACAAATATTAAAGTATTACAAGATTAATAGTATTAACTTTGTGGCGAATATATAATATGAGGTAGTGACTACATACCATTTTTTGGAACCAAAACATGAATTTGTGGCGAACTGCATCATACACCTCTACTTCTGTTTCCAAATTATAATTCCACCTGTCTTCGCCATGTCCGGTCCAATTATAATAAAATGGAGCAAAATCGAACCTCACAAGATGAGTTTTAACCTCATCTATGCTAAAAAATCTTATGTTACTGCACTTTCTGCCTGAACAAGGACATCTAATCCAACCACAACTATCCATGCAATTTGGTTTACTACAGGCAAACATAATAAACTCATCAAGTTTCTCGCAAAATTCATAATTCATATTTCCTTGTATCAGACGAGACATTTCATACATCCAAAGACGATCAGGGAGTTCCATCTGATACAAATTAAAAATAAATCACATATAAATTATAAAAAAATTCGGCAGAGTTTCGACTATAAACAAACATATCCAATTTTTTTAAACAAAAAATCAACTATAATCAATTACAATAATTATTCACATTAGCAATTCTAATACATGAATATTATAAATTCTAAAATTTAACTAGTCACATGAAGAACACTTATAAAACATATATAATACACAAAATTAAAAATTAAACGGTAAAATTGTAAAAATGTACGGTGAATTAGAAGCAACGAGCACAATATAATAATAGACCTCCACAATTGCCACCAACACGTTGAAACAATGCTTGTTTGAATTTGGGAGATTTTTTGGGGTGGGAATGGGGTATTTCCACGAAAAAACTGAAGAAAATAGAACCTGATTCTATTCTATAGTCGCGTTTTAGCGACCGCCATTTTAAAAATTAGCGACCGCTTCAGCGGTCGCAAAATTGTAAAATTAAATGGGAGCCAACTACCCTAAACCGGATACTACTTTAGCGACCGCATTGGCGGTCGCAAAATTAATATTTATATTTGCGACCGCCAAAAAGCGGTCGCTAATATTAAAAAACAAACCGGGTCTACTTTTCCGGGTTCCCATGTACGGGTTTAAATTTTAGCGACCGAATTTCTGCTTGCGACCGCGTACGGGCGGTCGCAAAATACTTTACTAACATGTTTGCGACCGCTATAAGCGGTCGCAAAATGTTAAATTGATTTAGCGACTGCTAGCGGTCGCAAAATTTCCAAACTTTACCAAAGCACCGTAGTGGTCGCAAAAGCGGTCGCTATTTGCTATTTTAACGACCGCTTTAGTGGCGGTCGCTAAAATGAGGGTCGCTAAAAGCCGCGTTTTTTGTAGTGCGAGCAGTCTTTAGTACTTAGATTTTGCTGTTACGTCAGAGGATGGTGAGCAGTCTTTTGGAGACATCACTCTTGAGTTATTCGCCTCTATCACCTTCTTCCCAACAAGCTAGACTTTGGTGTTTCAGTGAGTATTATTCAAATATATAATACCCACTCAAGAAAAAAAATCTAATAAATTATCATTAAATTGTCCAAAAATTTTGAAATATCAAATATTTGATGATAGATATTAAGAATCTTGTCATGAGTATCGATGTCAACGATATTATATTATTTAGGAATATCAATTGTAATTTTTTTATTTAAATTATATATCTAATTAATATAAAAAATATATAGTGTTATAATATTTGATTTTAATGTATCAAGTCTTAAAAAATATGTAACATGTCAAAATTTTTTTATCAAAAGTATAAATAATTAGAATATTATTTATATCATGAACTATATTCACATAAAATTTACAATTAAAATTTTATTGATATATTAAATATATATGTTGCTTGAATATTCTCATTTAAAAATAATAATATAATTAAAAAATACACAAAGTAAATAAATATGTAGAATTGTAGATGCAAGAAATTGAACCTATACATCTAAGTAGAAGATAAAAGAACTCTATCATTTAAGATTTATATATATTTCTTTAAAAAAAATTTGAACTTAATAAAAAAAATTAGTGACAATTTGTTTGGCCCAACATTTTGTTATTATATATGTATTGATAGATTGCTAATTATTATAAGGTTGTGGAAGAAAAAGGAAGAATTATTATGCATAATATATTCATCAATTTAATATAATTAGAAATAAATTCAATTTTCACAATAAATTATTAAGCAAAATTTCAATAGAAAAAGATAAAAGGTTTAGGATTGACAAATACTTTTATTGAAATGAAAAATCAAAGTTAATGTTACCATAAAATTTCAAAAAATAAAATAAAATCAAAGCTATACTTATAAATAAATAAAAAAAACTAACGGATACGTTTGATTAAAAAAACCAAGAATTTTGAAATTAAGAAAAAATATAAATTGAATGCACATAATTTTACAATAAATTAATGAATTAAATAAAGGTCAAATACTAAGATCATAAAATAATATCCTTAATTTTATAAATTAAAAATAAACTCAATTTTACCATAAAAGTGTGTGCAAAATTTGAAGAACAAACAATAAGTTATCAGATTCAGATTAACATTCATTGTGATTGAAATACAAAATATCAATCAAACTTGTCATAAAATATCAAAATAAATAAATCATAATTATAACTATCATTGTTTTTGAAAACCGGTTGAACTGGTCGGACCGTGAACCGACCATAGAACCGGCCCGGTTACCCCATGAAAACCGTTTTTACGGTTCAACCGGAAAAACCGATCAAAACTGGAAAAAATCGATCAAATGGGCCAATACCGGTTGAACCGGTTTAACCGGTGTACTTTTATATTTTAATTTTTTTATAATTCTTTTATTAAATTAAATCGTGAAACATGTCTCAATCTCAAAATTAATTTATTCTACAATTTATATATTTTAAATTTTCATAATAATATTTTAATTTGAGATTTACTTATACATGAATTATGAAACATATCATGGATTATAATCTGGTATTATACCTTGAGCTATTTTGAGTATTTTAATTTCGATTATATGTGATTCTATTATTTTATTACTTCATTTCAATATGTGACATATAATTTATTAAAATTTTATATGAGAATATTTAATTTATTTTATTTTTAATATAACATATATAATATTTAAAAATATAAGTCAAAATAAATTTAACGGTTAGACCGCCGGTCCAACCGGTTGGATAGGTTGAACTGTGAACCGGTGCTCTATCCGGTTTAATCACCGATTCAGTTATGAAAACACTGATAACTATAATAAATGTGATCAGTTAAGAAAATTGATAGGAGATGATCAAGACCTGGAAGATAGAATCTATAAGTTAGGACTCATAAATATTAAAACCATATTTTGACATCTTATAGTTCATATTTTTATAATATATAAAATTAGTTTAATATTATTATTTTTTAATCACGTGAAATTAATATATTTTATATTTTTTTAAGTCCCTCTTTCCACCAAAAAAAGAAAATGAAATGGAAGAGAGAAAGAAGAAAAGAAAAAAAAAAGAGAAAGAGAGTAAACTCAACAAAAAAAGCAAGGAAAAAAAAGAAAAAATTTAAAAAGTGAAAATTATTTTTAGAAATTTATAGAAGAACGAGGAAAATTGAATGAGATTATGAGAAGCTTCTTTAAAACGCTTCAACTAATAGCCCCATCACGTAAAGTCCTTGGCCAATGGCCAACCATTGGGAAAGACCATTCATTTTAATTATAGATTTTGAGCAACTAGTGTGCACACAATTTATAATTTTTTTAGTACATTTTGTTATTATGCATTTTCTTCTATAAAGGTATATATTTTGTATTGGACACAATAATTTAAAATAAAAATAAAATAATTGCATTTTGAATGTACCGTGATAGTATTAACCAATGGATGAATTTGAAATGAATGAATTTAAAAAAAAAACACATGTAAGAAGACATATACTTTAAATCACGAACCGTAAAGATATGAGATATAAGGAAAAAGGTATAGGAAAGATAGCAAAAGGAAAAGTAGAGATGCGAGATTTCACAAATGACTTAGTTTTGATAAGGATTTAGAATTCCTCCATTATGAACATAAACTCAAATCTAATTATGTGTAAATTCACCTACCTTACTTGGAAAGTGTGATTATTTTTGTGTGAAATACACGGATTTCAAATCCACACATCCAAATGGAGCATGAAGGTTTTCATATAGAGGATGTAAATATTTTTTTATGGATGGATACAGTAAAAATAGTGTTCATATTTTTTATGAATGGAGAAAGTGCTGTAAATTAATTATTATAATTTTTTTTGTAAAAATCTCTCACGAATAATTATTTTATTTATAAGTGGATTCTACGGTATGACGGATGAATAAGAAAAATATGCATACATTTAGTGAACGGATGTAGTTTACATGAATTTTTTATTTTTTCATCACAAAGTTTAGATAGTTAAATTGTTAATGAATTATAACTTTTTAATAAAAATAAAAGTAGTATATCGGGGACATTTTAAAAAATATATATATTGTATATTGCACTTCATACCTACAAAATCAAAACCATAATTGCTTATATTTAATCTTTTATACAAAACTTTTTTTTTTAATTCTTCTTTTAAAATATGTCAGTATCATTTCAAGAGTACTGTTTCGTCTAGTGTCCCATTTAATTTGAGAAATCATTGAAATACTACGTGATTTTTATCACCCTTACAACACAAGTGTGGCTAACAATATCATTGGGTACTAATATAAAATTCAACTAATACTATAATTTAAATATAAAAACTTATACAAAATATGTTAATTATATTATTATCCACTGAAAAGTGCGCACCAACCGCAGTTATTGATTAAAAAAAGGCAAAATTGTGTATTAAAATAGTTTATCTGATCCAATTTTAAATTATCAACTTTTAATCAGGAATATTAGAAATTTCATCTTATATATAAAAAATCAAGATGAATAAAATTATGTTATAAATTATATTAATTTTAATTTTTGATTTCCTAATAAATATTTTGATACACTTAATTAAGGGCATGTTTTCAACTTCTAAAAAAGTGTAGAAGTGTATTTTTCTTTTTAAATTGGTAAGAGACAATTTTTAAGAAAAATGTGTTTATATTTTTTTTAGAGGTTGAAAACAAGTACTAAATATTTAATATTTCAAAATAATATTCTTAAATCAATTTTATAATATAATTGTCAGCTATTTTCATATAAAAATTATTCCTTAAAAAATTGTACTTTTTCAACAAGATTGTATTCTCTCGTTTTAGAAATTTTTTTCCCCAAAAATGATTTCGTCTGTTTTGAAAATTTAAGATATATTTTGTGTGGTTTGGTTTCAGATATGAAGATTTGATCCATGTTTCCAACAGTAGCGAAATAAACATTCCAAATTGATACTCAGCATTTTATTCCACATGATACGATAATCAAGCTTACAATTTCATTCATAGGGAAAAAAATTGCAAGCAGAAAGCAGAGCATCTTCAAGCTGCTGTCATGGCGAGAACCTTCTGCCAGGCTGGCCTCGCCATGATAGCTGCACCCCAAGCTCGCACGTGCGGGCGCGACTCGAACGCCGCCTTCACACGTGTCCCCATCAAAAGCGCCATGGTTGGGAGATGATGGAGATCCGCCAGAGTGAAGTAGTCGCCGCCCAAGTACTTGGACTGTGCCAATCGAGCCTCGTAAACATCTAGAACCTTCCCCAACACCTCTTCCTGCTCCTTCACAACGGCATCGTCAGTAACCATCCCCAACATCGGCTTAATCACCAGTTCAAAGGTCAATTTACTCGCCGGCGATTCGTACTTCTGCGCCTCCACCTCCGCCCAAACGTAGACGACGGCCATCTTCTTCGGATCGCTGCAGATCAGCTGCGTTCCTTTGTCGCTGTAAGCGTGGGCCAGGTATTGATTGATCGCCCTTGATTCTGAGTACAGAAAAATCGAATCAATTCAGTTACAGAGTGAGTCGAATCGTGAATTTTGAAATTGCAATTTTACTCACCGAAGAGCTTTAGGTCTCCGTCTTCCAGCGCCGGGACCTGGCCAAAAGGCTGCAAAACAGGGTGGGGAAGTTAGAAATAAATTCAGAAATGAGAGGAATTGGGGATGAATTTGCGGTTACATTGAGGGAAAGGAAGGGCTGCTGCTTGTGGTGGCCGTTGGCCATGTCGACGGGGACGAACTGAAAATCGAGGTCTTTCTCGTAGAGACAAGCGAAGACCCTCTGTGCATTAGGGGAGATGACGGCGCCATGGACCTTGATTGCCATTTTCTGGAGAAGAAAGTGAAATTGGTTGTTGAATGTGATATGAACCAGGTGGTCAGTGTTGCTCTATTTATACAAAAATCTTCTCTTCTCCCACATGTAGAAGACTCTGGAAGCACAGGAGGGGCATTTTAATACTCCTTCCACCTGGAATTTAAACTTCACACTTTAAGGGTGATGGATAAAATTTACTTTAATTATTTTATAATTAGTTTTAAGAGTTTATACAATATTTATATTATTATTACCTAATCCATTTGGATGGATAGATTTGACATTTAATGAATTTTTTATATACAAATAATCATAAATTAATAAATTTACAAATACTTATGATTAAAATGGATGAATTTTAAATTTTTATCAAAATTATGTCATTTAAAAATTCTCCTCCTTACCCATCTTTTCCTTTCATTTATTTTCTTCTTTCTCTCTCATATTTTTACATTTCATAATTTAAAATATATATTTATTATTTCTTAAGTCCATCTATCCAAATGGAATTTATAAGTTGTTAAAGTATTTGGTTGTACAAGTTACTTCATTCGTTCAACTATAAGTTGCTCATTTTGTCATTTTCGTTCCATTATATATTCCTCATTTGCTTTTTTACCTTTTAGTAAACTATTATTCATTTTTTATTATTATTTTCAATACTTTTTACACTATTTCCATTATTTTTTTAAATTTTCTCCATCACATCACTTATACTTTCACTTTTTTCCATCACATAATTTATACTTTTTCACTTTTATCTTAATATGTGTGCCAAAAAACAACGAACAATTTATATCGGAACGGAGAACATAAAATTTTGATAATTTATCATAATTATTTTAAATTTTAATAGAAAATAAAATTTTTATTATTTTTTATTTTGAGGTAGAAATTATAGAATAGTGGCGGAGTTCTAAGTAAGGCGGGTGGGTGGGGGTGGAAGTGGTGATGGTGACGATGAGAAAAATAAGTTGAAATATGTCAATTAATTTATTCACAAATTGTAAAAGTTTTAGCCATCCAGTAGAGTGAGTGACCGTTGAGGATGTGGTATTTTTGGCGCAAGAGGTCGTGATCCTTGTGGATCATTACATAGGTCATACTGATGTGTGAACATATCACAATCAATACGTATGTGGAAAAGGATTAATTGGTACCCGATATAATTAGAATTTTAAATTATATTATTTAAATAAATCTTTTGAACTTTATTATTTAACAAATATACTTTTCAAGTATTTATTGTTATAAAAAAAAACAATTTCTTCTCAAAATTAAATAAACATGCAACTTCAACTCATCTAAAATTTAAAGTATATTTTCTTATTTATATACTACAAAATTTGTCATTAATTTTTAATTTATTTTTCTAATTAATTATTGTATTTCTGCAAAAAAAAAAAAAAAACTATTCTTCTAAATAAAAATATGAAGTGTGTATTTAATTAGTTTTGTGTGTGTTTTTACATTGGTATGATTTTGTGAAATTAAAACTTATTATAAACTTTTCTTCTTTTAAAATTGAACAAAAAGATATTTTCATAAAAATAATCAACTTATATCATAATTTTTTTTTAAGAAGGCGAATATTTATTTAAGATAGTTCATGCCAATATAAAAAATAAAAAGTAATCAATACAAGCTTCATATTTTTCTATTAGAATTATTTGTTTATTAAAAATTTATAAAAAACATTTAACCAAATATATTCTCACTAACAACTCATATAATTTTTAAAATTATGGTATTCAAATAAGTGTATAATTTAGTACGAGTAGAATTGATTTCAAAACACTTAACACTTTTGAAGAAATATCATAAGAGGATTTATCTCATTTAAAGTCAAAATTTGTTAAAAAAGTGAAAATAATTTATTTATATTATTTTCATAATTTTATCTTTAAACATATTTTTTATAAAGAGTATGTTCACCAAAAAATTACCTTCGTAAGTCTAGATAGTGCTGAAATTAAAAAATGGATGTTGACAGAAACATGCACTTTTAAGGGCAAAAAATATTTTGCAATGTCGGTCGTTTCATTTCTCTTTTTTAAACTCCCTCCGTCTCGTGTCTTTCTCCAAAAAGATTTAGGGACACAGATTAAAAAAAATAAAATATGTAAAATGTAAAATTAATTTGTAAAATATAAAAAATATATTTTATTAACTTTTGTGTATAAATTATTTTTTTACGATGGAAAAAAAAAGTTGGGACATTCTAAAATAAAAAATGTGGAAAAAAGATTTGGGACGGATGTAGTAGTAACTTTTATTTGGTATTTTTGTGTACCAATTTATAGTTTTTAACACACTAATCTAAATTATGTAATTTAATTGATTTTTTTTTTTTTAAAGATTTCATATGTTGGAAGAAACATAATTTGGTGATAGGTTGGAAGTTGGAACTGAGTATTTAATTTGGTTGGTGCAAAAGACAATGAGTGGGTGTGAAGTTTGATTTTTCCTATAAAGAGAGAGCAAGAAAGAAATAACCGAAAAAGTGGTTTTGTCTTTTACAAATCAGCACAAAAAATGAAGACCAAACAAAGAAAGGGAAGCTTCTAAACAGTGTGCTGAGAAATTAATACCACTTGCCTTTCCACTATGTAACAAAAATATTAATAATATTTGTCAAAATTTTGTTACTTTTAAAATAACAAGTTATTAATTAATAAATGATATATTTTTAATTTAAAAGTAAATGAAATAATATACACTTCACATTACGAGACGATCTAATATAAAATTTTCTTTATAATTGAATTGTGTGTAGTGTGAGTTCAAACAGTTAAAAAATAATACTCACTCAGTCTTACTATAAATTGCTCGTTATTTTTTGGCACAAATATCAAGAAAACTATAAAATATTAATATTGTATAGATGATGTGATAAAGAAAAGTGAAAAAATAGTAGGAATAATGTAAAAAATATTGAAAATAAAAATAAAGAAGTGAATAATAATTTTTTAAAAAAAGTAAAAGAACAAAGGAACAACATATAGTGGAACAGAAAAAAATAGTAAAATGAGCAACTTATAGTAGAAGGGAATGATTAATATTTTTATGTTATTATATAAATATTATAAAAGTTAAATTCATAGAAAGAATTTGATCGAGAGAATGAGCCCCACCTTTGTGGCCCTTTCCCCAAATTCTCCAACTCCCAACACATATATTTTAAATATATTTTATTATATATATATTTTTTAAAAAGTATATATAAACAACACTCGTATAAAATATTTTATCATAGAGTTTTTTCTAAAAAAAATGGACGGTAATGTCCTTTGCATGGATTGATACCATGCAATTGAACAAACTCGATGTTAGTCTTTTTCGCCAACAGCATGTTAGCCGTTGCCTTGGCTAACCTTTTTTTTTTTAAAAATTATTTTAATTTTTATTTATTTAAAATCTGTGTATTAATTTAATAAGGTGCTTTACATATTGGTTTAAAAAAATCACTATATTTACAAATTGATTCATAAAAATTTGCATGGAAATGTTTTTTTATTTTGCACGAAAGTGTTTTTTTTTCACATAAACCAATTTGTAATTTGTGTGAATTTGTTGAACCATTTTGTACTTTTCTGAATTTAATAAAATTCAAATAATATTATGTTATAAATTTAAAAAATTGCTCTAAGATTGTGTTACTATATAGACAAAAGTCTATTACTAATTATTAAAAAAATAATTTTTTGTACTTTTAATACCTTATATATGTTAAGTACAATATATATTTTTTTGAAGGACAAATAAATATTTCTAAATATAGTAACATACATTTGACTTTACAGTAACACACTTTTGCTCTAATAGTAATATAAATTTCCTTCTCAATTTCTGTTACTATATGGATAAATGTGTGTTACTGTAAGGACAAAATGAGTTTTTATAAGAATAAATATGTCTTTTAAATTTATTCATCATCCCTTTAAAAGCTAGGTATATTGATTCATGTAGTAATACATTTTTTATTATTTTATGTGTTATTATATAAAAAATAATTATTTCTATAAAAATAAATAATATATTTGTGAAAAACTAATATTTATTTTTATAGTAACACACATTTTACTCTTTATATTATATATAAATATTTATTCTATAAAAAGAATAACATTATATTTTACATGATAGTAAGATACATTTGCTCTAATTGTAACACACATTTGTCCTCTAATTTGTGTTATTGTATGGACAAATGTGTGTTATTGTATGAGAAAATACATGTTACTCCAAGGATAAAATATATTTTTATAAGAATAAATATTTGTTTTTTAATTTAATTATTAATTATATTTTTAAATTTATGTATATTGATTCATGTAATAATACATTTTTTACTATTTTATATGGAAAGGAAATTATTTCTATAATAATAATAATACATATTTATAAAAAAATAATGTTTCTTTTTATAGTAACACACATTTTTCTCTTTTATTATATAAAAAATTATTTATTCTATTCTATAAAGATAAATAAATATGTGTAAAATTATAATATTTAATATGATAATACACAAATTTTGCCTTTAATTAACATATATGTGTCTATATACTGTGTTGACAAGGCGAACTAACTCGATCGACATTGGGATAATTGCGGAGGCTTAGTAGGTCGCCAGAGCTCGGCGAGGTGGAGAGTAGCTCGCCCGGACCCCGCAAGCCCGAGGTCAACTTACCAATCGGACAAGAGGGGGGAGCTCGCAAGGGAGCTCGCCCATAAAGGGGGAGCTCGCCCGCGAGTATAGAGGCCGAGCTAAGGCCCGTCCCTGCATAGTCCCCAGAAATGGCACAAGGCAATGGAGCTCGCAGGGGTAGCTCGCCAAGCCCGAGAACTCGACCGGCGGGTGTATAGATAGGATATGTACATGTAGTAGAATGGGGCTTTGTAGAGATAGCATTGTGAGGGAGCAAGACGAGGGTTACGGACCTTCGTCAACACTGGAAGCCAAATAGGCTCGTAAGGTGCCGCCTCACACTTGCACATCTATAAATAAGACATCTCTTGTAACTATTACACAATTAATTGAATACAATCCAAACATTTATTTTCCCTCTCTAAGCTCTCACTTTCCCTCTCTGCATTCAACCCTCAAGAACAACTAAGAACACAAATCTTAGTTTATTGTTTGATATGATTAATACGTTATAAAAGCCACATAAAAAACACCGATTAATAAATTCCATCAACAATTTGGCTCTAGAAGGAGGGCGATATCAAACCAAAAATTTGAGAGTAAAAAATTAGGGTCTCTTTGAAGATTTGAGATTTGAATGTGTTCTTGACAAAGTTCGAGAACACTTGAAGATACACATACATTTTCATTCCTTTGGACGAAAACCCAAATTTCCGGGCAAAAACCCAGATTTTTGGGCACATAAAATTCTGCCCAAAGGAGGTTCCCAAAGGCACGCGTGTACACTAATAAACCGGATTCCGGATAATTTGTCGCACGCGAGGCTAGACGAGAACCCAGACAAATTCACCCAAGCTGGAAGATCACCACCTCGACGACCTACCCCCACCTCGGCGACCTTCGGCGAGCTACCCCCTCCAAAACCCAAAAATGCCTAAGGAGCAGACCTCGGTGAACACCCGGAGGGGGAAGGGCGCCGCCCAGGACCAAGCTGAGGGAGAAACCTCTCGCCAAGCTCCCCCGAAAAACACAGCTCCGTGACTTCCGCGAGTTGTAGTGACCCAGGAGGATTTAAACCCCGCCTTGAGGGACCTGGCCAGCAACCCTGACGAGCTCCAACGCACCATCGCAACCTTACAGAGGTTGCAGCAGAGGCAGCTCGACGAGCTCGCCCTAGTACCTAGGCGAGCTCCAGCCACCGAGGTTCGGGAGCAGGCCAGGCCCACCCAGGGTACCCAGACCCGGGGACGCTACAACGACCTCCACACCGAACAGGAGGTGAGCTCCGCCCAGGCTCGCCAACACCGGGAGCGTGCCTGGAAGGCCAAGGTGGTGGAGGAGCCAGCAACCCACGCAGGGCGAGCTTCGGCCTACACTGAGGCATCCGCCACCCACCAATCGCTAAGGAGGGAGGTCCTCCAAGGCAGACTAGGGCCAAGGTGTGAGGAAGTCGAACGGACGGCAGCCCCGGCCACGTCCCAGAGGGGAGAGTCGGACCTACAGCCTCGTAGGTCCGCCCACGACCGACTACGGAGACCCGCCACCGACAAACTGGGCCCACAGGGCGGACGCCAGTTCCGACCCACCACGGAGGGGTCACCCCAGAGTGAGGCACCTCAGGGGCGTGCTTCCACATGGAGCACTACCTTCGAGCAACCTCCACCGGAGGTGGCCCGCGACGATGAGCTGGCCACATTGAAAAGGGCCGTTGAGATGCTACAACAACAAGTAGCAGCCAAGGCTGGCGGACCCGATGCCACCACTCTCCCCGCATCTCTATTGGCACCTGCCATACTTAGAGCACCGGTCCAAAAGAAGATCCAATTCCCGGCGATGTCTGCATACGAGGGCGAATCTGACCCGAAAGTCCACCTGGCCAAGTATGCAGACTTTATGATTTCGGTGGGTGCCACCGATTCTACTCAGTGCCGGAACTTCCCGCTGACCCTCGGGGACCGAGCTCACCGCTGGTTCTCATCACTAGCCCCTGGGTCAATCCACTCATTCAACCAACTTTCGCGGGAGTTCTTGGCCCACTTCTCTGGGTTTGGATCCTACCTTACCCAGAAGCACTGCCTCGCCAACATCCACCAAGGCGAGAACGAGACCGACCAGCAGTACCTGGAGAGGTTCGATAAAATACTGCTGGAAGGCGAACCGGTGAGCGAGGACACCAAAGTCGTCGCGGTAATGGCCGGGCTCAGAAAGGGCACCGACCTCTGGAAGGAGATGCACCTCGCATGCCCGAACACTTACAATGAATTCTGCCACAAGGCGGGGATGTTCGTGGCTATGCAGGAGGCACTACTGAAAGAAGTTGGTGCCCCGGAGGAGAAAAAATCCTAATGGAAGAAGTCCGGGGGCACATACAAGGCTCCCCGGAACTTAAAAGCTTTTGGCGACGGGGACGAGTTCAAGGAGAAGCTCAACCAAGTCCTCACCGTCTCCGTCGACCACGTCTTCACGGCGGTCAAGGACAAGGCTTTGTTGGAAGAGCCGAGGAGAATTCGCCAAGATCGCGCGAAGCTCAACCCCAACAAGTACTGTGCCTACCACCAATAAATTGATCACTTCACCAGCGAATGCCGAGACCTCCTCAAACAACTCTGGAAATTTTATGAGGATGGGAAGCTGGCCGAATTCGTGAAAAAGGCACCGATGAAGAGACCCAGGTTCGAGAGAAGGGAGGTCTCCAATGACGAAGAAGAGGACGCAGGCCAACGCGGACCTCAGAACAGGCGAAGGGGACCTCCCCAATCTCAACAGAACATGGAGCCCACCCGAGAACTCTTGGTCTTCGAGGAGGAAATCGGAGCTACTGGAGGCCTCCAAGACGGGGGATCCTCCATGTCCAAGAGAAAGAGGAAGGCCAAAATCCGGGCCGTGACCAGGTCCAGGAAGGCAGCTCCGGTCCCAGGTCCGTCGCACAGCTTACTGATGAGCTGACATTCTCCTCAGTGGACCTGGAGGGGGTACTGACGCCCCACAACGACTCGTTGGTGATAACCGCCAACATCATGAACGTCCGAGTTCACAGGCTACTTGTGGACACCGGCGCATTCACCAACATTCTCTTCAAATCCACCTTAGATGCCTTAGGTGATTTTGAGTCATATTTAGAACCTAGCAATGCTAGGATAGTGGGGTTCGGAGAAGCTGTAATCGTCCCCCTAGGTACTATTAGGTTGAGCGTCCAACTTGTATCGGCCGAGGACCTGGAGCGGAGACTGACTAGGCTCATAGATTTCCTAGTTGTCGACCAGCAGTCCTCCTACAACGGGTTCCTTGGCCGCCCATTTTTTAATGAATTCAAAGCGGCGTGTTCGACCTACTACTATTGTATAAAATTCCCAACTCCGAAAGGCGCTGGTACCATTAAAGGTGACCAGAAAAAGGCCCGAGAGTGTTTACTCCAAGTCAAAGATAGCCAGGTCAAAAAGGCGGTGACGCAGGTCCAGGTCCTTGAGGAAGACGTGCAAATCCCTGCAGACGAGCCAAACATCCTAGACATCATCTCGGTAGAAACTAAAATGATGGAGGTAGACGATCTACCAAAAATTGAACAAGTCTCTGAACCTGCACAAGACGCACAACCGGCACCAATGGAGGGAATGGAACTGACCCAAAATGACCAAGTGTTGGGACCTGTGCAGGAGCAGCAACCTGCCCCCATGAAGGTGGCACATGAAGCACAAGATGAGGAACCTGTGGGAGGTCAAGAACCAGTACCAATGGACGTTGACCTAACTCCCCAGGTCACGGAACCATCCCAAGTCGATAAACCACCGAAGGTGATGACAGTCGAGGAACCCGTCCAAGCGGAAAACCAAGCTGACGATCTCGAGCCCAGCATAGATCACGAACCTGCGCGAATGTCACAAGAAGAGTGGGATGAATTCATCAGCGACCCAAGTTGGAAGAGTCAAAAGAGAAAGGCCACCCCATGGAAGAGTTGACGGCGCTCCCGGTGGACCCGAAAAAAGACTTAGAACTCTTTATAGGTTCCGAGTTACCTGAACCGTACCGGTCGAGGATGGAGCTGTTCCTGATGTCCAACTTGGACGTGTTCGCCTGGTCCCACGAAGACATGATGGGGATCCCTTTGGAGCATGCTTGCCACCTACTTAACATAGATCCGACGAGGAGGCTAGTACGCCAAAAATGAAGGAAATACGGACCAGACAAATATGCAGCTCTAACCGTCGAAGTTGGGAAGCTATTGGACAACAAGCTGATCAAGGAAGCCTTATGTCCGCAGTAGGTTGCAAACCCCGTCTTCGTGAAGAAACACAATGGGACGTGAAGGCTCTGCATCGACTTCACGGACCTGAACAAAGCATGTCCAAAGGACAACATCCCACTGCCCCACATTGATCAGCTTGTAGATAGCACCGCAGGCCATGAGATGATGACATTCATGGATGCTTTTGCGGGCTATCACCAGATAGCGCTGCACCTGGATGACCAGGAACATACGACGTTCTACACCAACAAAAACATGTACTGCTGGGAAAGGATGCCGTTCAGACTCATCAACGCCGGAGCAACCTACCAAAGGTTGGTAAATAAAATGTTCGACCAACACATCGGTGAATCCATAGAGGTGTACGTGGACTACATAGTAGTCAAGAGACTGAGAAAGGAGGATCACCTTGACCACCTAAAACAGACCTTCGACATACTGCGCCACTACAACATGAAGTTAAACCCCAAGAAAACCAGCTTCGACGTACATTCAGGAAAGTTCCTGGGACACCTGGTGAGCCAGCGAGGAATCGAGGTCAACCCCACGCAGGTCCAATGCATAATCGAGATGGGCGTACCCGATTCCGTGCAGAAAATCCAAAGGTTAACCGGGTGTATGGCAGCCTTGAACAGATTTATCTCCAGGTCCGGTGATCAAAACCGTCCGTTTTTTAGGCAATTAAGGTAAACACACGAAGGTATAAAGAGGCGGCCAAAGCCAACAAGTTCCACCTCAAAAACCACTTCATATGGACAAGCGAATGTCAACGAGCCTTTGAAGATATTAAAGTATACCTGGCAGATACGCAGATCCTATCGAAGACAATACCTGGGGAGAAGCTATACCTCTACCTTGCTGCGTCAGAGATTGCCATTAGCTCCATCCTGGTCCGAGAAGAGGCGAAAACACACCTACCAGCGTACTACGTAATCCAAGTCTTGCACGAGGCTGAGTTGCGGTATACCCAGACAGTGAAGCTAGCTTATGCACCGGTGATGAGTGTTAGAAAATTGAGGCCCTACTTCTTCGACCACCCGGTGGAGGTATTGACAACATTCCCACTAAGGCAAATACTACAACGGCCGGACACCGCCGGACGTCTGCTGAAATGGTCAGTAGAAGTTAGCCAGTACGGAATAACCTACACACCCCGAACAGCGATCAAGGGACAAGCGCTCGCCGACTTCATCGTCGAGCTAACTTTCCCACAAGATCCAACGAGAGGGCGTATAGCTCCATGGCACCTCTACGTGGACGGGTCATCAACCAGCACAGTAGCAGGCGCCGGCGTGGTTCTGATCAGCTCAGATAGGCAGATCTTCACCTCTGCAATCCGGTTCGACTTCCGAGCAACCAACAACGAGACGGAGTACGAAGCTTTGATAGCTGGACTTAGGCTATCATTAGCTGTGGGGGCAACCAATCTTCAAGTTTTCGAAGATTCCCAGCTAATAATATCCCAAGTTCGGGGGGAGTACGAGGCAAAGGACCAGCAGATGATGACCTACCAGAAGATAGCTGCGCATCTAATCTCGATGTTTACACAGGTTTACATCAATCAGATACCGCAACTAGAAAACACACAAGCAGATGCCCTAGCCCGACTAGCTACTAGTAACGGCGATGCCGAGTTCACGGAGGTTGTAATCACCAAGCTGAAAACCCATCGACGTCCGATTACAAGGTAAATCAGACCTCGAGCGGGGGGCAGGAGGACAGTGAAGATGGTGAAGATTGGCACACTCCAATCCAAAAATATTTAATGGAAGGGACAACCCCCGAAGACACATGGGAAGCTAGCCGGCTAGTAAAGCAAGCAGCCAGATACACGCTGGTGGAATGTCAGCTCTACAAACGTGGATTCTCTCTACCCCTACTCAAATGCCTAACTAAGAAGCAAGGGTTCGAGGTGTTAGAAGAAATTCACGAAGGAATCTGCGGAAGTCACGCTGGGGGGCAAGCCTTGGCATACAAGACGATCAGATAAGGGTACTATTGGCCCACTCTTCGCAAGAATGCCATTAGCTTCGCCAGGAAGTGCCGGAAGTGTCAACTCTTCGCACCTAACATCCACTCCCCGACCAACCAACTGAAGTCGGTCTTCTGCCCGTGACCTTTTGCGAAATGGGGTATCGACTTGATCGGCCCATTTCCACTTGGCAGAGGCGGTGTAAAGTTTGTTGTTGTAGCAGTAGGCTATTACACTAAGTGGGCTGAAGCCGAAGCACTTACAACGATCACACAAGAAATGATGATTGGCTTCATCTGGAAGAGCCTGATTTGCCGATTTGGACTCTCACAGTCGATCATCACAGATAATGGAAGGCAGTTTGACGGCCAAAAGTTGAGAGACTTCTGTAGTTCGTGGAACATTAAGAAGCACTACTCGACGCCGTACCATTCGCAGTCAAACGGCCAGGTCGAGGCGGTTAACAAAATTCTGAAACACATACTGAAGCTCCGCCTCGAAGATAAGAAAGGTAGCTGGGCAGATGAACTCCCGGAGGTCCTATGTTCTTACAGAACATCATACCGAGCCAGCACCGGAGAGACACCGTTTGCCTTAGCCTTCGGGACTGAAGCAGTAGTGCCCGTCGAAGTCCAGAACAAGACTTGGAAGGTGGTAGGATTCGATGAAGAAAAGAATGACGAAGCCTTGGCAGTAGAGAAAGATCTAATCGAAGAGACCAGAGCTTCATCAGAAATGAAGAATGCCACCTACAAGCGTAGAGCCGAAAAGTACTACAATTCCCAGGTCCGAGACCGAAGGTTCAAAATTGGGGATCTAGTACTGAAAAAGAAATTGATGGCCCCACCGGGTGTATTCAGGTCAAATTGGGAAGGACCATTCTGGGTCACCACAGCCTGGCCAAATGGCACCTACGACCTTGAAGACGCAGAGGGCAACGCCTCATCATACACCTGGAATGCGGCGCATCTTAAAAAGTTTTATCAATAGACCAGGACCCTGTAATAGATTAGATGAAGGTTCGCATCAGAAATGTTGATGGCGGCCAATGTAAATTACGTTGCTATAAGAAGTTGGAAAAATTTATCAATTCAGAAAAGTTGCCAAGTCATGTGAGCTGGGCGAGCTCATAAAGCTCGCCAGCTAGGTGAGCTCATACAGCTCGCCAGCTAGGCGAGTTTCCATAGCTCGCCCACTGCTCGAAGGTCCATGATCCACCCAGTGTTTGGAGCCTCGTAATGCGCAAGGGCCAAGGTCCCGAACGTTATAATCAGAATGCTCGAAGGCAAAGGCCAAAGTGCCCAAGGTCGTGAAGGTGCCCTTCCCAAAGGGTCACCAAGCACCTACTGCCATAAGTTAGAAAAATTCGCAAAAAAGACGGTTAAAACGTCTAAGGCAAGGTTCGTGGAACCCAACTGCCCAACGTGAATTAAACAAAGTACAACTCGCTACCCTAAGCGGTTTAAGACGAGCGATTCGCGGCCCTAAGTGGTGTAAGACGAAGACTACGTACTATTAAAATGGAGGTACAATTCGTAGTCCAAAGTGACGTAAAATGAACGATTTGCTTCTCAAAAGTTGAGTAAGACGAACAATTGAGTACCTGAAAAATATGTATAAACGAGCCAATTAAAGTTATAACGTAAAACGCGAAGACATAAGTAAAGAGAGTTAGACAAAAAATGGCTCGATTTCTATTCAGAGGATACTTAAGAAAATTTCAAGTTAAAAATACTTGAAAAATTCCTAAGTATACGAAATGGCGCTGGCCACAAAGGCCGACCAGCTGGCCATCTTTGAAGTACAAAAGAAGCTCCTTCTGGGCGAGCTATACATAAGCCCGGCGAGCTCTGACTACTTGGACGAAAACAAAAACTACAAAAAGAACTCCTTCTAGGCGAGCTCGGCAGCCTGGCAAGCTAACTTTGCAAAAATGGAAAGCTAATCTAAAAAAACAAGAAACTAATCTAAGATTCCGGAGCAGTGGGGGCGGCAGAGGCGTAGGTGGGGTTTGCGGCGATCTGGTCCTCAGGGAGGGCGAGCTCGGCCTCACTGCCTCAGAGGTGATATTACTCGTGAGCCCGCTGGTGTCGAGTTGCTCCATGGTGGGCGGGGTCTGCTCCTCCTCATTGGCGACCTCCGTTTCGCCAACATTCAATTCCGGCACGGGCACAGTGTTTATGATCTTGAAACGTGCCGGAACAAAGTCGAGAGGCACCCCGAGCACAGGGAGGTCGCCAATGTCAAGCTCCGTCTCGTCAGGGAAGGGGACCCGGCCCAAGCAATCCTTGAAGTCCCCAACAACAACTTTTAGCTCGTCATCTTTATGGGCTCGCGTCCACCAGATTGCCCGGATGACCTCGGTGTAGCACTGCACGAAGCCACGATTCGAGGCCTCGGCCCTCGCTGTAACCAAATCCGCCGAGGAGGACGCGTTGTTACGGAGCCCGATGACCTCGTTTACCTTGGCCGAGAGCTCATGCTTCAGTTTCAAACACTCCTCGTCGGCACTCCTGACCAGGCCCCACAGTAGTTCCAGGTCCCTCTTGGTCACCTCGTGTTCGCCGACCTCCCGGGCGAGCCTCTCGGCGAGATCGTCTTCCCTGGCCTTGAGTTTTGCCTCGGCATCTCTCTCTAGCCCGGAGAGCTTCTTCTGGAGGCCGCCGAGCTGCTTCAGGGCGCTCTGCTCGGCGGCCAGGGACGCAATGGCCTTCTCCTCGGCGAGCTTCGCCAGCTTCTTGGCCTTGTCGGCGGTCTCCGCCAGGGCAATCACCCTCCTGTTCTTCTCCTGGCGACCTGCCTCCAGCTCGGCCGCCTGCTCCAATGCCTTTTGGTTTGCAAGCAGTAACCCGCTTGCATAATGGGCGGAGAGGAGGAGATTTTCAGTGAGGTTTTGGCCGTTGATGGTCGCCACTTGGGGGGTAGACCAAGACCTCGGCAGCTCGCTTATCGTGTTCCGGACTAAGCCCGGAGGGAGGCTGCTCATCGAGGTCAATGACTGCGACCTCTCGTAGGCATGGAGGACCTCATGCCGGTTCGGGTAGGCGATGGGGGCATAGCTGCGAGGTCAAAACAGTTGAAAATTAGAAAGGAGAGATAAAACATATGAAGAACTGGAATCAAAGTAACGAGCTACTTACTGAACTCGCTCGGGATCCCAGCCCAGGAGCGTGTCATCATTAGTCTGAACCCCAAAAGGAGATGGGGAAGGTGGTGTGCTCCGTATAGGTGTGGCCGCCAACGGAGCAATGGACTGGGCATATCCATCTTGTCCGAACCTCGCCAGAGCTCGCTCGGCCGGGTCAGAGTCCCTGTCGCGCAGGCCAGTGTACTTGGTCCTTTTACGGCCCTGAGGATCCTCGTCACCTACCTGAGACCCGTCCCCTCGGTGAAGCCTTTTGGGCTGGTCTTGGCGACCTCGCCCTCCACCACGGCCGGCCTAGGCGACCTCCACTGCCTTCGACTTCTGGGGGGCTTTGGATTGCCCTTTTTGGGCCCCCGATCCACCTGCCTCGCCCTTCTTCTGGGCAAGCTCCTCCTTCTTGCTCGTGTCCAACGCGAGCAACGAGGGCAAGGTAAGTTTGTTCGGGCGGGGTGGACCCATTGCGAAGCGACGAGCTATCTCTTGGTAGGAGTCCGGGTTCTCGACGGTTGGAAAGGCGACCCTGCTATCGTCTGCAGGAGAGAAAAGATTAAACAGTTAGCATCTCGGGCGAGCTTCACCCCCCAAATGGGCGAGCTAAGAAGAGTTGTAAACTTGGAAGCTCGGGACTTTGAATCGTGAGGTGGTGAGGCAAGGTGAGGAGCCCGGCGAGCCTCAAGCAGTGGTGCTGAGTCAGGTGGGATATATCCCGATCTTTTTGACTCCTCAAGTAGCAGACGGCTCACATCACGTCGAATTCGAGGGACGTCTCGGGTTTGCCGCTACTTGACTTGTGATGCTTCAAACCTGCAAAAAGAAAAGAATTAGATTAGTAAATCTAATTCAACCCACACACACCAAGTAGGCGACCTACAGCTGGCCTCCCCGAATTCATCAGGGGTTGGGATCCGTTCTCCTTGCCCAGAATAGCTCGCCGAAGCTCGCCAGTCTCCGTCCACAAAGAAGAACAGCTGCTTCCACTCGCGGACCTTGTTCGGGAGGACCCCCAACAATTTATCTCCCGGGCGAGCTCGGAGGTAGTAATACCCCTTGCCATCGTTCACTTACCGAGTTACGGCAAGGAGTTCGTTGATCTCGGCGGTGGTCAGCCGATTCTCGTACCCCTCCAGCCCGAAAACCACCAGCACCGCCAATAAATTGCTCCAGGCATTAGGGGTGAGCTGGGTGATGGCGAGGTTGTTGTCGAGCAGGAATCGGCCAATAATCGGGTGCAGGGGCAAAGTTAGCCCAGCCTCAAGGGTGTGCACATTAATAGCCGTCAACCCCGATGGAGGTACGTCGGCTCGCTCGTCCTTCCTCGGGGCGTATAATAAGACGTCAAGCATGATCCGATATTTCTCACGAAGATGAGGGAGCTGGTACTCGTGGATAATGCTGGCGACCTCACTTGCCTTGTAATCGGATTTTTTCACCGCATCCCGATATTCCCGCCCGGGAAGTTCGAAGCTCGCCCCGTGCTGGGCGACATACTCGTCCCAATCAAAGAGATGGACGACCTCGTCGGGGACCTGGTGTTCGATCAATTGAGGCTCTGGGAAACCGATTGAATGGAACCATTCGATTGTAACCTCCTCCAGGTCGCCCCCCTCCTCGCCTATGTCGGCGACCTCTTCGCCAGCATCAGCGACCTCCTCGCCGACCTCGACCGGCCCTTCGTTGCCACTGGCAACCCTTTCCTCATGGGCGACCTCCTCGCCTTCCTCCTATACCTCGCGAACAACGGCGCTGGAGGCCCCTTCCTCCGAAACAGAACGGACCTCTCCATGCAGCTCGCCAGAGTCTGGGCAAGCTACCAAGGTCACCTCGGAACTGGAGCCAATCATTATCGGGGTCGTTTGAGGGATGAGTTCGTCTTCTGTCATGGGGCGTTTTTCGGGGTTGCGGTTCGAGCGAGTCTCACTTGGTGTTTGGGTCGACATAATCTCGATGAATTTTGAAGTGTTGGGATACGGAGGTGATCGAAAAAATGCGAAGAGTCACCGGAACTGTCCAAAAATTTTCAAAAACTCGATGAATGGGAAAAGGCGAACGGAGAAATCTGCAATAAGAAATAAGAAGGGGAAGAGAAATGGGCTTTCTACCTTGGAGAGCGCCGGAAACTTCATCGGGAGCAAAGGTGCCGTTCGCCGGGAAATGCTCTGAAAATTCGGGAGTGAAAAAGCGAAGAATGGACTCACCTTCGCCTATTTATAGACGTCGGGGCGAGGTCGAATATGCGAGGAGTGCAGGGGCCATTTTGCAAAAAATTTGAAAGATGGCCATGATGGGAGCGGGAAACGACGCCTAAAAAGGCGTGCACGACGCCTGGAATCCTTCACCACGTCGGCCGAGTAACCACCATAATGGAGCTTGCTCGCTAGCTCGGCACCTGCCCGAATGTAGTTCGCCTAGGTTCGAGCCTTCGTCCGTGGAGACAGGTCAGCTCGCCCACACATCGGGTAAACCAGGATGTACGCGAGCTGGTGGACAAATGTTGACAAGGCGAACTAACTCGATCGACATTGGGATAATTGCGGAGGCTTAGTAGGTCGCCGGAGCTCGGCGAGGTGGAGAGTAGCTCGGCAGGACCCCGCAAGCCCGAGGTCAACTTACCAATCGGATAAGAGGGGGAGCTCGCAAGGGAGTTCGCCCGCTAGTATAGAGGCCAAGCTAAGGCCCGTCCCTGCATAGTCCCCAAAAATGGCACAAGGCAATGGAGCTCGCCGGGTAGCTCGCCAAGCCCTAGAACTCGATCGGCCTGGTGTATAGATAGGATATGTACATGTAGTAGAATGGGGCTTTGTAGAGATAGCATTGTGAGGGAGCAAGACGAGGGTTACAGACCTTCGTCAACACCGGAAGCCAAATAGGCTCGTAAGGTGCCGCCTCACACTTGCACATATATAAATAAGACATCTCTTGTAACTATTACACAATTAATTGAATACAATCCAAACATTTATTTTCTCTCTCTAAGCTCTCACTTTCCCTCTCTGCATTCAACCCTCAAGAACAACTAAGAACACAAATCTTAGTTTATTGTTTGATAGGATTAATACGTTATAAAAGCCACATAAAAACACCGATTAGTAAATTCTATCAACATACTGTATAGTAGTACAGTTTGAAAGTAAAATTTTAAATTTTTTATATAATATTACTTAACTTTTCTTAAACTTGCACATCAATTTAAAAAATATGTGATTAAATAAAAAAAAAAAAAGATAAGGTGAAAGCATATCAACTTCAATGGCCGCGGGTATCAAACAACGTAAATAGGAAGTAAAAGGCATGCACGTCAATTTTCGTTTTTTTAGTTTACTCGTAAAAAAAATTAATATTTTAAAATAGAATATTCTATATATATAAAATATATATACTCATAATTCATATTACTCCTACATTAATATATTCATTAAAAATAATTAACTTTTCTAAAATATCAAAAGCTCAAAGCTCTATCTTACTTATAAGATATTTCATTCGTCTGAGTGTGTTTTACCTTAAGGTGTTAGCTACCATTATATATTTTAAATTTGTGCAAAATGCAATATGACTATATTATGGAATATGACTATATTATGGAGGAATTACAAATTAATAATTATAATATTAATACACCCATTTCTAAAATATTTATTTTATTTTTTTTAGTTAGTCCTACAAAAAATTGCAAAATAATTATATTTTTTCAAATATTCACTCTCGCTATCTTCATTTTACAATATTTATCCTATACATTTTACTCACTAAATATTTTATTAATTTCTATGCTAAAAAAATAGCGCAAGATTTTGAATGCAAGCAGTATTAATTATGAAATAAACTTTTACTTTGGTTGGTGTGTTTTGTAATGATTTTCTTTCTACTATATAAGACCAAACATAATGTTTCAAATTCACAATGTGTTCATTTAATTTATTACTGAAGAGATGTTTCAATTTAAACGGGATTTACAACAATTTAACAACAGAAGCAAGGAGGGAATGCCTTGGTCCAGCTAACTTATTGGCTTTATTCCGGAAGTTATTCAGAAATTTGTCATTGCATTTTTAAAATTTTTAATATGTATTTTAATTGCATTTTTTATTTTACAAGAAAAAAAAACTAATTATAGGTTAAACCCTGCACAACAGAAATATTAATTTTAGGTTAGGCGAATAGTTGGTGAAAATAGAAGACGACACATACAAAATAAGATTTAGATCACATATACAGAGAAAGCGACTCTCACCATTAAAGCATTTCAATCTTGAGAATCATATAATTACAATATTGATGGTATAAAAAAATAATCTGAAATTAAGAACAATACATTGAAATAAAGTGGCAAAAAATTATGATGGATGAAAAAGGACGGAGAAGAAGATAATTACATATATGATGATAAAGAGAGGTACGATCTATGGAGCTATTTGCAATTATTGAATCTTGAAGATAATCTCAAAGACGTGGAGAAGAAAGATAAAACTGAAAAAAAGAAAGAGTGATGACTAACATTTAAACATATGATATGTGATATGAAGGGTCGATATTGATAGGATATCAATTATTTTAATTAGATCTCAAAACCCCGGGAAAGATGAACTGTCTGAGAGCATATAGATTCAAGATATGAAGAGTTTTTTTTATTTACATGTATTCAGTTGAGGGGGAACTCACATGAAGATCAGGAATTCTGAACCAGCTTTGAAGACGTTTCTGGGAATATCCCACTGATAGTACATACTGGCTGTTTCTAAGCTCGATCAGGACAGACACTCAGTATAGATTTAGTTCCTGAGGATTCAGACAACATTGACTAAGTGGCACTGGAACCTGAATTAAGTCAGATCACTAATTTGGAAAGACTTAGCATTTATACTAAGTATCTGCAGACAAAGGAAATGACAGTATTAAAGGCCATAATGACAATTGAAGATGCTCATTCAAAGAAATAATGCTCAGATTCACTTTAAGTCTACGAGGAATAAAAGTAAAGTCTCAACTAGTCGTTGGAAAGAATTAATGGGAGAAGAACACCTTATGTACGGCCGCTGACAAACTGTAAAAGTTGCAGATCATAGGAAGATAGTGCCAGAACACCTTTTCACCAAATAAGTATGAGAAAAAAGTTGACAAACACTTAGTCATCTGCCTACCTACCTAAATTAGCAAGTTTTGGATCTATCTCTCCAACATATAGAATTTTAAAA
>JAPKLY010000144.1:303220-339088 GCA_026898435.1 Prunella vulgaris | reverse complement strand
ATTATTATTATTATTATTATTATTATTATTATTATTATTATTATTATCATTATTATTATTATTATTATTATGATGATGATCATCATCATGAGCAGTGTTCTAAAAAATGGCCTAGTCTGCGACTAATCGCTAGTCGGCCGACGGCCGACCCGATTAACCCCAAATCGGCAAGAAAAAATATTCGGGTCTTTAGTCGGCGTCTAGACGCCGACTAGTCGGGTCTAGGCGCCAAGTCGGCGACTTACACGTTCAGAAACAGGGCAAGACGGCAAAAATGTTAATGTCTGATGTAGCGGCGGCGCACAGGCGTGGGAGGAGGCGGCGGTTGAGGAGCCCACACTTGCTCAAAATAATTTTGAAACCTTAATAAAATATAATCAGATTCAATTATACCTTCGATTGACAGCGTGGCGTGCCCGTGGAAGGCAGCGGGTGTGTCGCGTGTGGCAGCGCGGAGGCGAGGCTGCGACTTTGTCTGATGTAGCGCACAGGCGTGGGCGGCGCCGGAGTGGGAGGAGGCGGCGGTTGAGGTGGAGGAGGCAGCCGCTAAAAATCCGTGGTAATGGCCGAGGAAGAGAACAAGAGTATAATAGATGGTACAATGTGGATAAGTGGGTTTCTGAAATTTAAAATTTTAGGTTTAGATATAGGTCTCATGGGCTTTTGGCCCAACTTTCCCATTTATTTATTAGTAAGGTCCAGGTTATAATTTTATTAATTAACAAAAATATTAAAAAAAATGTTTATTATTATTTTATACATAATGTATTATTAATTTTTTAAATAATTAATTATATTTACCGTTTAGGAGTTTCCGATTAGTCCCCGACTAGTCCCTCTAGTCGCTAGACCCTAGTGGTCCGACAGACTAGCGACTTTTAGAACATTGATCATGAGTGACTAATTCTTATACTATTTTTTTAAATTTTCTTTAATCACAAAAAAAAAATTCTTATAAAGTATTATGTCTTGATTTTATTTATCTAATTCTCTTTGTTATTATCATGAGTGATTAAATTCTATAATATATTTTTTATTTTTTAATCTTAATAAAATAATTTTGTAAAATCTTATGTTATTGACTTTTTTTAGCATACTTATATAATTTAAAAATTTATAGAGTAGGTCTCTTGTGAACTCGAGTTCACATGAACTCGTATTATTGTTATTCATATATACTATCACTGTTATAAAAATATACTTGATTTTTTAACAGTGATGGTGTATACACATAACACTAATAGTGAATATGTATGATAGTGATAGTTGATAAACCCGAATTCACAGTGAATTCGGGTTCATACAAGTTTTTGTCAAAATTATAATTAAATATTTTTTAATTATCTTTAAATATAACAAAATAAGTTTTAAATATTTCTTGATTTTGTTTAAATATGACAAAGTAAATCCTATAAAAATTTTTTTACCCTAATCTCAATTCTATAAACATTTTAAATCAGAAGTTTTTTTTGTACAAAATATATTTCAATTTTGAATGATTATTATTTCTAAGAGATAAGTTATTTTATTATTTGACTTATTTAATTATTTTTAAATTTTGATTTGTATAATATTTCTTCAAATCAATATAAAAAAATTAAATAAATTGAAGAAAAATTGACTATCTTATAATTTAATATTATATTTATAAAAAATTATTAATTAAATTAAAAATATATATAAAATTTTCTCTTACACATATAATTTTTTTTCCACCATGAAATTTGCGGGGTATTCATACTAGTAAATTACATATACAAGATAAGTAATTTAAGAAAATAAATAAACTCATAATAAATAATTTACATCGAGAATAAATAATAAACATATATATATATATATATATGTATATATATATATATATAATGGACATGTAAGTATATCATCAGTATTTAAAATTGTATAATAAAACTAATATATATTTATATTTTGCATATATAAAAATTTTATATAATAAACACAAGTAGGAACACTTTTGATAACTAAATTAAAGATAGAGTCAACTTACTTTTAGGATTACAAACAAGACCATATTATTAAGTTTATTAACGTTGGAAAAAAGCAGCTAAATTTCGGACGTAGGTAGCAGAGCTACGATGTCGACCAGCCTATGCATGACCTAACTATTGAAAAGCCTAAAAGGTTATATGGGGTCTTTTCAATCTCATACTCCCCAATGCTCAGATATTATATATCAATTTTCAAAAAAAATTATCGCCATTATCATAACCTCGAAGAAAACCCTTCACCCCACCCTACCCCACCGATCTACCGCCCCTCTCATGGATTTCTAGCTTGAGTCGGATACTCGGCTCGCTAGACAGAGATATAACAGAAGGTATGTTGCGTATTTTGTTTAGAAACGAGACTGATCATAGTCTTAAACGTTTGTGGGAGTGGCCCTAAATAACTGACTCATACCCAGATAAGGGGATTGCACTCGCCTTTTATTAGTAAATTGTTGAGACGTTTTAGCTCATAGATTTATATGCATGTGTTGGTAACGAATTTGATTTCGATTCTACCTGGTAATTAGGGCTTTTGTTGGAAGAAGGTATTGGTAGGGAAAAATGCGTGCTTTGGAAACGAAAGACTCAGGGAGTAAAGATCAACCGTTCTTGGATTCCAGAGTTAGCAGAAGGTCACGAGCATCCGGGAAGAAACATGGTATGGAAAAATGTGATCTTGGCTAATATTATGTAGTATTTTAATAAACTGTGTACACCACGAAGTGGTGATACAATTGCATGTTAATCTGTTATCAAGGGGTATAATGTGATTTGAATATAGAAAAATTATTATATTAATGTATAACCGGATACCCCCCCCCCCCCAAAAAAAAATACTCCAACACAGTGCAGTATCATTGTATTTCACGATTTGAAAAACATAGAGAAAACATTTAGCTGTGTGCAATCCGCGAATAGGTATGGCACTACATAAATGAACTGCGGGTTACGCGGTAACATGTAATAGCAGGTGTTAAAACTCAATATATGGTTGGGATGAGCAGTATACGGTCAATAATTTATGAGATGATGTTCAAGCTGTTGTAAGATTGTGGGCAGTTGTAGAACAACTGATTGCTCTAAAAAGTTTCGTACATGTTTTGCATGTAATTATCTTGTGTAATGTTCTAAGAAGTGTTTGTAGTACACGAGGGGCAAGTACATTGTTTGTATCACTGGAAACACATGAACTAGTAGGATAAATAAAGGAATCTTTATCTTTCACTTTATGTATCAATTAGTTAGGGCAAGCAAATGTAACTGTTATACATTATTGAACTACTAGCCAAATTCAGATAGTGTGGAATGTTATTCAATTATGTAGTATCAGTGTTAATGTGAACGAGATTTTATTACGAAAGTATAATCTAGATGTATCATGTTATATAATAGTTAGTGTACTACGCACATGGTGCAATAACAGGGTGTGTTGTAATTATCATTACATGTTGATTCATGATGCATGACCCATGTGGTGCAAATATGGATACAGGGCACGAACGGGGCAAACATAGGGAGAATGCACGTAAAGGTAGATAGCCATGCATAAGAGAATTGACATTTAAATTGGGTATTTCCATCTTTTATGTTATATCGTATTAAATGTGGTGTAAGATGATCAAATGTGGCGCGTACGCATGGATGATAATAGATTGTAGTATTTGTATTTCCAATGAATTGATATTAATCCCTTTCTTAACTAACACAAGCAATGATTTATTAAAATAGGAAAAACAACAGTCCTAACCAGCAACGATACATCTGATAAAGGTTGGTTAATAAATTTTGAAGCCTATTATGCTAGAATCCTTACATTTGATTTAAGTTACGTGTATCGAGTGAAAATGATGATTATTTTACAATTACGTGTTCTATATGTTGCGCAAAATTCGTGCAGAGGGCACATGTATTTTAAGAAGCGTAATTATGTTGTGAAGTGTTTTAAGAAATGATTGGAGTACATGAGGGCCAGGGTCATTATTTGTTTCACTGGAAACACATCGACTAGGAAGATAAAAAAATGGAATTTTTTCTTCCAATTTATGTATCAAAGTAGTTAGGAGCAAGAAAATATCGTTGTTATACATTATTATAAAACAGACAACTTCAGATATTGTGACAATTTAATGAAATTTGTAGGACCAGTATTCAAGTGAACCAAATTTTATTGCTTTACAATATACTCTAAACGTATTTGGTTATATAAATGTTAGTGTACTATGCACATGGTGCAATGTAACAGTAGCTAACAGTGGGCTGCATAATAGCAGAGTGTGGTTTAATTATCATTACATGTTGATTTATGATACGTGGACCATGTGGTGCAGATATGGATACAGGACGCGAACGGGGAAATCCTAGAGATAATGCACGTAAAGGTAGATGGATTTTATGTATGATAATGAACATTTAAATTGAGTATTTCCATTTTTTATGCTAGACCGTATTAAATGTGGTGTAAGATGATTAGATGTGGCATGTACGCATGGATGATATCTTTACATCAGCACACATGATACAAGATTGCATTGTTTTGTACTTTCAATTATCTAATATTAATCCCTATGTTAACTGACACAAGAAATGGTTAACTGAAATAGGAAAAACAACAGTCCTTTCTAGAAACGATACATCTGATGAAGGTTAGTGCACCAAAATTTAAAGCATAATAAGCTAAAAAAAATTTCACCTTTGATTTAAGTTATGTGTATCGGGTTTTTAATGATAGCATACACAATTATGTGTATTATATGTTGCAAATTCCTGCAGAGGACACACAACACGTGGTTCGCAGAAAACGTAAAAAGGGATTTTAGAATGTGGGCAGGCGTGAATCACTGGCTGAAAGTGGGAAACCTATGCGGACGAAATGTGTGATTGATGAGCTCTTGGATGCATCCTCATCTGAATGGAGTAGTGGGGATAGAGTACCGCAAAACTATTTTGGTAAGATAATATGTACTATAAACAAGTTTACTATGCTGATCTTGTGGTAGTTATATGTGATATTTAACATATATTTATACATGGTACAGGGAATATGACGTTAAAAAGTGGTACCACTCACTTTAGGAGCAACCTGGTGATAACTGTGAGGGAGATGAAGAGTCTTAGACTCAACGATAGACAGTTGGCTAGTGTGAAAAAGACACCTTTCAGGTTATTGATAAGTGTGATCCTCAGGGCTGATTACAAGGTACAAAGGAGATTCTGGTTGAAGTACGAAGAATATTTATGTAATGTGATGTCCACATTCGACGCGCCGACTAGTACATTTATCATTGGAGAACACCAGGTCCAACTAACAAACATGGATGTCAACCTGATATTTGGTGTTACGGGAGGAGTAAAGCCAGTTCCATTGAGGCTGACTTAGTACGACTTGGGCAGCGGGTGCATAGATGCTTCTCAGACGAGTTGGCGGAGAACGAAATGGGGTATGTGCTGTTTAAAAAGAATGTTTTTGTGAAATTTGCTGGGGTTTCTAGAATGTCGTATGGTGAGTATTATGCAGACGTGGCAAGATTGGCCCATCTATACTTGATGACGTCATATTGTGTCCTGGACGTAATTCTTAAGTCCCTTGACACTATACAATTTACTTGGAGAATGTAGATGAGATTTGGGAATATGATTGGTGTATTGTCATAGTGGATATGTTGCTTGGGTAGGTGAAGAAGAACGCGAACTTAAAGGTGGTAGGGTGCGTTATGCTACTTCTGGTATGTCTTCTTTACATTTTAAATAAGGTAGTTGTTAGCGAGATTGCTAGCTATCATAATTATTAATACTAATTTTGCATTACATGAAACTGTAGTTCTAGTTGTGTGACCATTTTGACATCATTGAGGCAGCGGATGAGGATGCATTTCCAAGAATATTAATGTGGGACCTGAAAGTACTAAATGAGAAGCTTGGTCGATTGAAGCTGCATAAATTAAAAATACCCATGGTAAGAATTGAGTTTAAATTTGGTCCATGATTAAACATGTAGTATATAAATGTTGTGTGACAGTAAAATAATTTATAAGTATGGTTTATAAGTAATTGTTGTGTGATTTAGTAGATGTAGGTGCCTAGAGTGAACCTGCGCCCAAAATCATATAAGAAAGACAAAGTACGGTCAATGATGTCATTCTAAAAGAGCCTTAAAGCTGTTGGTGATATTGTAGGAATGGGAATTAATGATAAGACAATGGAAGAGAGACCCAATTGGACATGGATGGTGATGCCGTAGTGTATCCCACCGTAGACATGCGAACTGATTCACCGAAAAATGAAACAGAATGTCAGCGGGTGGATCAGCCAAGTCAAGCGATAGCTGATAATTTGGGCGTTGAAGGGCCTGAGGATGCTGTGCTGGTGGAAGGTACTGGTGGGAGTGATGGTCATGATGAGACAGATGCAAATGTAGGGAATGAGATGTCAGTGGAGGGTTTGGATGATATCGGTACAATCGTGGCCGATACCTGTGAAGAATTGTTCTCTGGACAGCTATTGAAAGATCCAGCTGTGGGAGAAAAGAGCGAACCACTAAGGGGCCCTGGTCCAAATGAATCCACTGATAAGGGTATAGAAGGTGTGAATGATAAAAATACTGGTAAAGGGGCTTCTATTAAGAAAACACTGAAAGGGGCTGATTCAATGGATAAAGGAGACACGCAGTACATGGTGGGAAGCTTCGAAGTTGAAAGGTTGAAGAATGAGCTAATAAGATATGGGCTGACAATTGCAGAGAATGATACCCCAATTAAGAAGCTGGCTGAGGATTTTAACAAGAATTTGGCAAGAGTGGCCGAGGTGCATTATAATGCACTGAAGGAACATGATGCATAAATAGGTAGGTTAAACTGCGAGGTCAAGACATTGACAGTTAAGATTGAAGAAATGGTAGATCCATCTATTACACAAATTCTAGAGAATGAGGATAATCTGGCCAAGATTGAAATGACTGAGCAACTATGTATTTCAGAGACAAAAGAGTGAAGAAACTTGCGGAAGAAAATGACAATCTGGCTGATATAATTAAATTGTATGAGTGCATTGATGAAGAAGGTGGTCATACAACTCTGGAGCAAAATAAGAATAGGAACAGGCCGGTCGTGGAGCTAGGATTTTAAGTATGCCTTCATTTTGTTTGATGTTTATGTTTTGCGATTTTTAGTGTGTGTGACGTGTTTGTTGTTCATTTTGGTCTTTGTATTTGCCGGAAGGTCTTGAGCTTCAGGGTCTTGCAAGTTTCAATACAAATTGCACATAATGACATGGGTGGTTGCTGAATTGCTATTCATTTTCTTGTTACTTATTTCTTAACCTAAAATATGTAAGTTGTTGTTCATTTGCTGCATAACCTCAAATATGCAAGTTGTTGTGCATAACCTCACATAATGACATAGGTGGTTGATGTTCATTTTCTTGTTTCTCTAAGTTTGGTATTTTGGTTATTGCAAGACCTCTGAATTAATACTTTTTATGGTATAGGGGTGTTGGGGGATGTTGCTTAGTAGTGCAGCAACTCACAGATGGAAATATTAGAACAATTGCAAGATGAAGATTTTTTTGTATTCTTTTTTAGCAAAAAATTGTAATTTTAAATATATAATATAATAATATTTTTTTAAAATTTTTTTTGCAGTGTGCATTTTAATCTATATATGATTTTTTTGTAAAAAAATGAGCAAAATTCTAAATCTGTGCAAATTCAAACATGTGTAAACTCTAAATCTATGCAAAATAAAACATGTGCATCTAAAACTTGTGCTTAATAAAAATATATGCATCTAAAACATGTGCAATTGGGATGTGCACAATCGAGCTATGCATATTAGGATGTGCACAATCGAGTTGTGCATGTTGTGGTTGTGCAATTTTTTAAAAAGAAATCAGGTGGATCCCACAAAAAATGACACATGGAAGTTGTCAATCACTGCAGGCTGTGCAGATTGGTCTAAAGGCCTACTTTTGAACCAAAATGTAATGTTTTTAAAAAGATAGAACCTAGTTGTATATCTATTATACAATTGAACCAATATGCATTACATCTTATTACTAAGGGTGGGAATATGCCAGACTACACGACAGGGGTCTACAGCCTGGCCTATTAAGAGTCTATCCCGACTTGGCCTATATAACATATAAGCTAGGTCCAAGCTTTTTTTAAAACCTAGTTAATTAAATAGGCCAGACATGTGCTTTTTAGGAAGTCTTTTATGTCCAATAGGACGACCTATTTATCTTCATATTATATATATAAGTAATTTTTATAAAATACTCACTCCGTCCCAAAACTACTTTCACACTTTCCTTATTTGGACGTCCCAACTCTTCTTTCACACACCTAAAAAGAAACTTTTTACACTCACAAAAGTCAATAAAATACACTTTTTTTTATTTTATTATTTAACTTTACACTCACATACTTACTTTTTCTTAATTCGCGTGCCCAGAACTACTATGAAAGTAGTTCCGGGACGGAGGGAGTATAATTTATTATTTTTGTTTATTAAATAATAATAATAATAACATATTTAGTTATGAGGTCAATAATTTTCTTATTTTTTTTTAAATAAATACGCATAATTTTTTTTGTTGATGTTATTTGTGATTTGGTAAAAATATTTAGTATTATATTGATATTGTTGAGACGCTTGGTAATTTTATGGGTGTAATTTTGAATTTTTCATAATGAATAAAAATATTTTATAAAAGTAATTATTAGATAGGTCTCTAAAAGGCTTTCAGACCTGATATATTTACTAAAAAGACTCAAGCCGAGCCTACCAAAAAAGTCTATAGTAGATAATAAGTCAGACTTGAGCCTATAAATTATAAATCAGGCTTGACTTGGCCTATTTCCACCCCTGCCTACTACTATAAATAGTCAATTGCATAGAATTTAAGTATTTTAAAATAAAAAATTGTGGAGTGAAGGTGATTGATTCTCCAATAATAGATACTCCCTCTGTCATACGAGAATTTGCACACTTTCCTTATTTGGACGTCACACACAAATTTACACACTATTAAAAAAGGAAGCATTAATTTACGTGCACACTCACAAATATTTTCACATATTTACCCATATGTCACTATTTTATTTATAAACCACATTTTTTTTAAAAATATATCGTCCCGTAGGGTGCAAATTCCTACGGGACGGAGGGAGTGTAAGATTTGAAGTTTTACTCATTATATATTTTATAAGTAATGATGGCGATTGATTTTTTTTTTCTTCTAGTTGTGAACTATTTAATTTTTTGTAATACAAGTTAATTCTCGGGTGGAATTTAAATGGCCTAGTGCTAATTGAATGGTAAAGACAAATTTAAATAAGTGTATTTTCATTTATTTAGGTAGTATTTGTTTACATCTGTTGATGGATAAACCATAATTAGATGAAAAAAAAATAGATGTAGCAAACCCTGTGAATCATAAAATTTGGGTTTGATTTGAATAGAATGTGCTGGGGGTGGATGAATTTTATGTCAAATTAATACTTTTAAGTGATGATGACGTATTATGTATTATTGTTAGTTAGTGAGTTAATGGTTGAATAATTGTGTATTGATTAAATTTTTAATAGTTAAAATTAATTCATATTTTTTTATTAGTTACCTAAATAAAATATATATGTGATGTGTAATACAGAGATAAATAAAATATACATTTGATATGAAAGAGAGAAATAAACAAAATATATATTTGATGTGAAATATAAAGTTGATGTGATTGATATTGGATTATGTAAAAATAAGCGTGTAGATGTATAATAGGGATGCATATGTAATTAGATGGGGATGAGAAAAGGCGGATGAGATTAGAGTAAATCTATCTCTCATCCAAATGTACACAACCCTAAACAAACTCTCCCTTATTTATTTACCCACCAATCCATGATAACTTTTCAATATGATCACTCAATATATTTTGATCCGACAAGTTTTATATTATAATCTCTCCATATTATAAAAGTGCTCATTGGAAATTTATTAACAATTGATATATTATTAATGGATAAGTTTGTAAATTTTAATCTATAAAGTAAAAAAAAAATATTAATTAAATTGTGTGTATGTATAGATCCAAAAATAACGATATTTGATGTAAATTATGAATATTATCAGAGTTGAAAGTAAAAAAATTCTCTATTTTAGAATTGTTAATGATTTTTCGAATAAAATATGTAAATGGAAGAACCTTTGTAAAACGAAAAGAGTATATGTATGTAACATCAAGTCACCAGCACCATTAAATTCGTGTATGAGCAAAGCACAAATTCTGAATCTGTCCATCTCAATTAATTGAACCCGATATAAATTTGGTTGTGTTTGGCTGAGCTTATAAGCTTTTTAAAATAACTTTGAGTTGTTTAAAAATTTATAATCTCTTTTAAAGTATTTGGTAGAATAATATGTCTAATATCTTAAAGATTTTAAAATATTAGACATATTATTCTACCAAATACTTTAAAAGAGATTATAAATTTTTAAAAAACTCAAATGGGATGGCAATCACATCCGGAGTTCAAGACTTTTGTTCAGTCCAAATGGGAGAGCTACAATACCTCTGGATGGGGCGGCTTTGTACTGAAAGAGAAATTGAAATTGCTCAAAGCTGATTTGAAAATTTGGAATAAAGAAGTCTTTGGAATGCTGGACAGAAGGATATCAATGAAGAAACAAGAAATTGAGTCTATGGATAAAATTGATGACGCCCTGGGACTGGAGGAAACAGAAATAATAAAAACGAATCAAAGCTTTGCAGAACTCCTTCGAGATTTGATTTGGCAGGACAAGCTAAGCTATCAGAAAGCAAAAATAAAATGGTTAAAGGAGTGAGACGCCAACTCGAGCTATTTTCACAGACGGATCAATAGTCGCAACAAGGTGAATGAGATTACCGGCGTATCCTTACATGGCACGTGGGTAGAATCAGTGGAAGAAGTGAAGACAGGGGTGCAACAATTTTTCAAAAACCAGTTCCAGGAGTTCGAGAAACCATGCTTCTCTCTCCCACAGGATTTCTTCATCAACAAGCTTGACGATTGTGATAACAATTTCCTCACAGCCCCTTTCACAGAATCAGAAATAAAAGAAGCTGTTTGGAATTGTGATTCGAGTAAAAGCCCAGGACCTGATGGTTTCTCTTTTGCATTCTTCAAAGAGCAGTGGCCAATTCTCAAAGGTGATATTATCAAAATGATGGATGAATTTCATGTGCATGGGAAGATAGTAAGAGGCCTCAATCCGACTTTTATTGTTCTTATACCGAAGAAAGATAGATGCCTCTCCCTAGATGAATATCGCCTCATCTCGTTAATCGGTTCAATCTACAAGATTATTTCTAAGACTCTTGCTCTCAGACTTAGCAAAGTCCTAGATAATCTGATTGCAGAGAATCAATCCGCTTTCATTAGTGGTAGACAGATCACAGATTGTATTGATGTACTCAATGAAATTATTGATGAAGCCAAGAAAAGAAAAAAGAAATGGGCAATCTTCAAAGTTGATTTCGCTAAAGCTTACGACTCTGTGAATTGGGCTTTTCTCGATGAAGTAATGGCTGGTATGAATTTCAGTGTGAAATGGAGACACTGGGTAATGGAGTGCATATCCACAGCTACGGCTTCTGTTCTCATCAATGGAAGTCCATCAGGCGAGTTCAAACTGGAAAAAGGAATAAGACAGGGAGATCCACTTTCTCCCTTCTTATATCTGATTGTGGCAGAAGGTTTAAACCTCCTACTCAAAAAGGCCACCAGAATGAATTTTCTCGAGGAAATTGAAATTGGGAGAGACAAGATTGGAATCTTCTCTCTCTTCATATGTCCTGGTAAGATAAATAATATGAAGGCAATCAAATATTCACTCCGCATGTTTGAGCTTCTCTCCGGTTTAAGAGTGAAATTTCACAAGAGCAGTATTTGGGGATTCAATCTGGATCAAGCAACTACTGAGGAGATGGCGCTGGAATTGGGATGTGTAACAGGAAATGGTGCTTTTGGATACTTGGGTATTAATGTGGGTGTAAATCATAAAAAGTCTGAAGCTTGGGTTAATGTGGTAAGTAAGATTCGGAAACGTCTGCTGAAATGGGAAGATAAACAGATTTCTATGGGTGGGAGAACTACGCTTGTTCAAGCCGTACTTTCAACCATACCGATCTACTGCCTTTCTTTCTACAAGTTGCCGAAAAAAACCCTTAAGGTAATTGTGAGTTTACAAAGGAAATTTCTGTGGGGTGGGAATGAGCGACACAATAAAATCTCTTGGGTGAGTTGGAAAGAGGTATGTAAAGATAAATGTACTGGGGGATTGGGTATTAAGGATTTAGGTACTTTTAATAGAGCACTTTTAGGGAAGTGGATCTGGAGATATTTTACGGAACCGAATAGATTGTGGGTGAAAGTCATAAATTCCAAATATGGGGGTTTGAAGGGATTAAGGACGATGAATGGTAGAAGAGCTATTTGCGAGAGGGGAGGGAGAGTTAGATGTCTCGTGTCGGGGTGGTGGGGGGATATATGTGATATGTTTGAAAACTTAGAGGGAGGAGGAATGTGGAAGGAGTTTAGGAAAAAGATTGGGGATGGTAGTTCTACTCTTTTCTGGGAAGATAGATGGGTGGACGATGTACCTCTATGTGTGAAATTTAATAGACTATATAGAGTGAGTGAATTGAAGGGAAAAACCTTGAGGGACTGTGGCAAATGGGTGGATGGGACATGGGTTTGGGAGTTCAAATGGAGCCGAGATCTTAGGTCTAGGGAGACTGATTCTTTTAATAAATTGCTTTCGTCTATTCACAGGTTGCAGCTACATGAAGAAGAGAAGGATACATGGGAGTGGAGTGGATCGGAGAACGGAATCTATTCTACCAACAAGGCATACAATCATCAGCTGCAGCAAGAAGGGCTTGAAGAATGTTCTGACCTTGAAAGGAAAGCATTCTCAAGGATCTGGAAAAATTCCGCACCAATAAGGGTTCAAACATTAGTGTGGAAATTATTGAAAGGCCGCATGGCTACCAAAGATAATCTCATGGTTCGGGGCATTCTTCCAGCAGGGAATTTAATTTGTGAAGTGTGCGAGGCGGAAAATGAGAATGATCAACACCTATTTTTTCAATGTAAGCTTGCGACAGACTTATGGGTAAAATGCTATCAATGGCTTGGGATAGAAATGGTTCCCCATATACATTCTTTCATCCATTTCGCCCAACATAGAACGATCTTTGGTTCGGGCAAGGGAGAGAGGGTTGCTGCCACTATTTGGTTATGTATAATATGGTCGATATGGAATGCTAGAAACGAGAAGGTGTTCAATAATAAGATCCCTGACACAAGTAAAATTTGGGATGAAATTAGAGCTCGTCTATGGTCTTGGTTTACAGTGCAGTCCGAAATAAAAGGTACTGTTTCTTTTCATCAGTGGCTGCAAACTCCATGTGGATGCTTCTTAGATAGATAGAAAGGTGATCTGTGTGTTCTTATTGTTCATGGTTTTAGGAGTATGGTTTATGAGATTGGGTGCTGTAGGAATGAGGATTAATTATAAGTTTGCTATCACTCTTCTGTTGACATGATGTAATATGCTACTTGGATTATTTCTTATAGTCCGAGGACGCTATTTGTTTCATCATTAATAAATTTATCTTTTTACTGATAAAAAAAAAGATTTTAAAATAAGCTTATTACATCTTATAAGCTGCTTCCTAAAACTTATCTCAATATAAAGAATAAATAAATATTTATTTTTTATTAAAATTAAATTTTTGAAAAAGTATAATAAATTATCAAAAAATTCATAATTAATTGTATTAGAACAATCCATAGATGTTAGAACTTATAAAATATTTAAAATAAATTTAATTAAACATCATCTTAATGCTAAGATGTCAAATTGAAACATGACACAATCGTAATGGTTTAATGATGTGTTTACAAATTCAATTACTCTCACGGCTATCATTATAAATTTCACGAGTAAAAACTTCATAGAGATTAAAAAGTATTTAACATAAAAAAGTATTATACAAGTGAGAGAAAATAAAGTGAAATATGTGATCATAAGAATAAAAATAATAATAATTGATCTATGTAGCATTTACATATTGATTCAGAAAAGTGAATATATTTATAAATTGATTTGCATTTTGTACAGAAGTGTAATTTTTTCTAGTACAGAAGTTTTTTTTTTTTTGCACAAAACCAATTTATAATTAGTGTTAATTTTGTGAACCATTTTGTAATTTTCCCTCGACGAGACATTTACATATTATATTTAGGAGTAATTCTGTTGTGCATCCGGGTGCATAGTATGCACCCTTCAATTTTTACTATTTTCAATCCGATTTTTTTTCCGCCAAGAAACTACAACTTCGCAAAAGGAAAATATCATTTTCAAAATAATTACCGGCATACGAGCAATTGCATTTGGATAACAGCAATTCTACACCCAGATAGGCTTAAATTCAATTTGATTCAAACATATTAAGAATCTACACCCAAATAGGAGATTTTGCAATCATAATTATGGATTAAACTCACCCTCTTCACTTGATGCCGTGGAATATCATGCCGATTAATCGGAATAATTTCAATATCATTCTGTCAAAAAAAAAAACAAACAAGTAAAAAATCAAGGGAATTTTTTTTAATTTTCTGTACCAAATTCATTAAAATGTTTACATAAAAAATTATGGGGCAAACACAAAGTGGGCTAAAACAATGGCCCAACTTAAAGGTGGGGCATAAAAACTTTTTTCAATTACACGCAAGTCTGATGCCAAAAAAATTAGGCAGTATTAATATATACTAATAAAGTAACAAAGCAAAGGAAAAAGGCTACGACTACACTGAGACTATCCTATTCTACGAGAGAATGGAAAATCGTGCCTCGTGAAAAGCCTGAATCCACTGTGTAGATGATAAAATATAAACCTATGTATACTCATTACAACCTTTTTGTCCGGAAAACGGAAAGACACGAGAGAGATCGGCATTGCAAGGGTAAGGTGCGTTTGTAATTTACCCGTTATACTGAAATTTTCTTTCATCGATTTGCTCCGTGGATATTTTTTATTTTGCATCAAACACAATCAATGGTGGATAGTGTGGGCTCGGGTTTTTTTAATCGATTTGCCCCAAATCTGGTAAAGTTTGATAAATTCCGATTTCGCCATGTAATACCCATTTAACATGACAGAGATGGAGTATGTGCACATCTTGACTATTTGTATTTTTTGTGATTTAATTTCGTAAACCCTAAGCTGCAAGTGCGGCCCTTGCTGGCTTGTTTCAACAGGCCAGAAATGTTGAGGTAAGTTAATTCTCAGCAATTTCACATGCTGTTTGATAATAATGCTAATTAATTACATCTCTCACTTACTTTTTTGGTTTAAATTGATTGAAATGTTCAGTTATTCATGATTTTTGCAAATGGGGAAAAACCCCATCTTTGGAGTGTATGTGTGTTTCCTCTTCTTGGCATTTGAAACGTACTACAGATGAGATTTTGGGAGTTGGCTTGCACTTGAGGTTTAATTGTACTACTTGCTAGCGTTTTCCCGTCTTATATGTTCTGTATTTGAGGATTATTTTCTCCATCATGTCACTGAGTCATGTTGCTATTCATTTGACTATCTAGATAAGTGACCCCTTTTCATTTCTAGATTTTGAAATTTGTTATCCTTGTCCTTGGGCTGTCTTTGCTTTGTTACTTTGTGTGTGTTAATTGTTGTGTGTTAAATGGGTTCAGGGGTGATTTAACATTCAATCGGGAAGATATTAGTAAAACACTATTAAAATTTGTGACCATGTCTATAGGTCATCTATGACAAGGCCACATGAAGAATTAGGGGTTTCGGTTTTGTGACCATGTCTACAGTCGAGTAAGCTGAGGTTGCCGCTCAATAGCTCAATGGATATGTAAGCTTCCATCACTAACATGTACAGAACAGTTGGATACCATAGTATGGGAAACAATAGTTATATTAAATTATTTTTCTCCTGAATTTGAATACGCCATTTGTTATTGTTTCTGCCTCATGTACATCAGTATTTGGCTTGCTTGCTTTGGCCATTAGAATTCGCTGAGTTTATGATATTTTGAAGGAACTTGAGGGCAAAACCATACGTGTGAATCATGGACCACCACCACCTAAGAGTGAAAATCCTTCATTCGGAGGAGGAGCTAGGGGACCACGACGATCAGGTCCCGATAACACCAATAAACTCCACGTAGGTAACCTTGGATGGGATGTGGACAATGTTTCCCTTGAGGCCATGTTTAGTGAGCATGGAAATGTGAAAGAAGCCAGGGTGATTTATGATAGAGATAGTGGTAAATCAAGGGGATTCAGGTTCGTAACTTAGAGTTCGCCTGAAGAGGTCAACAACACAATTGATAATTTGGATGGCGATGTAAGTCTTCTATTATGGAGACGATTCTTGATTTATGGTGTTCAAGTGTGTGTGCATTTTTTTAAATAATTGATTCTTTGAAGCTCTGTTCATTTTCATACCCCCCCCTTTCAACACCCTTTTTTTCTTTTTGTTTTTTGTGTGCCTATGTTCTCTAGTCTCTGCAACTTTCCTGGATTCAATGTTCTCCAATGTCTGTGTGTTCCTTTTGAGCACTTGATTTATTTTCTATTCAAATTATTTTTTGGTTCGCCATCTTGACCTAAATTTTAAGCATATGAGCCACTCGTATAATTTCTTTAAAGCATTTTAATGTAATGTCTTTTTGCTAAACACATCTGCATGACTTACTGTCTTTTTGCCGTGATTATGTACAAAGAAGATGATTCTTTTGGAGTCTGGGGGATCTACCCTGTTGGGATGTTGTGCAGGAAGTTATGCAAGCGATGCGAGATGTGATTGTATAAAAGAATATGGCTGGATTCCAGGGGGATGCCCTAAGTATGTGTACTATTTTTGTTGTAGATAACTCGCTGTTTTAACGGTTGGTTCTCATTTAACATGTTTTTAGAGTTCCTCACCTGTTGGGATGGTATAGGTTAATGATGATAATAGACTTAGCTGTTGCTGCTGATTGAATTTATTACAGTAGGTTGGAATTCTACGGATGATAGAATTTGGGGAATTATATGGATGGCAGTGTACAATATTTGAATGCAAGAGTGTGAAGAAAGAGCCTATTTGCAGTAGGATATGGACAATGATGCATATTACAAGAGGGCTGAAACTGCTGATAAAGATTGGGTGCAACATGTTTTGTTGAAAAAGAAGAGTTGTTTGCTATAGAGTGTTGCAGCAGTTTTTACAAGATTATTTAGCAGTTTCCTTTAGAGTGGTGCTGTAAGTGAAGCAGCTGATGGGAATTATTTTTTTACATCATTTGTACAACAGTTTTTGTAAAATTCATAGGGCAGTTTGTATAATAAGTGACAGGGCAGTGTGTAAAATCCATAGGGCAGTTGATTGGATAGATTGGTAGAGCTGTAGAACTTATAACTTGTAGAGCAGTAGAAGTATGCTACTTTTTTTATTGTGAATCGTTGGCACATTAGTAAGCAATGAACAGTAGTGTGTATGCTCAAATGTGTTCATGAGACTGGTGTAATTGGTTCAGAAATATTCCTAAAGATGGCATTAATTATAGAGTCCTTGGTATAATTGCATACAAAATAGTATATTTAACTGTGACTGCATACATACATAAGTCGATTGTACTACAGGTATAGAATGTAACAAACATAAAAGGTATATATTTAAGTCGACTGTGACTACAGGCATATATTTAACTGATGACTTGAGTAGCCTGAATATTGTATGTGAATATATCTAGCTAAATTGAGCAATGGGCCAAAATCATTACCATAAAAGGAATCTGTTACACTGTGTGGATCTTGCTGTTTGTGGGCTACTGAGAGTTGTCTTGTATGAAACTGAATTGTTCATACAGTTCAATGTACTATAATACACGGCTCAGATACAGTTCAATATACTATAGTGGTTAACAGTAACTCGAAAAACCTGGAACAAACTGGTATACAACTCTCATACTAGTAAAAGCATAACACTATACATGTTTTTAGGGGCGAATCCATAGTAAACATGACAGCAAACTTAATGTATAAGAACATGACATATTGAATTGTCTTGTTTCGTGCACATGTCAGTATAAGTCGGCCCCATTTGAAAATAATATACAACACATACACTTCACTCAATAATGAGCATGAAACAGGCTGCACACACAACCATGCAATTTATTACTAGCTGTTGAAAAATATAACCGTTGGTTTATTGACCCTCAAGGTTTTCGTACACCGACAAATGTATTCTTTTTTTTATCAAAAAAGGTAAATATATAACGATCAAAATAATAAGCCCAACCCCGAAGAGTTGACGCAGTACAATATTTCAGTTTCAAAAGTTGGCCATTCTATCCAACCAACAAACCTCTCACTATTGATTGCGCAAATTGTTTTCACACAATTCAATTAGCCTACAAGTGTATAGGATTGTTGTAGTACGTAAGCTTGACCAAGTAATAAAATTATCGAACCCAAAGGAGGCAATCTAGTGAAAGGAGACAATAAAAAATGGAGTGCTACTAAACTATGAAAGCAATAAATGTTCGGGTTTTGGGGCTTAAGCAAAAATAAAATCAAGGCAAACTAATTAAACTACCTAACTAAACCAACTAAGGAGAAGGTAAGGATGTGTGCTTAGGGTAATTTCAATTAAGTGGGTTTCGTGACCTATTGTTTCTATGCCTAATCTCGATTTATTAAACAATCAACTAGAGAAAAACTATCATCAAATTAAGTAAACGCAGCTCTCGCTTGTTGTCAACTCAATCTAGTGTCTAATCGTGAGTTTTCTCGACGACCTATCCCCTCTCGGTGTAATAGACGTCACAACAATAGCAACTAATAAATCATTCAACACAACAATCCACCTAATAGAGCAAACACAGCTCTCGCTTGTTGCCTACTCAATTAAAATGCACAATTATAGAAAAACGATCCACTAATGCTCAAGAAATCCAACGATTAACAATTTAATCACTCATTTCACTCATTCACACACTTAATCAAGAAAAAGCAGTTCTCGCTTGTTGCTAACTTAATTAATATGCATAATCAAATAAGAACAATCACTTAAAGAACAATTAATCCACAAATTAGGAATTCATTCATCTAACAAAACAAAATCAAAGTACAAACACAATAAAATCATTAATTCCCACTAAATATTCATCACCCAAAGCACAATAAATTTAGCCCATAACCATTCCAAACAAACCCATAACAATATCAAAGCAATAAGCTAAAAACATAGAAAATACCAACTCAAAATGAATAAATAGGAAGAATATCACCTCAAATGGAGTTTCAACAGCTCAATTCTTGCAAAAAATTAAGAGAACTAACTAAAATCTATCTAACAATTTGTAGAAAAATAGAACCCTAATCTAATGTGTAGTGTGTGAAAAATGGGGAGAGGAGCTCCCCTGGCTTGGCCTCTAAGCTGCCGAAAAAAATGTGTTGTATTCTTGTATGCTGATTTTCTTCTCTTTATATTCCAATTAAATGGATTTAGTAAGTAAAATGAATGTTGGGCTTAATCTCACACAAGGCCCAAAACAAATTCCCGAATTTTCAATGCAGTATTGTTTGTGTAGAAGGGTGGCACTGGCAGTGCGAATTTTTTGCAAACCGTGCGAATTACTTCGACATGCCCAGCACTGTTTGTGTTCAAGTGCAGCACTGGCAGAACGAATTATGACAAATCGTGCCAATTACTTCGACATACCCAGCACGGTTTACGTTCAAGGGCAGCACTGGCGGTGCTATGTTTAGCAAACCATGCCATATAAAAATGATTTTTACCTCTAAGCACTTCTTCTAAATCTTCAACACTTTTTCAATTTCCGGCATCAGAGAGGCACCAAGGACGGGCTTCAAGTTTTGCGGCTTCATCAATTTCCGACACTATGACGAGGAATGACGGTTGCTCAATTCTGGCATCGAGGCTTCGAAGAAGCGCTGCAGTGCTGGCTTCTTCATAAATTCCGGTGAATTGGCTCAGTTTCGGAGGTGATTGTGCTTGATTTCAGGCAAGGACTCTCGGTTGTGGTAATGGTGGTGTGCAGCGATGAACGATGGCAATTTCCGGCATAGAGGAGTGGTGGGCTGCTTCAAGTCCGGCAAGTGGAGCGGCTGAGAGAGTCGGTTCCTCAGTTTCTGGTGGTTTGAAGCAAATTCCAGTTTTGAACTCCGGCGAGGTTGAAGTGGTGGTTGGGCTTCCTCACGCTGCTTCTTCGGCTGATTGCAGAACAAGTCGACTTCGGCTTGTGGTGGCATGGGTTGCTTCCGGCGAGTTGCAGCGGCTGCCGGCAATTGGGGCGGCGAAGCTTCCGTGCGTGGCTGCGAATTTGCGGCAATTGGGAATCAATGAAGGTTGCTGTGAGTTGTTGTGAGAGGATAATGAAGATGGTGGTTTGAGTGGAGGATGAGGAGCCACGTTTCTTCCACAGATAAAATGCCAACTTCCTTTTTCCATAGTCAACAAATGGGTGGGGCCACGTTGCTGCTTTTGTCTTGGTCAAAGTCATGGTGTCTCAACTTCCTCTATCAAATGCCTGCAGGACTCCTCTATTTGGGTTTCAATTGGGCTTTAATAATCAAATCAAAGGAAATATTTAACATGAGCCCAAAATAATAATCTCACAATTTATTTGCCAAATTCGTCTCAAATTCTCAATAAAATTCCATCACAATTTATATTTTCACAATTAAGTACAATTAATCAATTTAGTGTAGAAAATACACAAAATCTAGTCAAAATAAGCAATTAAAGCATAAGAATTTCGAGCAATTTTCACACTAATCAACTATCCTATCACAATTTATAAAAATTGCCCTATTAGTATTGCAAATACTGCTACACAAATGAGATAAAACAAACTCCCAGCAGCTAAACTCTTTTATCAACAACTCTAAATGGTACTGCTCAATAATCTTGTAGAATCTGCTGCAACACTAAATTCTGCTGCATCATGTGTTCTTTCAATATACTCACAAATCTGCACATCTTTATCAGCACGATTTCTTCAACAAACAACCCTCTCTGCTCAACAATAAAACCTGCTGCATCAAGTCTGTTGTCATTTCTTCACAGTATTGTCAACTGTCATCCATCTAATTCCCACTGCCTACAGCATTAAACTCACATTTTGCTGTCAATCAAACAATTCCACAACCAGCATTAATCAAGCAAATGCTCAGCAAAACTATACAAATGAAAAATCTAATTGCATAGATATCCAAACATAAACAGCTAGGGACATTAATTGAAATTTTGCATCTAATTAAAGAGATATCAAAGCACAAACATCTTGAGAGTACATTCAATGAAATTTTGCATATTAGACTAGAAATCCAAGGCAATCAGAGATCCAAACAGATGAACTCTAAATCAGCTAATTAATCAAATCCATTACAAACATAAGGTAAAGAAAAGTAGCATAATCTCCATGAGAAAAAAAAGTGTGAAACATGAAAACAAAAGAGAAGGACTAGTGAACGGAGGAAATCATACCAACGGAGAGAAGGAAAGAGCGAGAAAGATGAGAACCAAAACTGCCGCGATGATCAGTAAATTCTTCGGCTGAAGCATAAGTGAAATCTCTCGCCTCATTTTATCAAATCAATCATCCTTCTTCCCCTCTTCCATTAATCACTCAATCGAAGCTTTAAAGTACAATTCACTGTTTAAACACAAATTGAAGCATGTTAGCAGTTCAGGGCAGGTATTTTGATAAATGAATCAACAATAGACGGGGTTTTTAAATTGGGCTAAGATAAAATACTTTTTATGGGCTTAAATCAATTGTTAGATGCTTAGCCCATTGTGTCAAATATCCAAATTATGGGCATAAATCAATTGTTAGAAAGCATCACCTACTTTCGGGTCTCACGGAGAGCGGCGGTGCCGGGGCGGGAACGATGGGGCTTCTTCACGCCACTGGTGGCTGGGACGGATTTACGAGCGGCTTTGGTGGCCAACTACTTCCGTCGTCGAGAGAAATTGACAGTAGAGTCCCAACATCCATATGCACGGCGGATGTAGATTATTGGCGTCGATCGTGAGATTAGAAATATATTTCCGCTGATGAAAAATCTGCGTTTCTCCCCCAATTTCAATTGTTGGACTAAGCACGAAATAAAACGGATACTCCATATGGCTGAAATTTGAAATTTCAAATTGTGCATTTAACGTGAGCGGCGAATCATCGCCTGAGACTCTATTGGCAGGCGGATAATGGTCGTAACTCACCAGATGTTCCATTGACCGACGATTAACGACCATATAGACGCCTGTGTAATAGGGAAACCCTATTAATGCGTAGACATATTTCAGTAACTAAGTTTACCTTTATTAGTTATATTAATTAGGTTTATCAATAATAAATACTATAAACTAACTTTATTAGAGGTCAATTAGACCTAGATGCATTATGGGCCTACATCATGACTAGGTTGCGGTTTGTGAATTAGAAATGGACCAGTTTGTGTATTTCCCAAAAATTATATAATACAAACACACACCCTCACACACACCTTGGCTTCATTACGGCAATGTCTGCAATCAAATATCTCATCACAACAAGGAGCCCTGATCTTGCACCTTCTTTTGTAATGCTTGCATTTGAAAGTTACACATCTAGAAAATTCAGAGGGGAAAAGTAGTTCAACAAATTCTAATAAAATATTTTTTTTAAAGAAAAACTCTAATTAATTGATAATACCCGAAGAACAATTTATAATACCCCCCGAAGAACATCTTAATAATACCCGAAGAGCATCTTAATAATACCCAAACAATAATTTATAAATGAATAATTGATAGATTAATAAACTCAAAGAACAATATATAATACCTAAAAACAATTTTTAATACTCAAAGAACAATATATAATACCCAAAAAATAATTTATATTTATTAATGTATACACCCACTACATGCATGTACTTTGTAAATACACTCAATTGCATGTGGTTGGTTTATATTTTTTTATAGTCAACATAAAGATAGGATATTTTGTTAAATAATAAACTATTAATACTCAAAGAACAAAATATAATACCCAAATAAAAATTTATAATGTTTAAAGAATAATTTATTAATGAATAATAAATAAATAATAAACGAGTAATACTCAAGGAATAATTTATAATACACAAAGAACATCTTATAATACCCGAAAAACATCTTAATAATACACAAAGAATAATTTATTATATACAATGAATAAATGAATAAACCCAAAGAATAATTTATAATACCCATAGAACAATTGCTTAATTTTTCCATGAATTATTTGGATCTTCTTTTTAGTTTAATTATTTACTTTTTCTTGGGGTATTGTGAGTTGGTCTTGGGGTATTATAATTGTGACTTGTTCTTGTGGTATTTACTTATATTTGTCCTTGGGGTATTGTGATTTGTTCTTCGGGTATTCAGAATTGTTCTCGGGGTATTGTAAGTTGGTCTTGGGGTATTATAAATTATTCTTGGGGTATTTACTTATATTTGTTCTTGTGGTATTGTGATTTGTTATTCGGATATTGTTATTTGTTTTTTCGGGTATTGAGAATTGTTTTTGGGGTATTTACTTAGACTTGTTCTTAGGGTATTGTAAGTTGGTCTTGTAGTATTTACTTACACTTATTCTTGGGGTATTGTGACTTGTTCTTGGAGTATTCTAAGTTGTTTTTGGGGTATTGTATGCTGTTATTGAGGTACTTTTGTATAGAGTTGTTCTTGGGGTATCATAATTTGTTCTTGGGGTATCCGCTCATAATCTATATATATTAATTTACTACTAATTAAATTAATTACTCATAAGCCCTAATTAAAGCTGCATATATTAATAGCCAACACATGACAAGCATAAAATATTGAGACTTAATTTCCCAGGTATATACTACATTAAATTACTCAAATTAATGCATGAAATATGCCTGCATATTTCCAGAGGAATGCCACCATAAAATCTGTTTCCAAGCAAGCTGAGATGCACCATATTGGAATGAATTCCACCCAACCATGGTGGGATCCTCCTGCTCAATTTGTTACCTCCAACATCAATTGTCTGCAGACGTTGGCAGTTCATCAAAGTTGAAGGTAAATTGCCCACGAAACTATTGCTGCCTAGATGCAGTGGCAGGACATCATATATACTGATCATGTGGTGTGTAAAGTATGATTCAATTATAGGAAATCGAAGTTATGTGTAAAGAAAGGAGATTTCAGTTGTAAGTACGTTTTATTATTATTGTTAATTTGTGGAAGTACATATATAATCATATATAATTAAACAAGCAACTGCCACAACAAAGAAGACGTTGCTTTATCAATACCCCAAGAACAATATTAATACCCTAAGAACAATTTAGTTATACCCCAAGAACAACTCCTTAATACCCAAAGAACAAATGTTTGCAATACCCCAAGAACAACTTGATATACCAAAAAATACACAGTGCGGCGTGTACTGTGTGTTTCTGGAAATATAAAATTAAATTCAAAATTAAAGCAAAATCAAGGTGCATAGTATGCACAAGGGTGCATACTAGAATTTGCGTATATTTATATATACAATAATATATAGGAATAATTATTTAAGGGAAAATACACATTTTTATCCTATAAGTTTCGTTGACTTTGGTTTTCGTCCTCTTAAGTTTTGAAATTTTGTTTTCGTCCTTTAACTTACCAAAAATTATGGTTATCGTCCTCTTAAATTTTGAATTTTTATTTTCGTCCTTTAACTTACCAAAAATTATGGTTTTCGTCCTCCAACTGCCTATAACCAGTCATACAACCGGTAATACACACGTGGGTCCATTCTTTCTTTCTTTTTTTAAACAAAATATTAACGTGGGAGTATTTGGAGGGAATTAGGTCTTGACAAAACATATTTTTAACCGTAAATTGCCTCTCAAATACTGTCCAATACTTACATCCATAGAATCTTCTGTCCGGATTCATTTTTGAATATGATGTACAAACCGTGCAACGAAACCACAATGACAATTAATATTGCGCTTGAAACTCGTTGATTCATACGAATTTCTTGAGGACATCCCTTTTCCTTTCCGTACAGTGAGTATGCGTTCAAAAGAATTTAGTCTTTTGGATTTTTTGATTTGGGGATCTTTGTTCCTTTTTTCCCTAATTCTCTCAAGCCCCCATGCCTAAATTTGATCGATTAGAGTTTTGATTTGGGAGAAAATTTACGGTTAATCCTGTATTTTATCCATCAAGACCTAATTCTCTCTAAATACCCCCACGTCAGTATTTCGCTTAAAAAAATAGAAAAAATTCATCTATGCATGTATTACTGGTTGTGTGATTGGTTATAGACGGTTGGAGAACAAAAATCATAATTTTTTATAATTTAAAGGACGAAATCTAAAATTCAAAATTTAATATAGTAAGATATGTGATTTCAAAGAATGAAAAAAAACTTATAATGTGACTGTTATAATATATGTAAATATATTATTATATTGTGTGGATATAATATTAGATATATCCAGTGGGCTTTAGGCCCACAAGACTTAGGGTTAGGTATTATTTATATAGTATCGTTCCCTGTATTATGTACTCTACAATTTCACATTGATTGTAACGGCAGTTCATTATTAGTATAATCTCCTGGCTTGGTCGCCCCCAGACGTAGTCACTCCGTGACGAACTGGGTCATCAATATTGTCTCTTTACTTTTGCTTTACGCTTTCCTCTCAAGATTACAACACGTTATCAGCACGAGTCTCTACAAGCGTTAAGGATTTACGAGATGATTGCTCCAGCAGTTTTTCGGATTGGATTCAATCTCGACCATCAATTTATAATATTTGGATTTAGCGATTAATGTGAGTATTTTCGTTATATTCCTGAAATTGATCATATTTATGAATCCTGCAGATTATGTATGCAATTTTTTTTCTCATGATCTGTTTATATGATCTCCATATATGTGTACGGTTTTTTTATTAATCTGCATAGATTATTCATATTCCATGATTTCAATCATATGAAAAATTCGCATGCTTTACACACATGTCTCTGCTCGTATGCCATATTCCCGATCATATGTCTTTTGTTAATAAACCCTGCAATCATATGTTCTGTGGATTACGTGTATACTGTGATATGTGATTTGTCCTGCTTTTTGATTATGTCATACCTTGTATGCGATACATGATCCGATTGTATAAAACACTGCATAACAAAACATGTTTCCAGAATCGATCGTCCATCGATCGAAATACAAAAATCTTTTTCGAAACTCTTCTGCAATATTTCGAAACCCCCATTTTTTCATCGAAAACCCAGGGCATCAGACTATGTCCTGATTTTTTATCAAAACCCTGTTTTGCAATTTTGTTTTCCAAAATTCTGATACAGAGATTTATCAGAAACCAATTGTTTTCGAAACCAAAACGTTTTCCATTGCAAATCGATATTACTCTTTCGAAACCCATCATTTTCTGGAAACAAAATCTTTTGTTTTGAAACCAATTTCTGGAACCAAAATCTTTTTGCGAAAATCAATTCGTTTTTCGAAAATCTTTCTCCAATAATTGTTTTCCAGAATCTCAATTGAATCGATGAAAACCAAATTTGTTTTTCAGTCGAAAACCCGAAAATCAATTTCCAAAAAACTGGAAAATTTCACAGTTTATTCCAATCGAAAATCCAACACAAAATTGAGCCCTACCTGTGTCCGCCACGCCGTCGGCCCCTGAAGTGGCCTTGACAGCGAACGATGGCGACGGTGCCTCCGGCCCTGAGCCGTGATGGCACCCCGTTCTGATACGAACGTCGATGGCGACACCTCGACAGTGCGATCGGCTGCGCTATGACGGCGGTAACAGCCACGTCGGATACGGCGCTGTGCATCCCGGCACACGGCGAAGGCGATACGCGGCCCTTGCGCTGCGACGGTATGATGCCGGAATCACTGCGGCGATTCACTGCCTCGCAAAACATCGAACACCAGCGCGGCACGTCGGCGCCTGAGATGCGTCGCCCACTGCTCGCAGCGGCGTCCCTGTTCCGCGCGACGGCGTCGGAGACGCGACGGTAACGGTAACACCGTCAACGGCCGCGCCAAACGAGCGTCGGCTGCTGCACGCCAGTAACGATGTGGAGGACTCCACCTCCATGGTTGCGTCTTTCTCGCCCCAACGCCGAAAAAATCAGCACTTGACTCGGCCAAATCGTATCCCACATACTGAAACCTTGACTTTGTTCATTTTCAGGAAAATCCGTAAACCCTAGATTCACTAGGATATGTACTCAATGGGCCTCCCTAAATCTGGGCCCCTTTATTCTGAATTTTATTCTTGGGCCTGTGCCCCTTTATTCTGAAATTAGGCCTTTGCCTATTTTAATTCAGAATTGGCCGCCAGTTTTGGCCCCTTTTAATAAAAAAAAATTAATTAAATATTCTTGGGCCATTTTTTTTAATTAACTGATTGGGCATTTTATTTTAGTTGATCCTAATTAATTTGGATCCTAACAATTATTTTTGGGCATGTTGTCCCATTAATAAAAAATTCATAATGGTATTATGAAAGCTCAAATCATCAATTTTTTAAAAGGCCTTATCCAATAATTATTTTTGGGTTAAAGTCCCATTAATAAATGTCTCACAAGTCATACACCCAATCCTTTATCAAATACACCCCTTTTAATAAATTGTCATTGCATTTTATCTTAAGCCCTATTCCTTTTGTTACAAAACAATTATAAATTCTAAATTTATTAATTCGTTTCTTTGTAGCAACAAAAATGTCAAACATCATCAAACGTGAATTTGATGAACTGGCACTAGATGGCCACAATTACTTGACATGGGCTTTAGACGTTGAAATCCACTTAGCTTCAAAAGACTTATCCGACAGTACCACTCAAGGGTGAAAATCCACTACTGCCCAAAAGGCACAAGCTCTTATCTTCTTAAGACATCATCTTCACAAAGATCTTAAGAATGAATACCTCACTGAAAAAGATCCATCAATGTTGTGGAAATCCCTCCAGGATCGATTCCAACAACAACAAAATGTGATCCTCCCCGAAGCCAGACATGCTTGTACAACACTTCGTTTCCAAGACTTCAAGTCTGTGACGGAGTACAACTCTGCCCTACATCGCATACTTTCACAGCTCAAGCTGTGCGGTGAACCGATCCCTGATGATCAGTTGATCGAGAAAACTCTTTCCATATTCCATGCTAGTAATCTTGTACTCCAGCAGCAGTACAGGGCCAAAGAGTATCAAACACACTCCGACCTCATTTCTGCACTTCTAGTTGCAGAAAAGCACAACCAATTGTTGATGAAAAATCACAATACTAGACCGGTTGGCTCACAAGTTGTGCCTGAAGCACATGCTACTCGGAGGAACTCTAGAGGCCGTACACGTGGGAAAGGAAATGAGGCAAGTGGGGTACGCGGATCGACCCGAAGTCGAGGCCGTGGTAGGGGAAGAGGTAGAGGTCACAACAATGCACAATCTAGTGCAACTGAAAAGAATGCACCTCAAGACAAACCATCGAGCTCAGGTACACAGAACAAGCAACTCTGTCACAAGTGTGGATGCGACGACCATTGGTCTCGCCAGTGTCGAACTCCAAAACATCTAGTGGAGCTATATCAACGCATGCTTAAAGACAAAAAGGGAAAAGCTCCTAAAGGTGAATCACACCACACCAATCTGGCAGATGCAGGCTTTGATATGGAGAAGGATGACCTCTTAGTGGGTGATGCAATGACTGTAGATGCCTTTGGAGACAATGAGTGATCGACATCAACTTGCTGATTACTTGCTTTATCTTTTAGACTATTTGATACTATTTGCTACTTGGTTGGACCAGCATGTTTGACTGGCTTTTATCTTGACTATGTTGCATGATACTTTTATGGATTCCATTTATGAATGCTTATCGATGCTTTATTTTTTACAGTCAAATCCAATTGTCGATCACTATTGTCTACAAAAATAATTTAATACGTTCTTGATAAAGTAGGACCTAAGTGATCCCTTGTGCGGCTGATCAATCAGCGTCTGTAATCTTGGCTCTCCTTAGCATTCCTCATATCTAAACGTACCCAAACATACACTTAAGTGCTTATGGAGATTAATGTGTTGTGCTTAGTAGATAGTGCTACTACACATACTATCTTAAAAGATAGACAATTTTTCCAAACATTAACCGAAAAGAAAGGAAGTGTTACTACTATTTCCGACGACGACATACAGATCGTTGGCTCCGGAAGAGCCTCGATCATTCTACCTATGGGTACTGAGCTGATAATCGAAAATGCTTTATTGTATCCACAATCAAAGCGTACCCTCCTCAGTTTCAAAGACATTCGACAGAATGGCTATCACATTGAAACAAATACTGAGGACAATAGTGAATATCTGTTGATGACTCACTATTTAAATTATCGTAAACACATCGTCGAAAAACTTCCATCTTTCTCGTCTGGCTTGTATTACACATACATCAGACCCTCAAATCTCCATATAGCTCTTAATCTAAAATTTAATGATCCAAACTCTTTCAAACTATGGCATGAGCGGTTAGGACATCCAGGACAAACTATGATGCGTCGGATTCTATGTAATTCATCAGGCCATAACATAACACACAACAGAATCCCTTCTGTTAATGAATACATATGTGATGCTTGCATAAAGGGTAAGCTAATAATTCGTCCTTCTAGTAGTAAAGTAAGAACTGAATCTCCTAAATTCCTTGAAAGGATTCAAGGAGATATTTGTGGACTAATACACCCAGCATATGGACCATTTCAGTACTTTATGGTCCTAATAGATGCATCCACTCGGTGGACTTATGTAACCATGCTATCCACTCGCAATACTGCTTTTGCAAAGCTTATTGCACAGATCATCCTGTTGAGATCTCAATTCCCAGATCATCCTATTAAATCCATTCGTATGGATAATGCCGGTGAATTCACCTCTAAGGCATTCGATGATTTTTGCATGGCACTGGGAATCAAAGTGGAGCATTCGGTCCCTCATGTTCATACTCAAAATGGCCTAGATGAATCATTGATTAAACGTCTTAAATTAATCGCTAGACCACTACTACACAAAACGAACTTACCCGTTTCATGTTGGGGGCATGCAATCTTACATGCATCATCACTAATCCAATTCCGACCAACTGCATATCATGAATATTCCCCTATTCAACTCGTGCGTGGAAATGAACCTAACATTTCCCATCTGCGTACATTCGGTTGTGCAGTGTATGTTCCAATACCACCACCTAAGCGAACATCTATGGGCCCACAAAGGAAACTTGGTATTTACATCGGTTTTGTATCTCCCACAATACTTAAATACCTCGAGCCTTTAACTGGGGATCAGTTTACAGCCCGTTTCGCTGACTGCACATTCGACGAAGATCTATTTTCGGCCTTAGGGGGAGAGAAAAATACCACAATTAATAAATGCCGTGAAATAACTTGGAACACAAAAGATCTTCAGTTCCTAGACCTACGCACAAATCAATCTGAACTTGAAGTTCAGAAGATAATAAATTTGCAGTACCTAGCAAATAACCTGCCAGATGCATTCACTGATCATAAAGGAGTGACTAAGTCGCATATACCTGCGGTAAATGCGCCTCAAAGGGTTCAACTCCCTTTGAAGACAAATGTTAATCCCCCCATGCGCCAGAAGCGTAAAGGAAACATTAACATAAGCGAACCGAATTTGCGTAAGTGTAAAGTTAGCAAACACACTATGTCACCCCTAAAATCTCCTGAAGAGATTCGTCTTGTAGACGAAAATCAGAGTCAAAATGCACGTGCAAAAGCAATCAATGACTCTGAGAAAGCAGAATCATCAGACCGATACCCTTTGGGAAATGAAGAGGATCTGGTCGATGTAAACATTGAAGTTTCAACAAACTTCGTAAACACGGGAGAAACTTATAACAGAAATACAACTGTTGTCGACAACACATTTGCAGCCTTAATTGCCTTCACCATTTCTAATAATGATCTAGATCCTGAACCCAAAACTATATCCGAGTGCCGGAAGCGCTCTGATTGGGTGAAATGGGAAGCTGCAATAAAGGCAGAGCTATACTCGCTAAACAAACGAAATGTTTTCGGTTCCATCGTTCGTACCCCGAAAAATGTAGTCCATGTTGGATACAAGTGGGTATTTGTACGAAAGCGAAACGAGAACAATGAGATTGTGAGATACAAAGCGAGGTTAGTGGCTCAAGGGTTTTCGCAGAGACTCGGTATCGATTTCGATCAAACTTACTCTCCTGTTATGGATGCCATAACATTCCGCTTCCTAATATCCCTGGCAGTTAAACTAAACCTAGAAATGCAGTTAATGGACGTAGTTACCGCATACTTATACGGATCATTAGATTCTGACATCTATATGAAAATCCCTGATGGATTAACTATTCCCCAAATGAGGAATAACGAACATCGTAGTATGTTCAGCATTAAGTTGCAACGCTCGTTATATGGCTTAAAACAGTCAGGTCGTATGTGGTATAATCGACTAAGCGAATTCCTCCTGAAGAAGGAATACGTAAATAACGAGGCTTTTCCTTGTGTCTTTACTAAGAAATCCCTTAATGGTTTTTGCATCATCTCGGTGTATGTGGATGATCTAAACATTATTGGAACAAGAAAAGAGATTGAAGAAGCAAGTTCAATCTTTAAAACTGAATTTGAAATGAAAACTTTGGGTAAAACCAAGTTCTGTCTCGGTCTGCAAATCGAGCATTTCCCTGAAGGAATACTGATACACCAGTCAGCTTACCTAAAGAAAGTGTTGGAGAGATTCCACATGGATAAATCTCATCCTTTAAGCACTCCAATGGCTGTCCATTCCCTTGATTTGGAAAAGGACCCATTTAGACCTAAAGAAGATACCGAAGAGCTATTGGGACCTGAAGTTCCATATCTAAGTGCAATTGGTGCACTGCTCTATCTTGCAAACTGCACTAGGCCCGATATTGCCTTTGCAGTCAATCTACTTGCAAGGTTCAGTGCCTCCCCTACGAGGAGACATTGGAATGGTGTGAAACATATCTTACGATATCTTCAAGGTTCTCAAGATCTTGGTCTTTTCTATCAAAGAAACCAAAACAACACGCTTATAGGTTATGCTGATGCTGGTTATCTATCTGATCCCCATAATGCGAAATCGCAAACGGGTTATGTTTTCCTCTGTGGTGGAACAGCCATTTCATGGAGATCTGTCAAACAAACTTTGGTGACCACATCGTCAAACCACTCAGAGATCATAGCTCTATAGGAAACTGCGCGAGAATGTGTGTGGTTAAAGTCCCTTGTAAAACACATTCACGATTCGTGTGGTATCCCTTCTGTTGACTTAAGCCCGTCAATTATCTACGAAGATAATGCTGCATGTATTGCACAAATGAGCGACGGCTATGTCAAAGGGAACTTGACGAAGCATATATCCCCAAAATTCTTTTATCCTCACGAACTCCAGAAGAGTGGTGAGATCACGATAAAACAAGTACGCTCAAGTGACAATCTAGCTGATTTGTTCACTAAATCCCTTCCCACTTCGACTTTTGAAAAGTACGTACATGGAATCGGGATGCGTCGACTTGGAATGTTGTTATCTTCAGGGGGAGTAACAAATGTTAAACAATCCTGATGATTGTATCCTCGAGGCCATTTGTAACACTCCACTAAGTAACACTTGCATTCTTCCTTGTCATATTATATCCAAGGGGGAGTGTTATAATATATGTAAATATATTATTATATTGTGTGGATATAATATTAGATATATCCAGTGGGCTTTAGGCCCACAAGACTTAGGGTTAGGTATTATTTATATAGTATCGTTCCCTGTATTATGTACTCTACAATTTCACATTGATTGTAACGGCAGTTCATTATTAGTATAATCTCCTGGCTTGGTCGCTCCCAGACGTAGTCACTCCGTGACGAACTGGGTCATCAATATTGTCTCTTTACTTTTGTTTTACGCTTTCCTCTCAAGATTACAACAGTGACTCCCGTAAAAAAGAGATGCGAAGTTTATTAATGAAGAAAGAAATTATAATTTCTAGAAGAGTGTGTACACTATGAAACTTATTTTTATGAAATTGATTTGTATTATCTTTTAGTAATTACACTTTTCTACTTTCACAAAAATAATTTATACCCTCTAAAATTATTAACTATCATTAAATAAAAATAACTCTAACCCTTTTATACCTCATATTTTGTAGAGTTGGACAAACACCAATCAGCCATAGACCAGAAGTTTCCAAGATGATACCTACCCTCATCGGAGTCAACATAAATATAGTTGATGTTGGCAGCTGCTTTCACATTTTCCATGCCATGTTCACAGCATTCACACTGAGGGCTCCTAATTTCTTATTAATTAATAATATTCCTCTGAGATAAGTATATTTATTATAATTATTTTCACGTGTCATTAATTCGAAATGGGAGGAGGATGATGGACGTAATTTTTTAATTCAACAGTTGACTATGATTAATCCCTCCCAAGTAAAGGCATCTGATCTAATCAAAGGAAAATCATTCCATTCTATGCTTAATGATATACTTTGTAGTATTTCATAAAATCTGCATAGCTTCATTTGGATGAGTGAATTTGAAATTTCTGAATTTCAATTACAAATAATTACTCTTTTAAGTAAATCAGCTGAATTTAAAAATATTTAGATTTGAGTTTATGTACAAAATGAAGAAATTTTAAATTCTAATCAAAACATGTTATTTGTGAAGTATCTTCTTCCTACCCTTCAATCTCTATTTTTTCTCTACTTTTTTTTTCTCTCTCATTTTTTTTTTATAATTTGTAATTTGAAATATATGTGTTCTTATATTTTCTTTTTTATTAAAATACATTCATTTTCAAATCTATTCATCCGAATAGAGCCTAAATTTCGACGCCCGTGATTTTTTAATCCAAAAAAAAAAAAAAGGAAAAGTTACTAGACACAGGAGGGAATATGATACAATCAAAATAAACTTGTAACATGGGTGCACAATAGAAGTATTACAATAAAATCATGCAAAGCCATATATAGGACGCTTGCATAAATTAAACACCAATATTTTAATCAAAACAGAGCATAAGATAAAAATCAAAGGCCAATCAACTCATCGTCAAACTAACCAGAGAGAACCTTCTGCCAAGCGGGCCGGGCCTGGAGATCGGCAGCCCACGCGCTGACAAGCGGCCGCGCCTCGAACAACGCCTTCACCTTCGTCTTCATCAAGTTGCTAATAATGGGAACGTGATGTAGATCCGCCAACGAGTACTTATCGCCGCCCAAATACTTGGATTCCCCCAATCGAGCCTCGTACACATCGAGCACCGCCGCCAATTGCCCCTCCAGCGCCGCCACCGCAGCCTCGTCCGTCTGCTGCCCCTTTAGCGGCTTAATCAGGATCTCGTAACTCAGTTTTGACCCCGCCGCGTCGAATCTCAACGCTTCCACTTCCAACCACACTCCGACGACCGCCATCTTTCTGGGATCTAGAAATATCAGCGGAGTTCCTTTTCCGGCGTAGGCGTTCGCGATGTATTTGGTAATAGCCCTCGATTCTGAAATTCAAAATCAAAACTCGTCAGATCCGAATGGAAAACGAAACACCAGATCTGAAATTCAAAAATGAAAACTATACCAAAGAGTTTCAAATCACCGTCTTCAAATCCAGGTACCTGACCAAATGGCTGAAAATACAAAAAAGACAAATTCAGAATCAAACGGGAGTTTCCCTTTATTTGACATCGAAAAAAAGATGATAATCGGTTACGTTTAGGGAGATGAAGGGCTCCTTCTTTTGTTGACCAGTTGATAAATCAATGAGCTCAAACTCGTAGTCGAGATTTTTTTCTGCCAAACAGAGAAGAACTCTCCTAACAGCTGGAGAGAGAGGGTGTCCATGGACTTTGATTGCCATATTTACGAATTACTATAACTTGGTTGGAGGAGATGAATTGCAGTTGCAGCTTATTTATAAGTGCAAGTAGCAGTAGGAGGAGGTCTCCAATGTGGAAGGTTCGTACTTGGTATTGGGTTGGTGCTTTCGAAAGTTGACATTTATTTCTTTATTAACAGATTTTAGATCTCCATGAAAAACGCCAATCCTTTTTAAAAAAAAAAATATTTAATGTGTATATTTGTTTGATTTAAAAAAATCATTATATTTATAAATTAATTTATAATATTCTGTAGGAGTATGATTTTTTCTTGCACATAAACATAATATTTTTTTACTCAAAGTCAATTTGTAATTGTTAATTTTATGAATCATTTTGTAATTTTTTTAAAGTTTTGATTTTCTTTTCCATGTAATTTTTAAAATATCTATAATTGCAGATCTATTTAATTTAAAATTTTGATATTTGAATTATTTGTTTTTTTTTTTCATATTTTCTTAATATTTTGATGTTCGAAATGTTTACTTATCTTTTTATGTTCGATTTTTTACAGGTTCGTATTAAGATCATTGAATGCGTCGTATACACCAAAAGTTATTTTACACCTTAAATTATTTACAATTCTAGAAAAAATATTATAGAGCTAATTAATGTTGTGTATGTGTTGTGCATGTGTATTTTTTAAGTAATTAATTTATTGTCCATTATATAGTGTATGTGATGTGCATGTGTACATGATTTTTTATTACTTAATTTAATTGTTATAAATGAAAGATATAATAATGTTACACATAAAAAAAAATTAGTTTATAGAATATCATTATTATCATCTTT